>VZRU01006948.1:59557-82608 GCA_013398155.1 Pedionomus torquatus | reverse complement strand
TTTTTTTTTTTTTTGACCCAAGATACATTCATTTGTGGACCAGACCAGTAGGGCCAGCACTCCCAATTCACTCACTGACTGGTCTATAAAGCTTAACCTTTTCCCCTTTAAGAGGAATATCTTAAAACTGCCAGCTGTGATAAAGTACATGGTAAAAGGGAAAGCTTATTTGGCCGTGGGTGTTTCTTGCTGGGCAGGGAGCGGTGGTAAACTGTATGTTGCTGTTATGGTCTGAGGAACCCACAACAACTTACTGTTGTTCAGGCAATTATTCTATCACCCCATGACACCTCCCCATCTGGGAAGGGCAAACGGGGGAAAGACAAGGAAACCCAAGAGTTGAAATATAAACAGACTCAGCAGAATAAGACTAGGTAATTAACATTAATAACACTAAAGAAACAATATTGATTATAATATAATATTGATACTAATAAACCAATATTGATACTAATACAAAATATACAGGATTATACTCAGCCCTTTCTCTCAGCAGGAAGCTGTGTGCTCCCAGAGGGGACAGCCAATGTTGGACACTGCAAGTGTTGTGGCTTTGGGAAGAAGGGAAGGGCTCAGGGATCCAGTACCAAGCCAAAACGTTCTTGGGACCACAGAGGTCAAGGAAAAAGGTGAATTTTTCAGCAAGCTTCCTAATTTATATTGAATGTGATGTTCATGGTATGAAATAATCCTGTTGGGCAGCTTGAGTCAAGTGCCTGTGTCTCGCTCTTCTTCATCCTTACACCCTACATCCCTACACCTGGCAAGGCTCAAAAACACCAAGACCTTGAAACCCACATAGCCTAGCTGGCTATAAAGTAAATGTTTTCACAAAGTCAGGCACTAGAGTTTTCTAAAAGTGTGATTTTCTCAGGCACTGGAAATGAGTCCTGTGTCCCTCAAGTCAGTTGCCCGATGAGGGCAATTCTGTGGTCTTGCATTTATTTCTGACTATGCCACTGTGTGCCAGGCTGCAGCTTTGCCATGTGTTTGCCAGCGAACAGCTGCCGACTGGTCCTGCAACCTCAGTAAAGAGCTGGTGAACACAGGGGCGGGAGGGGAAGAGACTGGAAGAAAAAATTATACCCCTGCCCTCATCTGCAAGCCCTCTTTCTGAATGGCAGCAACAGACAGGATGTGGCCTTTTTTTTTTTTTCCTCCCATTTATATCTGTCTTGCAACTCGAATGGGGATGGTTTTAAGAAGCTGGTAGTCTGGACTGTATTTGGAGCATTCATCTAGTGTTGAAGAATGAGTGTCAATTAAGAGATTGCTATCTGCACATGATAATTCAGGAAGAACACACTTTCAAGGAAGTGCTGATCTTTCTTGTCTCTTGAATTTGTTTCTTGGCTTGCTTATGTTCTGGTGGCTGTGGTTCAGGAGTAGTGAATTAAAATCGGTTATGTGAGGCATGGGAAGCAGGGCAGTTCTAGCTCAAGTCAAGAATGGATGGTAAAAGCCTGATAAGCTTTGAGTAGGTCTTATAATCTAATGCTCCTTAAATTAAAAGCATAATAATACTTAGATGATGAATTAAAACTTCAGTGTGCAGGATGCTGAGGAGACATTGTGGGTTTTTTGGGGTGGTTTTTTTTTTTTTTTTTGGCTCTCCCACCAGAGAACTGGGATGAGGCTCCCTGAATATTGCCAAAAGAGTCTGTTAGCAACAGGCCAGCAGGAGCTTTCATGTAGAAACTGCCCCATGCCTGTGTCCTTCAGTTCTTCTGCAACTATTTAGGTAAATCAGCAGCATCTGCCAAAAAGTTGTGATTGGGAGGAGAGCTAGGAGTTACGACTCTGGCAGGCTGAGACTGCAGATGGCTACAAATGGTGGCTCTGGGAGAGGTGGGAATTGCTCTTTATCAGAAGGGGTGTCAACACTTTGGTGAGAATTTAAACACTCTGTGATTTTTTTTATTTTTTTCTTGCTGAAGGTCATTGCAGCAGCATCTGCAGTTACCCTGAATTGGTGGGTGGTGTTTTTACTGAGCGAAACCATTTCTCTCCTGCCAAAGGCCACCTGGAAGTTATTTGTGAGCAGAGAAGGAAAACTTCAGCAACCTCTATGACCGCAGTTCCAAAGTTACTTATACATATATATATATTAAAAATACATATGTTTTTTTATTTTTTTTTATTTATTTATCTCCTACTAAAAGAATAGCAGGAAGAAAACAATTCAGCCCCTTGAAAGGCCCAGAACATCATCAATAACCCTGTTCTGAGGCACAACTTGCTGCTACCCAGCTGAGGACAAAGTGCTGAAGACATTCTTCAGTGCCACCACCCCACCGCCTGCTCTCTCAGTACTTCATCTTTCTTTGGATGCTGAAATGCCCTTGAAAGCAAAAACCCCAGGGAGGGAGGTGGTTTGACAATAAATTTGTGTTTGGCAAACCCCCATCTGTGCTTCAGGGCTCTCGATGTGCCACCGCCACGGCAGCCGGCACCTTGGGATGGCGCTCAATGCAATTCCACCATGGTCTTTCATGGCCAGTGTTGGTGCTCGGTCCAGTGTCCTTCTCTCAGATGGCATAAAATTGGTGTCTGTGGGCCTGAAATGAGAATGGTGCGGCCCAGGTTCAAGGGTAGGCCAAGTATGAAGAAAACAAAACAAAAACTCAGCGGCCTCCTGTGATTTAAATGGGCAAAATTCCCATGCCGGAGGACACAACCACGCTCTTTGGATAAGCGCTTATCATTCTTGAAGCTGGCACAGCAGAGCTGAGCAGCCCATGCTTCAAAAAGCAAAGTAATTAAGTCTCCTTGCTCCCAGCCGCAGCAGTCTCCGTTGTGCAATGCTGCACCGCAACCGGCATGGAGAAAACTTTCTTCCCAGTCAAAAGAAGTATTCTTTTTTTTTTTTTTTTGCTCTGGCACAGCAGGGTTGGTCTTCCTTTAAATATTACTGAAGACAATGTTTGCCTTGCCTTTCCATGACCTTCAGCATGTGTCTTTGTGTTAAAATTTCCTTCCCCCCACATTGAAATGCTGGCATTAAAAAGAGAAGAAAAAAAAAAAAAAAGATTAAAATTCCTTTTGTTTAAATCCCTAGCAGGGAGCCTTACAGCATGCTGCCCTTCAGACGTGGGGTTAGAGCTTGGCTCGTGCTCCTGGCTCTGGGCTTTTCACCTGGGCTCTGTTGGTGTCATGGGGAGAGGGTCAAGCCCACAGGTTTCCCTACCCCAACCCAGGTGCTCTTTGCCCAGTTGGAACCTGGTGTTAGCTGAATCTGGGCTAGAGATTAGATTTGGAGCTGTGCTTCCCAGTCTGGGGTACTTCTGCTCACCCACTGTATAATAGAGCTAATGGCACCACAACCCCTAACATCCTATTTCTGTCACAGCTGCTCCAGATGTGTCCCCTCACTCTCAGCATGGGCAGTGCCTACCTCTCTATCCCCAAATGTGTCCCAAGTAATAATACCAGCAACATCAATTGATTAAATTTAGCGCCAATTTAAATTCCTGGCTGCAGGGACCTTCCCTGGCTTTTGCTGCTCAGTATCCTCCACTCACCTGGGGGGGGGATGGACACACAGCCCTGCAGGTGGGGCTCACAGATTGACACTACGGACATCCCAAATGAAGGTAAACGTTCAGAAACGCCTTGGAAGAACCTGGAGCAGAGTTGTAGACAACAGACCATTAGAGAAAAGCCAAAGAAGCCTGTGTTTATGTGAAACCCTGGCTGCAGCGGAGAGGTTTAGAGGTTGGGGGACAAGCCACGATGCTGCTGTTTAAGGGGTGCATTGGGAGTGCAGAGGGGCAGGAGGCAAAGTCACCTGTTTCCACCTCACCAGAGAACAGCGTCATCCTCCATCAGCACTAGCTGATGGCGCCAAGACAAGAGGGACTGCTGGGTTAGAAGATGACAAAAAAGCTAAAAACCATCAGATTAAAACATTTAGGAACAGATGTATTTTAAATGCTACCTAGTGGCAAAAGGCTTTTTGGTGTTAGTGACTTTGCGTGAGTTGGTTCGGGGAGGCCAAAGAGGCAGAATGGCTCCGTTCCTCTCAAGCTGAGGAGATAGCAGTGCTCTTAATAGTGAGAGGGATTTAATCACACATACATGCTAATGTGTTACAAAGCACCCTGGGGCATGCTGTCGGCTCCTGCTTTAAAGGGAGGAGAAACTCCTCCTCCATAGGAATAAAAGAGCAGCTGGGCTGGGGGAAGCACCTGGCACCTCCCACAGGGTCCCCCAAAACAAAGGTCGCTGGAAAGGAGGGACTCAAAGATGGAGGGACTTAAGGCAGGAAGGTGAAAGCTTTGCCCAGAGAGCTGCATGGGGGAACAGGGATGTCCTAGTGGGATTGTGTGGGGTGCATGTCCCTAAGAGCCACAGTCCTGGCCCACTCCTTCCCGCTCTTGTGTCTTTGCCTCTTGGAAAAGCTTTGGGTAAAAGAATAAGAAGTGACAACCAAAGGGCAATGATTTGAAACAAATAAAAACTCAAGCTCCCTTGTCAATACAAGGCCAAGCTGAACTCCAGCTCTTGATTTTACTCTGGTCTTGCAAATAACCACATATATCTCAGTTTCTCTGTCCATAAACTTCAGTTAATGATATTATTCCTTTAGCTATCTCATAGATGTGTTGGAAAACCAATGATGTAGACTCATAGAATGGTTAGAGTTGGAAGGGACCTCAAAGATCATCGAGTTCCAATCCCCCTGCCACTGGCAGGGACACCTCCCACTTAATTTCTTAGATTAAGATTGCTGCATGTTAAATATTACATGATATATCACACTGGGATGATTAGACTTTAAGAAAGAGGGGAAAAAATGAGCAAGGATAGAGTGAGTTTGTGTGCTGATGAAGCTTCACAGATCTCACCTTTACTGTGCTCAAGCCAATTTGCAGGCTGCGTGGTTTTCACAGTACACTTAAGTTATGAGAATTGTAATATAATTAGAATGACCATCTTGGAGCATCAAGTCTGATGGAAATAAGAAAACAATGGAAAAACCCTGCTTTTGGCTACTGCGCTCGAGATGTGTGCAGTGTGATTAGGTCTGACAATTACCCGGTCACTCGGCTCCTACCTCCGTCCTCGCTAGAGCTTGCAGTAATCTGATTGCAATATGGTTCAACTGCATAACACTTGGGTTTTATGCTGCTTTTTCATTTCTTTACTGCATATCTCACATTCTCTTGCTCTCCATACTTTCCCTGCTGTACTACGAATATTTTCAGAATTATGCTCAAGAGCCTGAGGCCCCATTCATAACTGCTTTCCATTTGTTGCTGATCTTGTGAGCACAGAAGTCCTCCCATTCACTGATGTAAATTGTCTCAGGTCTCTATTTTTTCTCAGGAGATGATTTTAAAAGTTTCTTTCTATCACTGGTGTGCTCTTTCCTTGCTATCAGGATGCCAAACGGGCTTCCTACAACCTTCCTTATGTGCCTTTGGAATTAATTCTTTTTCTCCTTTCTGTAAGGCAGTAAGATTTCAGGATGTGACTTTTTGCTTTCTAACAAGATTGGAGGACTACAGAAGATGACAGGGAAAAGTTTCAGTGGTTAAATTACTGCTAACAGTGACTACAAGGCATAAATATTACTTATCTTTGTTACTGGTTTGCCTGTGTATTTCCCTAGATTCCAAGTTATCACCACATAGTTGTTATTATTATAGACCAGTACAGGGTGGGGTCCGACCTGCTGGAGAGCCGCTCTGTGGAAAAAGACCTGAGAGTCCTGGTGGACAACAGGATGACCATGAGCCCGCAATGTGTCCTTATGGCCAAGAAGGCCAATGGCATCCTGGGGTGCATCAGGAAGAGTGTGACCAGCAGGTCAAGGGAGGTTATCCTGCGCCTTTACTCTGCCCTGGTGAGGCCCCATCTGGAGTACTGTGTCCAGTTCTGGGCTCCCCAGTTCAGAAAGGACAGGGAACTGCTGGAGAAGGTACAGCAGAGGACCACAAAGGTGATTAGGGGCCTGGAGCATATCTCTTATGAAGAAAGGCTGAGGGACTCGGGTCTTTTTAGTCTGGAGAAAAGAAGACTGAGAGAGGAATCTGATCAACACCTATAAATACTTAAAGGATGGGTGTCAAGAGGAAAGGGCCAGTCTTTTTTCAGTGGTGCTCAGTGACAGGACAAGAGGAAATGGGCACAAACTTGGTACATAAGAAGTTCCATCTAAGCCTGAGGAGGAACATCTTCACTTTGAGGGTGGCAGAGCACTGGGACAGGCTGCCCAGGGAGTGGTGGAGTCTTTGTCTCTGGAGACATACAAAACCTACCTGGACAAGTTCCTGTGCAACCTGCTCTAGGAGGACCTGCTTTGGTAGGGAGTTTGGATTAGATGATCTCCAGAGGCCCCTTTCAACCCCATATCATTCTGTGATTCTGTGATCATTATGCTTATAATCAGATTTCTTGCATAACCCAACACCTGCCCCCAACCTGTGATGGTCCATGTAGTGGTTGGATACCCCTTCTGAGGGTGATCCCTGCACCTGCTAGGCTTCACCCTGCACATGCAGACTGCTTGCACCGCTGTGATACATTAAATGAAATTCCCTAAGGTCAACATCCGAGATTCGCTGCCAGAAAGGGTGCCACTGCAGCAACAGTGGGGGTTAGATGAGATGATCTTTAAAGGTTCCTTCTGTCCCAAACCATTCTATGGATCTCTCTGATGTCCAAGTGGTTTCTCACCATGATCATATTTCATAAAGCTTCTGTCTGATTCTAAATTGTGCCGGTGTTACTACATGCTTGGAGTCCCCAGCTCTCTGACAGCATTAAGTAGTTAATGGCAGCTTGTTTGCTGAGCAGTATCTTATGGACCAGGCAGAAGTAAAGAGTGTATATAATGAAAGTCCATCCTTTTATCAGCATACAAGCAGACTAAATTAAGCAGAGGTCACTTGAATTTAAGTTGTTCCTGGCTTCTAAGTGATGGATTATTTTTTTTTCAGCAAACCACATTATATATATTAAAAAAAAAAAACAAACCAAACAAACAAAGAAACAAAAAAAACCCAAACAGTTCCATGAATGCAAAAATACATTTTTTGAATTTTTTTTTTCTTGGTGTTAACTATATTTCTTCTGATTAGAACACTTCAGGAGACTTGGATTAAAACACATCATGAAAGTTGTCAATCAGAGCCTGAGCACCAGGAACTGCTGGTCCCAGGGTCCCGTCCAGGAGAGGCTGTCCCAAGCCATCTCCTCACTGTGGGGCTTCACCCGGTCCCTGCTGCCAGCCATGCACCGTGGGGCAAACGCCAGGCTCCTGCCCTGGGAGTCAAGGAACCCTGGTGTTGGCAGCTCATCCTTATCCATGTACAACCAAACCCCAGGGCCCAGGCTGTCCCAAATGGCCGCCGCGGACGAACAATGTCCCGATTGTGCCTCCCCTCTTGGACACTCCGAGAAACGCAGTCGCTGCATCCGTATTAATTAAAACCAAAGCTTGCTTGCAATGCCCAGTTTGTGAACCTGTTCCAGCAGCCACACTGAAGCAATCTTTGTGGGGACCTGGTTGATTTAAGCTTAAAAAGCAAGGGGCCACTGGATTGGCTTTCCCCGATGAAAGCTGGTGTCTGAAGGTTTGGTATCACACCACAACCTGCCTGCACCAACCTGCCTGATGCTGGCAAAGGCTGCACTGATCCTTTTCCAGTCTGTTTGTTTGCTGTGGGAGAGCTTCAGCTTCATTATCTGTGCTGATGACAGGCTCCGAGGCCACTGCCATTGTTTTATTTGAATTGCAGAGATCTTAAAGTGCCCCAGTCCCAGCCCCTGATCCCACCGTGTCTGGGGCTGTGCAAATACAGAAAACCCAGGTGGGTCTTGTTCTTCTGAAACCTCCTGCTGAGCTCCCGGGAAGTGCTGCTGGTGAAGCGAAGTAGGTCAGTGCTCCAGCCATACAGACGTATGTGTGTATGAGACAGGAGGGATGCACACTGGAGTATTAAGCTGCCAAGTGGCTGTTAAAAACTGTGCACAAGGGCAATTAAAATATTAGCATCCTTTCACATAAGCAAAGCAGACAGAAGAGGCAGTTAGTTTCAGTTAGAACTCTGGAGTCCTGGAGGAGTGTCCTTGGAGGCATTTTCTTTTTGGCCACCCCACGTTTGCATCCACTGCTCTGAGAACCTGCACTGGGGGGTAGGCATGGGACACAGTGGGCACCCGTAGGAGTGACGTGCAGAGCTACGGGTGATGGGACATGTGCAAACACACCGTTCGGCCACCTCTGCCCGGGAAGGAGCCGAGGTTGTCTCCCCCTCTCTTGTTCTTGGCCTTTGATGCACTCACTACTGCCCACTACAAACTCCCCTCAGCAGTGGGAAACAACCCTCCCTTAAAATGTTGTGCTGATGGTTAACAAAAATAATTCCAAACGGGTGAGTCACAGGGACAGCTACATTCATTTGTTCATTCAGGTCGTGACTGCAACTGAAATAAAGGTGCCTCCTCAATTCTCGTTCCCAGGTGGTATCCGACGCCCTCGTGCTGGGACAAGCCACCCAACACCAGGGAAATAAACATCAGTACTTCACCGTGTTCATCTTAATCTGGTTAATGTTTGCCAAGCTGATTACTGCAAAACCAGCTGAAATCCTAATTGCAGCTCCAAAGACACTAAGCTCTTGTGCACCGAGGAGAGCTGGTGAGAGCCGAGTTTGGGGTTTAAATGGAATAAAATAATGATTTTAAAAAGAAAGGGGAAAAAAAAGAAAGAGACGAGAAAAAAGTTACCAAAACGTTTAGCCTTTGTTTTATTGAGTTACAACAAATGAGCAACAAGTTAGAAAAGTTGGATTTATTCAAATTCCCTAGCATTGTATTTGTGCAGCGTACTGAAAGGTGGGCGAGTTTCCCGAACCCAGCTCGTCAGAGCAATGCACCGGACGGCTCTTGTACCCGCTCGTCAATGCATCCACGCTCCCTCTCTCCCTCTTCCTCCTCACACATGCATGGATAGACACGCACCCCTCTAAATCCAAATGAGCAGTATTTGAAAAAGAAGTGCACTCGGGAACCTAGGATTGATCTAAAAATTTAGTGGCGAGGGTTAATCAGAACTTTCTGTTGTGCACTACAACATCTAAAGCTGGAGGGCAGACTCTTGGGTTATGGTGTCCATCGTTGTACCAGCTGAAGAAACACAAACAAGTTCAGATTATGAAGCATCTTAATTTCCTCTCTGCAACCCCTCTGGGGGCTGTACTGCATGTTTAAACAAAAAGTGCTAAAACAAAACAAAACAAAAACACTCAACAAAAAAAAGGCGTTCTAGTCAGATCTTCAGAGACCCACAGCCAGGGCTGACTTGTGAAAAGTGAAGTATAGAAGCTGGAGAAGACTTGCCTTGTAGGAGCACGGAAAAGCAGAGATTTAAATACTTCAATCAGTAGCAGGTGGCCATAAAACAAAACAAAAAAGGCAAAACAACAAGAAAAAACCCAAACCCCAACCACTCTAGAACAACCCTCCCCGACCCCATAGCTCATTTAAGTGGGCTGAAATGTAAACCGGGCTGGGGATCTGGGCTCAGGTGTTGATTTGCACCAAGACAACTTCAAAATATTACAAATCTCTCTTAAAACGCTTCAGAAAAAAAATTCTCATATCCCTCCCACACAAAAGACACTTCCCCCCCACAAACCAACCCCCAAATTTTGCAATGGCATTATCTGCAAGAATAACTTGCACCTATGAAAAAGTTAACAAAATTTCCATGTTGTACAAATCTGTTCCAGCAGAGGAAGAGGCTGGGCAGGAAAGGGAGTGGGAGAAAAGCTAAGGAGAAATCTATATACAAGGACCCCTTTTTTTTTCTTTCTTTCTTCCTTCCTCTCTTCCTTTTCTCTTTTAATGCAGTAGTAGGACTTTGGCACTATATATGATCCTATGATGATGCTCCACGAGTATTTCTCGCTGTGCCTCCGCAAGCGCGGTTTGAGATCTGGAGTTGCAACACACTATCTCACCCCAAGCAGGAAAATAGCTTTCTTCTATTTTCAGACAGCATTTCCCCTCCAACGTCAGGACAGTGCAGCTGAGGAGTACCCCTGCAAAAATTATAAAAGCAGAATATTATTTTTGAATAAGGAACACTATGAACAACTATTTGAGCTGTCAACTAACATGGTGTCCAGTTTATATCCCTGCACATGTGGTAGCACTCTATTTTGTGTTAACCATACCCCGAAGCCCATCCCTATCACAGACTGATGCTGCAGCTGGGTGCTGGATTTTTATTGTTATGTAGCACCTGGCCAACAACTGCCTATAGATTTGTAACAGGCACATACAGCCCAGCCTTGACCCTGCTGATCTCTCACTACTGTATACCTCGGGCAGACCTTGACACAGACTCAAAGATGATGTGCACATGGGTTGGGGGCCGCTCCTTTGCGACCACAGGATGCTAAAGGCAAGAATCATGAAACAGTTAAGAGTTGGAAGGGACCTTAAAGATCATTGAGTTCCAGCCCTCCTGCCATGGGCAGGGACACCTCCCACTAGGGCAGGTTGCTCAAAGCCCCATCCAGCCTGGCCTTGAACACTTCCAGGGATGGGGCATCCACAACTTCTCTGGGCAACCTGTTCCGGCATCTCACCACCATCACAGTGAAGAATTTCTTCCTAGTACCTAATTTATATCTCCCATCTTCACCAGTAAATCCCCTCATTAAATACTTTTTTGGCATGATTTTAGAAATAATTATATGAACTGCAAGACAATGGAAAGAATTGTCATGTGCCTGTGCTCTGCAGAGCAGCTCCCTGGCTCTGCGATGACTCCTGCACCTACATAAAGGCTGTATCATGAACCAATATTAAAAAATAACCCCCAAACCCCCAAGCTTCAAATACTCAGCCACCTACACATACCCCCAGCTCCCAGCACAGAGCAAAGGCTCTATGACAAGGATTAAGTTCAGTATGTTTTTCCCCACTGAGTTGTGAAAGCGAAAAAGTCCAAGCACCCACTCAGGCTGAGCTGCACGCAGATGGCTTTCCCGCACCGTCCTCCTTGCCCATCCTGCACCACTGCTCACCACAACCTGCGCTAACCTGTTAGTTCACACTAACTGGTGTGAATGAATGGATGCTACCAGATCTGTCCTTTCCCACAAAAGTAGAGTTCTGTCTGGCATGTGCAATGCAGAAAGCAACGTGGTCCAGTCCAGTAAAAGGACATGGACTTGCACCAACTCCAAAGGCAAAAGTCCTCCTCATCCTGGTGATCTTTCCTCAGTAAGTCCCCTGCTCCTCCTAACTCACTAGAAAATTTGAATGGCTGCATTGCGTTTTGTTTCCCCTCTGAACTCTTTCATTGCATTAGAGCTTGAGCCTCCAACATCCCTCACTGGCTTCAGGGAGAATGGCAAGTCCTCAATGCTTCAGCCTTGCTCCCTGAGATGCTTTAGGGTGACCTGAATTCTGCAAAACCACTGGTCAGTCCACAACGACTTCAGGACAGTGCCTTGGAGCTCAACACCAGTAACAGACACTACAGCTAGCTTTATGGATAAAGTCTTAAACCACAAGAAAAAGTGAGAACTTGGACAGAAAGGGAGGGAAACTCCAGTGCTGTTTCACTTTTACCAGTTTTGGACACCGAGGACTGCACTGGGATGCTTGCAATGGAGTGATTTCAGCCCCCGCAGCAGTGTAAAAGGTACCAAGAGGACCCAGACCACCTCTGATGCCCAATACAATGCATACAGCAGCAGCAAAGGGTTGCTTCCTTTGGATTTTTTTTTTCCTCTGGTTTGCAACTCCCAGACGTGGCTTTCCTTTGGCACATCTCCATAGAGCAGTGGTCACAGACATCAAGAGCCAGGGCACATATCTTCTGGCGTCTCTACCTACCTCACTCTCACCACAAGTCATGAACTTCGATGTCTACATCTGACAGGGTTTGGGCTTAAAATGGAGGTAATGAAAAAACTCTAAAAATGAAAGTTTACTGCAGAAAAGGTGGTGGTGGTGGGAAAAAAAAAAGAAGTATGCTTCTGAGAAAAAAACAAAAGCTCTGAGCTGAGGAAATACTGATCTTGGGAAAACCCCATGGGGAAGACAATGCTGTAAAGAAAGCCAGTGGTAGCTGCCAATCACTCTGGCACACTCTGGTCCCACTCTCATGTCTGAGCTGCAATTTGCTGTATTTAATTTAGGACCAGTTTATGTTTGTCAGGCTTGTGCAGACCTAATTTTGACCCATGCTGTTGGAAGCAGGCAGGAATATTTCTATCGATGGAAAGGGAACTAAAACATTCTCTTGACAGAGAAAGTGGGATGTGAGGCTTCATTACACAGCATCTGCAGCACTTTCATTGATGCCCTCCTGTGCATCCTACAGCAACCACCCAGCATCTTGAAGGCCACAGCACCCTACAGGGACAGATCTCCCAGCCTTACTGTTCAGGAAATCTGACCTGCTCTGCGGAATAAATCCAATTTTGCCAAAAGTTTCAGATGTGGTCTTAGTAACATAGCCTTTTCTTAGTCCAGGGATGGTATTTCAGAGCCTGGCATGGATCCTGCTCTCACTGCAGCCATGCACTTATCTAACTGCCACTACCTGCAGCACCAGAATCTGCCAAACACACACCCGTTTTGAAAAACTCAATTTTCTGAGGCATGAGGTCTGTCTAAACTGTAACACAAATACTCCCTAAGAATTTCAGAAACTCATAAAGCTACACACTTCAGCAGAGAGTGACCAAGATGGTCTGGAAGCACTCAGGTTTTAAAGAAACCACACACAAATTTAGTGAACAACAGGAGTATGGAGATCAATCCCTGAAAAATGTTCACTTTAAACTATGTACATTAAGCTGAGAAAACAGCAACACCATGAAAGGAGCATGGTTCTGCCTGATGCAGGGTTCAGCAGTGAAAGTTTCACATAATGACTATAGCTGTGTGAAAGTCAAGAGGAATAGAAGGACCTTATTAGGTCTTCAGTCTACCTTTTACATGCAGCCAGGACAGTGAAAGGACCCCTCTAGGGTTCCAAGGGCTACGATGTTAGGAAAAATCAGACTTTTATATGACAACAGGCAGGAACAAGCTCTCCATCAGGTCTTACACTTCTGAGTCGTACTCTGGATATCACCTAAGATAGTGCCTCATTAATTTAACACCAAAGTTTAATTCACAATTATAAAAGATAAGCTTCCCAAAGATAAGAGCAAAAGCTTATCCTGTAGCAAAAATGAGCCAACAACTGGGATTTTTCCACAGATCCCATCAGTGTGGGGCATAAAGCTCCCAGCTTTTGTGTCACAATGCCAGTGACAATGCCTCCACACAAGCGCTGGTAAGCAGGCACTTCTGATTCTGGGCTGAGACAGGGAGAATAATGGAAAATGAAAAAGAGTTAGGGCTTTTGTCAAGTCCCCAGGCCAGCATGCTGAGACATGGGCAAAGAGCAGAAGACAAAATGGTTCTCTGATCTTTCTGCATGGTCTTCATAGTGGAAGCCCTGTTCCAGCACATCTCTTCTCAGTAACTGCATTTTACCACCAACCACCAGAGAGCTCCTCGTCAAAAGAATAACCCAGCAGAAGTTTAACTGAGATCGAAGTCCTTATTAAAATTCTCTGATAGCACCTGAGCACCTCCCCAGCCCTGGAGCTTTATGGTCAGCATCTACGCCGGGGCACAAAGGCAGAAAGTTCACTCCAATGCATCTTACACTGCTAATGAGCACATAAACACAGGCACCATTCCTACGCTGCTGGAAGAGGGTTGTTGCAGAGTTTGGGTTCACGGTACAAGTTTTTTAAGAAACAGTGGTTTTAGGCAACGTGCCCCCCTCTATTCCCTCTCCAAGACCCGGGTCTGCTCCCTCTCCTCAGTAAAAAACTTTATAGCTGGAAGGGGAAGATGATCTGAAATAACACCCTGGGAAGAACAATTTTAAAAATCCCACAATGCAATTTTTCTTTGTGTATTTGATTTTAAAAGGCAGATCAGATCCTGGCTCTCCTTTTTTATGTGGCTGCATCGCAGTGGCACCCCAGCGTGCCTCTGGCTGCTGTTCCCATGTCCTTCCTCCTTTAATCTTTGCCTTAGCCACACAGGTAACACAGCCTGCTCCTCACATCCCCAGTTACCAACTTCTGCAAGAGTAACCCCGGGACAGTGCGTTGCCTTGCAGGGCTTTAACATACTTTGTGATACAGATCCTGTGATCACATTCCTCAAAATTAGCCAACAATTCGTAGTTCAAAATTAAATTACTGCAGGGTTTCCCTTTTCAACTCGGAGAAAAAGTCCAGGAGACTTTTGGACAAATGTTGCACAAGGAGAAAGTGGAGGGCTGTAGGTTAGCTGTCAGGGCTAGTAAAGAAAATCTGCACCTCTGCAACACACAGCACTTCAATTCAGGTACTGACAAGCTGCAATAATAAGTCTTCTGTGCAAGTGTGGAGGTACTTTCTGACTTCTGTATTTGCTTTTTTTAAATTTTTCACTTTTTTTTTTTTTTAAAGAAATGCTGAAGTGTATTATACTTATTAGATACCAGAAAACTACTAACTCTTTCTAAAATAGGTGTTCTCTTGCTGTGGTTGCTAATACAGCATCCTGAGCTTTCTGGGGGATAAATTCCAGTTTAAGGAGACTCCAGTTTGGGCAAGACAGACTCAGTTACATTGAGCACAGAGTGTTACAACCTCCAATGAACTCAAGGAATGCAAGTCAAGGAATGCTGACGGTGCTTGCTCCAGATTTATACCTGTGTGACTGTGAGCAGAAACAGGCTTCAGCTCTCCACATAACACGTCCTTTGTGAAAGATCATATAAAACCCCCTTAAATAAAAGCCCTGCAGCTTGCTTTTAAATTCAAGATCCTGTGAAGAAGAGCTGCTAAAACACCCACACAGCTTAGTCTGGGGCATTTCCTAAAGCCTCTAGAGTGAGCAAGCAGAACAAAGCGAGGTTGGAGACTGTTCTCACCTGCAAGAGGAAGAGAGCACATTTGCATGAGCCACTTCAGTCCCCACAACAGTTTTTTTGCTTGCCGTTGCATAAAGAAACATCTCTGTCCTGGGCCCTTCCCCCAGTGACCTTTTATTCTGAGCAGGGCAGGATGCTGCATAGGAAGGACTCGAGGTGCAAAAACAGGCACAGGCTCTATTCACAGGAGATGAATGATCTCTTAGCAAGGAGGATATTAGCAACTGGTGTTACTTACTATTTCTTTACGTGGCTCAGCTGGTGTGTTTTACATCAAGTTCTGCAGAGTTTACACAGATTGTTTGAAGACAGAACATTTAATCCCCGAAAAAAAAAAAAAAAAAAAAAAAAAGGGAGAGTAAAACTAAGAAAAAAGTCTCCCTTATCCAGGACTTGACCCACAAGCAGACAAGAAACAAGGAAAATGGCACTAACCCCTCCCCTACCACGCAGTTGCCTTAATTTACAAGCAGGATGGGTCTCCCTTTTGTTCAGGCATCCAGCAGGCACAAGGATCCAGCAGGGATGGACTCCAGGGATTTATACTGAAGGATGCTGGAAGCACACCCAGACAGAAGTAGGCTCAGAGAAACAGGGCACCATCATCATTACCTGTCTATACGTGGGAATTGTCTCCAGATATACTTTCAGAGTCAAAGTCCGCCAGCTCTGCCTGGCCTTCAGGTGCCGTTTGGCTCCAGCTGTCTGTACAGTCTGATGCAGCGTCATCCTCACCCACTGTCACCTCCACCCAGTTGACCTCTGTAGGCTCCTCATTCTCCTCGCTGCCATGGCCATCATGGCTGTTGCACTCCAACCTCTCTGTACCCTCCGCTTGATTCCCCAACAAAGAGTCTTTTAGTGGTTCACAGTCTCTTTTTGCTCTCACCACTAGTTTCCCCCCGTTCTCTTCATTCAGTTTTTTATGCTCCTGGTAATGCTGCCGAGACAACTCATTACCATTCTTTGGATTCTCAATGTGTTTTGATCCCTTTTTCTGGCTTTGCTCATTATGACCATCAGCAACGTACTGCTGCTGGTATTGGTCAATCCACTTAAGCGATCCCGATCTCAATGAAGACCGGTTTTCCTTGAACCAGCGAACTATTTCAGTTCTTGTGAGCCCAGTCTGAGAAGCTAACTGGTCATACTCCTGGGGTGATGGCCACTGGGTCCTTGCAAATGTGCTTTTTAGTAGATGAATCTGCTCTTGGGTTTTCTTAAATGTGGTGGTGGACCCAGATAAAGCACCAGGGAGCTGAGAGCTACTCAGCAGTTCTGCCTGACTTACTGCACCATTGGGAGTTCCTTGTTCTTTAATTTTTCTGTATGATCCCATTGAGTCCAAGACAGCTTGCTCCATGCTGTCCCTTATCTTTCTTCGCTCTGAGAACCATGAATCTATTTCCCTCCTACTCAGCTTAGTCTCCACTCGAAGCCTGTCCAATTCTCCTTGGGTAGGAAAAGAGCATTTTAGGAAACTCTCCTCAAGGGCCCTAAGCTGCTCTTGGGTTTTCTCTTTGAATCTCTGAGGGGTAAAATCTGTGTATGGGTGAAATGAACGGCCGTGCCGACCGGCTGAAGGTGCTATTTGATCTTTCCCTAAAGCATCACCAGGGATGTGCACGATGCCCCTCTGACTTCTGTACCTGTGGTCACTGAACCACTTCTTGATCTCGCTCCTGGAGAGACCAGTTGTCTCTATCAGCCGATAGACTTCTGCATCATCAGGAAACTGGCTTGCCATGAAACTGGCCTTCAGCTCTGCGATCTGCTCCTTTGTCTTTTTTCGCTCACTGGCTGGCGTCAGTGGTACAGCAGTCAACTTGGCAGGAATCTCAGGCACCTGAACGACATGAGGACGCTTGGCTTCTGGGGCACTTGATAAAGTCTGTATTGTCCTTTTTTGTCCCTGGTTCGGGGCAACAGCAAGAGTAATTGGTGAACAGGAAACAGTTGAGCCATTTGACACGGGAGTCAAAACCAGACCGGTCTGGCCCAGTATCTGACAAGGCAATGCTGTCTGGATGATGGGCTGGGGCATTTTTGTAGTTGTCAAAGGAGCTGGAAGGACAGTGATGGTTTGGGGAACTGCCTGAATAGTACCGTTGAACATCTTCTTTCTTGCCTCCTCCACTTCTTCAGGAGACCAGCTTATGCCATGCTTCAAACGTTGCGTAGCAAACCAGATTCGGATTTGTTCTTCTGGATGTTTTGATGCTGCTGTCAACCACGACAACTCTGCTTGTGTTGGGTAAGGAAATTTATTAAAGGAGTTGATCATGGTTGCATTAGTGTCCAGTGCAGAGTTGTATTTGGTACTGTTCAGAGGTACCGGGACCTTGGGGACAAGGTTAATATTTGGTGGCAGCTGTACAGAGGGCATAACGTGGGCTAATACATCATGGAGAAGGTCTCCATTTATACAAGCTATAGCTTCAGTGGCTTCAGTTATGATGCGGGGTAGTGTGCCATCCACATGGTTTTCCGTAACTCCCTCTTCTGGTTTTTTGGGACCCTTCTTGGTTTCTCCTTTAGGCTTCCCCAGTTTCATCACCGGTGTTTTACTTGCACTAGCTCCCCCATGAAGTGAATCATCACACTCTGTGTTTTCTGGCCCACCACTTGTGACAGTGGCATCATTAGTGGTAGTCTCAATGGACTGCTCTAAAACAGTCTGATTATTGCGTTTAATTAATTTCAGTTTAAAGTTAGTTTCTCCTGGGTGGTATTTTGTGTTGTGGTCAGATAAAGAATCATATTTTTTGGTTGTGAAGTTGCATTCAGCACAAACATAGAGCGGGTTGAGAATAACATTTGGATGCTGAGTGTCAACATGCTCTGTAAATTCATTTAAGTTTTGCGTTGAGTAAGGGCAGTATTTACACTCATAACCACCCTGGGGTTTCTTAGATTGATTTTCAGCTGGGGGCTTCGCCTCAACCACTTCGCAGTCTTTGACTGAGCTTTCTGAAGGCCAAGCTTTTTTAGAGTCCTGCTGCAGTGTGCCAGCCCCCTTCTCTTTGGGAGTCTCTACACCCTCAGCACCTTCCTGCTCCACAACTTCAGAAGATCGTACCATACAGGGAGTTGTTGACTTCCTTTTGCTAGCCATGGCACCCTCTGGCAGTGGGCTATCGTCCCAAATTATAACTTTTTTTTTACACAGGGTGAGCAATCAACTCAATAGATCTTGCAAGCAGCTCCAACCTCCCTTGATTATTTTACTCTGTTTTGTTTAATGAAGAACTTCCACCCCGGCTGTGACCATCAGCTCCGACAGCAGACCTGTCAGCTGCATGGCACCTGTGAAACAAAGCACACATCATTAGGCACTGATCTATAGAACACAAATTTAGCATGAAAGCCACAGCTCAAGATATGTACATTCAAAAGGCCATTTTGGACAATGCTGAACTCTTCCTCTCCCCCGCCATCAACTTAAAGAGTAAAAATCTCCCCACAAAGAATAAAAGCAGTAGATCATTTGCAGTGAATTGCACCACAGGTAGAAAATGGCTTTGAAACAAATAAGATGAACAGATTTTAATCTCCACTAGACCCAGTGTGTTTAGCTGGAAAAGAAAGAAGATACTGCTATAAATACTGCATCTTTTTATAGAAGCTGCAGTGTCTATTAATTATTATTTTGAAGCCTACAGATTTGAAATTGAGTGTGGTTTATATTAAACTTAATTACTCCCCACTGTCACTTACCTTGCACATATGTCTACTAAATGATTGTGGTTACCAATGATGGGTGATTTCTAAATAAAGCTATAGAGCCTGCCTTGGTTATAAAAGTAATGGCAGGAGAAGAGTTAATACAAATCAACACTTTCAAAGGTCTGTGTCTTGAGAAGTGCGTTCAAAGAAACTGCAGATCTGTGGAGGCCTATCAAGTCTCTTCTGGAACAAAAGTTTCCTTAAAACACCACTTTTCAATCAATATTGACAGAGGTAGCTAGCAAAGGTCACAGAAGCCCTTAGATACCTTTAATCAGGGTCCCCTTCCTGTGACCCTGCTGATATTCTCATCAAGTCCCAATTTGTGCACTTTACTCCCCACAGAATTAAAATAAATCCATTTTTTAAGCATGACTCATATGTCAAAGTGGTTTTGGAAGTTCCCAAATGCAAGAATTCTGTAAAACACGTTTTCAAAAGGATCCGAGGTCAACATCAATCAGAACAACCACAAAGAAAAACTACACCAGCTGTTTTAGGCTCTACCCACACTCATCAGGAGTGGGTGGAGGAAAGGACGAAGAATTTAGTTGTCAAAACAGTTTCATTAATTGAAAATAAAACAATAAAAAAAGACAATCTCCTATTTCATAAAAAGCCTTTTCTAATCAATCCTTGACTCCAATTTTCTACTCCTCCTGAGCAGACAGATTCATAATACTACCAGTCCTAATGGAAACCCCATCTTTTACAATTACAGAGGGACAGGGTGGGGGAGACGTTAGGGTTTACAGACTGGAGGAAGTACAGAAAGTGGAGATTTGCAGAGTGGGTAAGACCTGCATTGGCTCATTGACTTTTGTAGAAGCGTATTAAATGGAGAATCTGAACTAGATGTCTAATAAAAGATGTGTTTGCCCATGGCAGTGGGAATGGACTAGAAGATCTTTAAAGGCTCCTTCCAACCCAAACCACTCTGTGGTTACATGATCTCATGTCTAACCAAATGCAGATAGTCTCATTGTGAAGCCTGTAAATGATAAACTGCCTCCAGGGCCCACCAGACATGAAGATCAAATAAGATAAAATCCCACTGCAGTTATATCTGGACACATCCAAGGCCAGCAGACAGTTCATAACCACTTCAGCACTGTCCCTGAACCTGCTCCTCTCCCTTGTGCACTGCCACAGGAGCCAGAAATAATTGCTGTAAAAACAGCCACTAACTTCTCAGTTCTGTTTGCAGCTGATGAATACTTTGTAGGTCTCTAGAGCATATTTCTACTACACTGCCCATCACAGATCATACCACCCCCATACATATGGAAACTCAAAATGATATACTGCCAGAGGAAGCAGCTCCAGCTAGGGATAAGAGCAGGGATTGAAGCTTTCAGCTCCATACTCAAAACCCAGCATGAGGCAATTCTCCATACATGAAGCACTTCACACACTAATTCTCCATGAAGCACCTTTGCAGATAAGTCCCTTGTAAAGCACAAGCTGTGAAATGCTAAAGGCGTGTGAGGGAAAAGATGCTGTGCAGAGATGATACTTGTATTGCAGCTGCCCCAGCATCACTGCACGCTGCTCTGCACTCACAGCCACCGCTGCCTCCATACCTCCCAGCCCCTATGGAGACTGGGGGTGCTCCTGCACACTTGCTACAATACGGTGAAGCACTGGACCATCTGGTTGACTTTCAAGGGTGCTTTTAAGCCCTGGGTGCTTCCCTGGGAAACAGAGCATCTTTGCTGAACTCCATGAAGCAAGTATGAGACACCCATGGGCTTATGGCTCTGCCTCAGTCAGGATATGCAGTGCTATTTCTCTCTAACCTGGGATTACCAACATTGTCATCATTCTCCAAAGCATTAGCACCTCTGAACCAACCTCTTCTTTTCTGTTTCTTTTTTACCTTCTCCCTTTTAATAATAAGCGAGCAGTTGAACAGTAGAAGAAGTGATGCCTGGCCTTCTGCAGATTTGTGCTGACTGACCTTTGAACTGGATTACACTGAATATTCTCTATTGTTTCCATATATTCCTTCAAAATTCCCTTCTACTTCCCCACACAATCATCATTCTGCAGAGTATTTTGACTGTGATCTGTGGCTTGCTGTGTCCTACTGCAGATGGGATTAGAAGCTAGAGACAAACATGCAACTGCCCAAAAACCCATTTTCCTGGCCACCCATTTTTAATAATGTTTGCAGAAAATTAGTTATTGTTAATATTTCTTTCCTTGTGCCTAATTTGGCTGAAAAAAAGTGAGACAAGGGGACGGGATGGGTTCTGTAAGCCTGCCTGCTGCTGGAAACAGGGTGAAGGTTTGCCCAGAAAAGTTGTAGATGCCCAGTCCCTGGGAGTGTTCAAGTCCAGGCTGGATGGGGCTTTGAGCAACCTGCTGTAGTGGGAGGTGTCCCTGCCCATGGCAGGGGGGTTGGAACTCAATGTTTAAGGTCCCTCCCAACTCTAACCATTCTATGATTCTAAGGTGATCTAGTCACCTCATTCTGCCCTGCAGATTGCACCACACTCATGATGTTGACTTTCACAGATGAGGGGAGGCACAAGGCAGTGCCCTGGGACAGTGATGGAGATGAGGATGGAGCTACAGCTCCCAGGATGCTCCTCAGTGGCTCACTCTCCCTCCCAGGCATCACAGCTACACATCCAGCACTCGACGAATGGGGCTGCACCAGGCACAGGACAACCTTTATCCCTAAAGTTGGCCTGTTTCACTCTCTGGTTTCATTATGGACTTGACCCTGGATAACTGACATCCTTTTTGGGCTGCTGCCCTGGGTGTGGGAAAGGAAGGCAGCTCTCAGCCCTCCAGCTCACCTGCCACATCTCCTGCTTGTTTTGCCACGCTGTAGGAAGTTGAAAAAAATTGTAATAAAACCAGCTAATTTTTTTTTCTTTTTTTAAATGAGCAAACGCACAAAGCAGCATAAAGCAACCCAGGGAAAAACAAAAGTGCTCGTCTCCGAGCAGACAGCTGCCACTGTGAATGAGGTCCAAACCGAACCACAAAAGGCCCATGTGTAGGAACAAGAGCTTTTGATTTCTTTGCTTCAGCAAAGCCATCCAGTACTGGAGCATACAGGTCAGAAGCAACGTGTCCTTTTAAACATATCTCCCCAAAAACCTGTCACAGCAGCTATAACCTGCCCTAGTCTGGTTTTGTTTAATTTCTGAAATTGTTTAATTTGTTTAATTAATGAAATAACACAGGCACAGTCCTCTGATCTTTCAAACCGCTGTTAAAACGGCTCTGGAGCATCCAAT
This sequence comes from Pedionomus torquatus, assembly GCA_013398155.1. Classification (NCBI taxonomy): domain Eukaryota; kingdom Metazoa; phylum Chordata; class Aves; order Charadriiformes; family Pedionomidae; genus Pedionomus; species Pedionomus torquatus. The sequence continues at coordinate 60,669 of VZRU01006948.1, read as the reverse complement.
GTGAGAACGACTTTGGTGATTCTGTGCATCATGAAGGAAGCGCCACATTCCCCACCTGCTCATCTGGCCCCAGGTGTGAGAAAACTGCAGAGAACCACACAGCAAAAGCCAACCATGCTTTTAGGCCTGGCTGGCACTGGAAAATGTTTGTCTGTGTAGCAATGCCACCTTCCAGCAACAAGAGATAACTGTACAGTCTGACCAAAGAGATGGAAAAAAAGAAATCAGAAGGCTTTCTTTTGCTCATTACTGAAATCTTTTCACTCTCTCCCGTCTTTTCCTTGTGCACATAGCTAGTTTTGTAACCCCCTTCCCCCAAAAAGCAAGTATTTAGGTAGAACTGATCTCTTTTTCTGCAGTGCTGCTCCCACATGGACTCCTCAGAGGTGGTGGCAAAGCAGGGATTTTCCACAGCAGCTGGGACAGCCCGGTCACATAAGGCATTGGCCAAACCCTGCGAGCTGAGGCTGGAGAAGCGGTAGGGCAGCAGAGAAACAGGGTGAGATGCTGTTTTGGGGTACGAGACAAGACAGACATGAGTAAGGCTGGAAAAGGCTGTCCAAAGAGAACCAAATTAGAAGGGATGCCAAATTAAAAAGCAGGAAAAACCTTAGCTTTAGCAGACAGAAATATCAGCACTTTGTTCTGTGTCTTGCTTCCAGCTGAGGGCTCAAGGATACAACAGGTGCTGAAACAGGCTGAACCCCACATCCAGTGCAAATGGATCTTTACTACTCACAAACATAGTATTTTTCCCCCCAAACCCAAACAAACAAAAAATAAAATAAAATAAAATAAAAAAAAATCTGAAAGAAAACTGCTTCAGTGATACTTGTGTGATTTGCCAATAGAAATCTTTCTTATTTTTCATCTCACTGCATTGTTTTCTCCGCTTTGTGTTAGTGCAGAGTTCCCAGCTCCTGCCCTCATTTGAAATTGAACAGCGGGAAAAACACCACCATGAGGATACCTGAAAATAGGCGCATAAACCCAGGGGGGCTCATTTGCAAGGGCCGGCTAATATTTAAAGAGGGTGGAAGCATTTTATTGCTTTACTGCTCAGTCTCCTAGAGCAACCCTCTCTGCTACACAGGACAAGCAATGGCAAATCA
>VZRU01006948.1:49313-59497 GCA_013398155.1 Pedionomus torquatus | reverse complement strand
CCCAAAAAAAAAACCCAACCCACCAATCTACCCCACAAAACAACCAAAAGCAAAACACCAAACCCCTCCCTATATCTGAACATGATGTTTAATACCACAAAGGCGCAAATTCCTCCTTACAGCTTTCCCAGCTGGGGGATGCAGCAGGAGAAATGGAGGAGGTGCACAGCACCAACCAGAGCTCATTAGCAAGGACTTGTCGGACACAAGTTTTCCATACCCTGGATTTTTTTTGGCAATACTATCCCATTTTATCATGCAGTAAACGGATCTCAGCAAACCTCAACACAGATGTCACCCTCTGCACTCCAGATTCCAGCCAGGCCCTGCTGCAAACATCAGAGGCTGCTTTTAAAGCACAGACACCACCTGCACCACTTTCATTGAGCTGAAGAATTTGCTGCCCATTCCAGGATGCGTGACCGACCATATCACAATGGACCTGTCATGGTTTTTGGGAGGGACAGGGTTAATTCTCCCCTGGCTCTAGAAGGGGCACAGATATTCCACCCCATGTGAGCCATGACCTGAGGGTAGCAGGGAGCTGGCCAGGAAGGGGAGGGGGGATAGTAAATGGGTGGTAGTTCAGGGTCAGCGCTCAGTATCCTAATTGTGTTCATATCCTTCTCCATCCGTGTTACTGTTACATGTCTTCCTTGTTCTACTTGTTTTGTTAAACAGTTTTTGTCCCAACCCACCAGTGTTGCCTTTTTCTTCCAATCCTCTCCCCACCATCGTGGGGTGTTAGAGAAAACAGGGCTGCCACCTGGTTCTGTTACCATCTGAGGCTAAAACATGACAGGACCTCAGTGAGTCTGTTCATTTCTAGCTAGTTTCAATGATAGTCTTGTCCCTCTCATAACCTGTCAAGCTTGCGGGTCCCTGGCTCCCCCAGGACTCAGAAGTGTGTCCCCCTGTGAGCATCTCTGCTTTTAACACTTGACTCCAACCTACGTGGCTCCCCACGAGTCATGCCCATGGAATTTAGAGCAGAGCAGAAATTAATTGGTAGTACTTGACAGCATCATAACACCACCATGACCACCTACTCTTCCCCCATGAAGGCTGCAGCAACACAAACACATGTGGCACAGAGCACAGCTATCATCCTGCCATGTATCAGAGATGCTGAACTCTCATTCATTAATGTTGTGGTAATATTATTCTCCTACAAAACCAAGGATGAGAGGTGAGATACACATTTCAAGGTGCTAAAAAGGAACATGCCTAGGGTGATGTTTTTCCTTCCTTACAACTGTTTTTAGCATGCAGCTGCTACAGTAATATCAAAAAGCACATCAGCTAACGCAGCAAAAAATGCTGTTGCTCTCCACTGTGATAAAACACTTAAAAACATTGCTTAATTATATGCAGGAGAATAAGCAGAAGCAAACCAGGGAAAGTAATTCCTGCATGATGGATCGGGACTGCGATGATTTACAAAAGAAAACCACAGAAAGGAATGCAGGTTTTGTGAACTACAGCAGAGCTTTTAAAACAGCAAGTCAGAGCAGCCTAGAGCTCTGACACTTCTGCAGATTTTTGTTAGCTGAATTAAACTGGGGAGGTGTATATGGATCGTTACAGCAATAATTTTTGAAGACATGAAAAAATAAATTTGAAAGTGCTATACATTTTCAATTTGCATATGTCGATGTAGACATTTCTAATGAGAAAAAACCTTCCACTTAGATGTCTGTAGCAGAGTGCTGTGGCAATGAATTTTTGTCTACAGAAAAGCAGCAACTGATAATTTTTCTGTCTTTTAAGGGCCAGAGGCTGACACCTTTCAAAGGTAATCAGCAAACCAGACTGCCTCCATGGCTCCCAACTCCCCCAGCAACGCATCCTGTGAAACTGGATGTCAACACACCTGTGAACAAGGGCAGAAGCAAACCCAGGGCATGTCCTGCCTCTGCCTTGCCCCCCTACAGCATGGTCACTGAGAGACTCTGTAAAAACACACAGATAAAACAAAAGTGAGGGTTTTCAGTGGAGATGGGCTGAAACAGGGTTTCAAAAGGCACCTACAGTAGTAGAAAGCCTTGAAGAACTCTGTGCTGCCAATCCACATGAAAGCTGCCTCTTTACATTAACAGCTCAGTTGCTGTGTGGCCGCTGTGTAGACATAAAGCAACTTATTCTGGAAAATACAGATATTCTGGAAAAAACCCACCTCTGTAGGTTTTAGCAGAATAGGCTGTGTCAGGTAGTACTGCGCATATTTCAGAATACACTGCTCACAGGCTATTCCTCTGAACTAAAATGTTCTCATTCACGCTGCTGCAAAGCCAAAGACATGGGGGAAACGGTGGATTTTCTGTGCTGCACACTGCACAAACACAAGTGATCAACCCCTTCCCAGAAAAGGGGAAGTTGAACATTGTGTGCTGTGAATTTTCCATTTTAAGTACTCATCTGCAATCACTAGCTTATATTTCCACAGCCCCCCACCCCTTTTTTTAAAATGCATGTTTAAGTTTAGTTCTAAAATCCAGTCTGATTTTGCCTCCCCCCCCCTCACTGGGAAATAAAAGAATTCTTTATCCAGGATGAAAAACAATCTCATGGACTGGTTCATGCCCTAAACCAACATTTATATTATAGCTATGGTGACTTTTTCCACCCAAGACCGTGGCCTTAATCTCCAGTCCACCTGCAGACAGTCCCTCTCTGGGAGGGCACACACCTGGGTAGATGGGGCAAGCAATGAGCAGGAAGGAGAGCACCAGCACAATGAGACAAGGACAAAATCCAGGTTTCCTTGCTTTCTGACCACTGCTTTCTTCTTTAGATGAAGGGCTGGCAATACAGAGCTTGCACCCTAAATGGCGTGCGTGGCCAACAGCAATCAGCACATAAGGGCTGCAGCTCCTACCCATTTCTGAAGTTGGCACAGTTTGGGAAAAGTTTTTTTTCCCTTGTAGCGTGAGCTTCTGCCAGAGGCACCTCCTCTGGTGTCTTGCTGAACACACAGCTTAGCCGGTGCCCTCCACCAGGGTCACAGATGCTCAGGGGCCCGAACTTCCAGGGGCACCTATGACTGTGCCCACTCAAAATCCAAAGGTGTCAGTGGTGTGCTCCTGGGGCCTCACTCTCTCCTTTGGGAAGGAAAAAATAGAGACTGACCTCTTAAGGTGTATGAACCATCCATACAAGATACAGCCGGGTACGTTAGCAGATGTTCCCAACACCCGCAGTGGGGCTGAACCTCTGTCCAACACCCTCTATCAATGGGTTTCAGAGGCAGCGAGCTCCAAAGATTAGTCACGTACCCTGTCAAAATGATCTCCTTTAATCAGTGGTGTGTTTACTCCTAGGGTGGGTACTTGCGTGTTCATAAGAGAGAAATAAAGACCAACAGATTTCTTAAGAGAGAAATAGAACCACTATAAAAAAAACTTTCATTCTAATTAGTTTAATTACTTGTCTGTGCAGCTCACTGAATCCTCATCATTGGACTGGATTAAAGACACTGGGTTCAAGTAATCTTTCATACTGAGTTTTTATCCTGCACCATGTGGTGGGAAGACAAGAGACTCACAGATACAAACCAAAAATTATCTGCAGACACCATCTCCAGCTATGTGGGTAAAACCTGGGCGTATCCAACTTTGATCTTATGCAGGAAAAAACAGTTTATTCTGTTGGAATGCTCAGCTTCCTTTCTTTTTAGGTACGGTTTTAAAGAGTGATATTTTGGGGGGGAAAGTTGGAGGTATTAAAACAAGTATTCTTTGCTTAAGCAGCTTTTAGTAGTCATTACCCATTCATTAAGATCAAACACCTTAACAGAAACATCCGGTCCCCTTTCCCCTTTGTGTCTTCATTCCATGACACTGACACCTAGAAAAGGTACAGCTTTCTATATTACTATTTTATATTTTATTACATATTCTTTTGCTGTCAAGATTTATTGTTATTATAGGGACACTATCAGTTAAATGCCTCCAAAGATGAAAAAAGATGGGCTATGACAGAATCAAGATATTTGATTTCTTTACTTTACATACTTCTAAAGCTTAGGCAACACTAAGAAGTTCTCCTGCTGTAGTACTTCTGCTTGTCTCCCTTGGGAAATTCTTCCGCTTTGGGAATCACAGCGCCCTGCCTTTAGTCAGCTGAGTGACAATTTTTTTCAAGTAAATTTATTGAGGCACTCACAAAGATCTTACAGGTGAACTGCTAGAAGGAAACAACATAAAAATTACATAACAATCACCTTCTGGGAGTCCCTCTTGCATGTGTGCAGGGTAGAAATAAGCTCTAAATTTCTCAAAAAACCTCAAGAAACCAACTTTCACTTTTCAAGAAGTAGTCCTGGCTGGAAGCCCCCCATCTCTTGGCTCAGGCAGCACACAGCACACATCACAGCACGAAACAGAAAAAAGGTGTCTAGAGGGCCTGATGGGGGCAGGGGGGTGGGATGACACGACTAAAGCTGAGGCCAGGAGATGATACGTTGACCACTTCTCAGACAGCTTAGATTCACAGGAAAGAGAAAGAAGAAGAAATCAATCTCACTAGACTGTTGGGTCTGAACGAGACAGGAAATACACACAGACATATGGGATATCTGGCCATCACTTTTTGTCTGAGATAGGAAACATCCTTTGCATCAGACTCATCCAACACAACAGCAGCACTGAAGGAGTCTATGGAGTTCCCAGAAGAGATGAAGGAGCTCAATAATTAACACAAAACATTAGTAACCTGCGTGTGTCTGTAGCTGCACACCTCCCCCTTTGACTCATTCGCGACGTGTTAGAAAAACGCAGATGGTTTGTGATTTATAAAGCTGATGAGTCACTGTACCACTTTCCTTCCCCCCCCATCCCGCCAAGGGCTTCTCCTCATATCTCCACATTCCCTGATGAGGAGTACAGATGAGAGGATAAAACACTACAAGCAGATTAGTGTAATGTCTCCCTCCCACAGGATGGTTTAACTGTGTCCCCCAAACACTGCTATTCTTTTCTCCTGCCCCCGTTCCCCTCTCTGCTCCTCCATGCTCCAGTGAACACAACAGCTATCGCTTCAAGTCCTCCAGACTGACACTTGCTTATGCAGCCTGAGCCTTTGCACGATCAGGAAAAGCTTCAGTACACAATAGTTTCCCCTTTTAAAACATTAGGTCTGGCTTATAATTGTAAAGCCTACAAATATTCACTTCCTGAATGGGAGGTCTTGGGCTATGGTGCCAGACACTCTGGTGCCTAGCCCTAAAGCAGGGTCTGGGGTACAAAAAAGCATCTTGGAGACCACCACACTGAACACCTGCACAGCAATGCAGTGGAAACACTCAGCTCAACATTTCCAGAAGCAGGAATTCTAACACACCTCTTTCAAAACCAAACCAACTCTCGAAACTGCCAGACTGATTTTCACAGGACCTGAACATGCAGTGTCCTCCAAACTCAACCAGAGGAGCAAACAGATCAGATGTCCAGGCTGCTTCAGCACAGCTTCAATTTTAAGCACACAAACAAGTCAGCCATTGGCTTAACTGACACAGTTCAATACCCTGACGAACTGAGGAGACAAACCTTGGGTATCCCATGTCAAAATGCCATGGTTCTGTCTGGGGGTGCAAACACACCCCCACACATGTACCGCTGCCAGCTCAGAGGAGCACACTGTAGACATCCAGGGTGCCTGGGCCAATAGCCAGGTCAGATCTCCTGCTTTCTAGCCAAATTCAGATGAACAACCTGAAACTGCTGGCAATGACCGCATGTGTGTTTCCCAACCTGGCTATCTATTTAGGAGACTCCTGCAATATAGATGAATGCCTGTGTTGCTGGAAAAATGCACCTCTTTCATTGAATCACAGAACGGTCAGAGTTGGAAAGGACCCTAAAGGGTGTTCCACCCCCCCTGCCATGGGCAGGGACACATCCCACTAGAGCAGGTTGCTCAAAGCCCCATCCAGCCTGGCCTTGAACACTTTCAGGGAGGGGGCATCCACGGCATCCACAACATCCCTGGGCAACCTATTCCAGTGTCTCACCACCCTCACAGGAAAGAATTTCTTCCTGATATCTAATCTAAATCTCTTCAAACCTGATGTAATTTCTTCCCCGGCATAGCTGGGCTCCACTCTCCCAAGACAAAAAGCAGGTGTATGAGGTCAGCAGGCCATATCGCTGCTGCCCCAGCATGCAGGCTGCTGCTGGTTAAGAGGAATGAGGTGCTCAGAAGTGTACTTGCCTATGCAGTTCTTTGGTTCTGCTGAGGGGCTCTGCAAGTTATCTCAGTGGAAATAACATTCACTCTAATCTTGTTGCATGTTACATTAAACTTCCTTGTGCTCTACTTGCTTAAAGTAAAGACCGTTTCAAAAGTGGCCTTGTACCAGAGTATGAAAAACATAGTTCCACATTCGGAGGGTTTTCTTCTCTAAAAGCAATGGCATGACTTCCACTGACTATGTAAAACAGGTATCTTTTCCCCTCAGGTAGGAGTCTGCCTTAGATAGTTAATGACCCATGGTGATCAGAGGATCCTGCTGGCCCAGTATTTGGAGGCTTTACAGCTGTTAAGACACCTATACTCACAGCAGACTTGTGAATTAAGGCACTGCTATTATCCCCATTGCTCAGATGGGCAATTAAGGCATGAACAGAGTAAGGCCAAGGCTTCATTAAATGGCCAAGCCTATTTACAGCTTGCTGCCACCAAAATAAATGGGGTAGCCACAGTGCAAACATGACACCTTACCCAAGGTCTTCAGCAGGGCCGAAGACAGCATTCAGGTTTTCTGTGCTATAGGCTACTGCTCCATTCTCCAGTAAATTTGAAATATCCTCCTGGCTCATGAGTTGAAAAATATTTAAAAGCTCTTGCTAAAGGAGCTGGTACACTTAGACTAAGTCCCACCAGTACAAGCACAGAAACTGCAAAACCACCACAACTCTCTCTCACCAGCAGGCTCATGGGGAGGAAGCAGAAGTTTGAAGATCAAAGGTCTGAACTATCTGTCTTCCCTCAGAAATGGCTCATCAGGCCAGGTGCATGTACACAACAGAGAAGCCTGTCTGCTTCTGATGATGCCAAACCTCCCTCAGTCCTTACACAATCTAAAAGTTACCTTCCTCTTCAGCAAGACACATCACTCCTCTTTCCACTCCCCACCCCCCACCCCCCTAAATTCTGGAAAAATCTAGTACGATCAGGAGCATTTTCATGTGATAAAGACCTTCTCATAGCAACCTCATCTCATCCAAAGTCTGTGGACACCACCAATACACTTGCTCTCTTCTCTCTCTGGCTCTGAAAGCATTGGAAGAGTACAGCCTCACCTCTTAGTCAAGAGCGTATTTTTCCCCTGCTGTTGGTAATTCAAACCAAGTGTTCCTAGCACGCATTGCCTTACCCCTTCATCAGTGCCTTGGTCAGCTCTGAGGTCAAATACTGAAAAAGTGACCCTGTGAAAGACGGTTAGCTACTCTGTTTTCCACCATTCCGGTCACATGCTGTGCCTGCTGAAGTTGTTTTCTTACATCTGCTGTATTTCATCTCCTGCAATTTCCACTTATATCAGCTCTGTACATCACTTTCCCCTTACTGGCTTCAAATTTTATCTCAGCACTTTGGAAACAAAGTGTATTTAATTATTTACCCATTTCCTAGTAAGTGCCTAGACCTCATACCCATGCAAACCACCCTGCTTTAGTATAATCCTACAGACTGTGACAGAAGACATACATATCTTCAGCAGAAGAGGCAAAGAGACAACAAACAGTGAGGCCAGCAAGACCCTTTGAAACCCACACACGCTTTCCCTTCACCATCGGTCACAAAACACTTCCCCCAGCTTTCCGGCCATTCAAGGCATCTAGTAGAAGACCAAGATCCACCATCTACTATCTGTCATGGGAAACCAGAAGCCAGCTGAAGCGTCACTAATGCTCCAGATGTCTATGCCATCTGAAACGTGACATTAATAGTGGTTTGGACCTGAAGTTATTCACAGAGTAATCCTTTTCCAATTTCTTCTGTCATCCAACAAATGTGCTCCCAATCAAATACTTATCTTCTTCAGGAAAAAAAACACATCATTATTATACACACCATTTTTAAATTAAAAAGAGAGAAAAAAAAAAAGGCAAGAAAGTTAAAAAGCCTTTCAAAACAGTGCTTGCTTATGGGGAAAAGGCTTGTCTAGCCATGTGGTAGGCTGAGATCTCAGGTGGGTGTGTACAGTTTATTAAGTGTCCCTACAGGCGCCTGTGAGGCAGGGACACAAATGCGTTTTGCCCCTGGGGATCACGGGACCGAAGGAGCTTCCTCTTCCTCCAGCCAGCACCCGCTGCTGCAATTTGTCACAGGGCAGAGCCACTGCCCTCTGTGCACAGTAACAGTTTTGCTGCTGGGAGAATCTGGCACAGCCACAAAGGACCTTTGTTCGTGCCAGAAGTTGGGCACACAATGCAATCCTTCCCCCTTGTCACACAGAGTTGGGTTTCCATAGCTGAGTTAGAAACACTCCCTGACGACTGCAACCCACAAACCCAATCACCGTCCCCCTCTCCAACACGAGACTCTTCTTCCCACATCAAGTACTGCAGGACAGTGGAGACGGGGCAACAGCTGCCAGTTTTGGGGCTTTAATTCCTGGAAACTCTAACCTGACTTGCAGCAAAGGTGGGTCTGAAGGATTGCCAGAGCTCTGCCCTCAGGCTCTTCGCAGGACTTTCACTACGTGGATGCTACAAGACCATCTGAATCGAAGGCTCTCCAATTTCCAGGTATATTCTTGCCCCCAGGAGGCCAAAGACTTGGCAGATAGACCTGATCTAACAACATGCAACTCCTTTATGGCACATTTCTCCATCTGTGTTTAATCTGCCAGCATGTGTGTGTACATATAAATATATATATTTATTTCCGTGGAGCAACTCTGGGACACTGCTCTGTATCCAGCCTGTCTCACCTTTCCCCTCAACTGGCCCTTGCAAAGAGAGTCCCCAGGTCAGGACAGGGGCTGCCAACACCCAGCAGCTCTGGGAAATGATGTAAATATGGGGGAGCAGGGGACAGAGGGTGAGCACACCCTGACACAATGCTGCTGCAAAGGAGTGGGATTTAGTGGGATAGCAACGTCTCTGCATTTTCATATAGGAAATACAAAGAGGAGAAGATTACTGGATCATTCACAAATGATTTAATATCCCATTTCAAAAGAAACAATGCTTCTTTCAGAAACATGCAGTGGAAGAGAGTGAAAAGGACCTTTGGAAGTAAGTGAAGTTTCATAAGGTGTGATTATGTATTAAAAAAATAATAATTGACACACTCCTTAATATGATCAGATTAGCACAACCTGTGCCTTTGCAGAGCTTTACTATGGAGCATGCCATAGAGAAGTATACACTTGTTTATTCCACTTCTCATTTTAAACATCAAGGGATACAGAACAAACCAGTTGCTACTTCCAAAACTGAGTTTTATCTGGACCATTCAAAGCTTGGATGTTTTGGCATCTACCTGGAATGTCTCTTATGCTTCCAAACTACAGAGGGACCACATTTCATCCAGATTATTTCTATGCTAAGAATAAATTGCCAATAACAACAACAAAAAGAATTGGAAAAGCCTCCCATTCATTTGTTTCTTACCAGCGGAAGCATTTGCCACCAGAACACCTTAAAGCGTGACAAAGCATGCTTGGCCATCACCTCCTCCCGTCTCCTTTTAATCCCAGCATACTCACTATTCCCTCTGTGGGGCCAGAGTCATCGCAGGCACCGGCCTCTTTGTCTCCCTGGTGCCCGGATTTCCCCTGGGGCTACTTCATAGCGTGTCCAGATGAACAAACTGTAACAATGATGCTTGAGCAATACTTGAGAAGTGGAGAAAAGGAGGAGAACTGCTCCTTAAAACAGCTCCTCACTGAAGGGTATTCGTCTAAGTCTTTTTTTTTTTAAACCGGGTTTCTTCTCCTCCCGTTTCTGGTGAGTAGGAGGGATCTCGCTTGAAAAAGCAAAGGCTGGTTTATACACATGAAAAACATCTCCCCAAGGGAATGTGTCTTCGTTGCCTCTCATGAGGTCAATCAATTATTTCATGTTGCCTTTTGGTATGTCAGAAATCGTTGAGCAATTCTGCTCCATTAAAAATTATCTGAAGAAATTATTTTTGAAGAGTTTCTTATACATAATTTACTCTACTCCACCACCACC
>VZRU01006948.1:8278-49281 GCA_013398155.1 Pedionomus torquatus | reverse complement strand
ACCCCCCCCAAATTAAAAAAAAAGAATAGCTACTATCCAAAAAGATTACATCTGAATGAGTAAAACACAATGCTGCAAAGAAGCCACAGCAAGGCAGAAGTACAAAACCAGGAGTCAATGCAGAAAGCAGCCAGTCTCTCCACTATCTAGGTTGACAGAAGGAAAGCAAGACCTGAGCTTAAGTTTATAGCATCCCATAAGCCTCATTAGTTTCGTTTTCCTCTTCTTCCATATGATTCACATTCCCTTCCCAACCCACCTCCCTCTCCCGCTTTAAACTCCAGCACTCTGCCAGTCTCACGGTTGACCTGCTTGCTAAGTCACAGAAAAGGCCAAAGGGAACGTGGAAGGAAAGTGTTAAACTCTTTCTACCTGTACCTGTGGCCTGTGCAGGCTCTGGTCCTGCTCGTTTGCTGGCGAGGTCCAGACGGGAAGATGTTACAGAAGCGTTACTTCTCTGAAAAGTCTCTGAAAAAAATCCCGTCATTTGGGCAGCCTGCACTGCCTCTCCAGCCAAACGGAGTCCCACGTGTAACCACCACAGAAAGCGCTCAGGTGATATGCTGGTGCTAGGAGAATCCCCAAATTTGGGATCAACTGTACAACGTGGGCTCAGAAATTGCCTCCACTCAGCCCATGTGGTCTAAGAGCCAAGTTTTACGTGAAGTTTGAATGCCCTTCTTCTCCAACACAGTATGTTAATAACCTGTAACCCTGCGTGCCAGGGCCATGGAACCTGAGAGGCACAGAGAGAGCCAGGGCCAGGTCTGCAGCAGCACACCCCAGGTGTACGCTCACTCCCACCTGCTCCACCAAACCCTCCTCTCTCCTCCACACTGCCAAACAGGCTCCAACCAACCAGTCATCAACATCCAGCATGACACTAATATTCAGTATTTTTTTGCCAAAATGTGCTCCTTCCAAGGGAAGAAGAAGAAAAAATAAAGATCCTTAATGATATAATTTCAAGAGCCACTGATTTTGTGACCGTCTTGCATTAATTTACTTTGTCTCCTGATTTTATAACACTTGTGAAAATTTCTCTCTCGAAAAGAAATAACCAAACACCCCACTACAAACTCAGTGTGATGTGGCAGCTCTTTCCATGGCAACCCACCAGCACTGAGCCTGCTCTTCTGTACGGACTTCGCTGCATGAGGAAGGAGGGCAGGGAAAGAGCCTGCTGAAAAGCTCCAGCTGTCAGCTCAGCCTGGCAATCCTGCCACCCCGGGGAACCGAACACACAGGGGAGAGGCAGCACTTCCACAGCCTCGCTGCTGAGACGCATCTCAGCTTCAACCGTTAACCAGCTGGTCGGTCATTTGCATCTTGGTTGGTTTCCTTGCTTTGTAAAGCACAGTCAAAGCATTTTGTTTGCCCAACTGCATGGAAAACTACCTTTGTAGTCCCAAAATCACTCCATGTCAGAAGGGAGTGAAATTAAGGCAACTGGGCCATGCTCTCAGATGGTCTACACATGCAACAGCAGGATGCTTGCTGCAGGTGTCTCCTTTTGGAGGAGAGACAGAACCTGTGTCGCTCCCAGAACTGACAGGGCAACCATGCTGGGCTCACCACTGCCACAGGCAGCCTGGGTGGTGCGGAAGGCAGGCAGGGTGCTCCCAAGCTCCCTCAATGCCTCAGATAGATAAAACATTGCTTGATGTTGTGCCTGGTGTTCTTCTAGGACCAACCTGCCATTGCTGCAGCACCACCTAAACACAGGCTAGGTTCTCAAGCTTGTCTCTGCAACCTCAAGTTTTCTTCCAAAACACTCCCCTGCTCTGCTCTTTGACGAATACCTTAAAAATTCAGCATCCCCAGACATGTGGGAGCTGAGACCTCCGGGCACATCTCATCTCTGGCTATTCTTCAACCTAGCCTGGTAGCCAACCCTTTGTATAACAACTTGAGATCCAAAGCTGACACACAAGCCAGCTCCCAAGGATTTCACCCCACCCCACCTTCCCAGCAGCATTCCCTCCCTGCCTCATCACCTGCAAAACTCTGCCTTAAACGCTACAATTACCCAGACTGGAGAGGTCCAGGGTTATTTCTCTTGAGGCTTTACATGAAAGTTCAGTTGCACAACAGCTTGAGGTTTATGAAAAACCACCTTCCACGGCAGAGCTTGACTCTTATTTGAAGTCATCTGACTCCAAAATCCAAATAAGAGAAGAAGGGGAGAGACAACACTCCCATGGATATAAGGCTGGGGATGGCAGAGCTGAAACTACATCTCAGAGAAACTATCACCTCACAGGAGCTATCAGCTACCGCCTCTCACAAATCCAGACTGGGCTTTAGGCTTCTTTCCTGACAAAAGCATCAGCAAAACACACATTTATATGAAGAGCTTTGGTTCCAGCAGATCACCTGCCTTCTGACAAGGAAACGCTCATGAACATTTCCTGAAGCAAGTCCTTCCTCAAGGCTTTTGTGACATACAGGAAACTGGATCAAGACTTACTGCATGCTTGTCACCTGAAAGGGGAACCCAAGAAGAAAAACTGAATTCTTGAATTACTTTTGTCTTTTCTTGCCAGAATTCCTCTTCTCCATGATTTCTGTCCTGTGGAAGTGATCTGCATCTCCTCCGATGCCTTTTGCCTTCACCACCACCACCAAAATATTCAGGGCGTGAAGGAAGCTTGGGCAGAGGAAACCAGACAAACTGCTCACACAGCTCCTGATCTGTGTGGCCTCTAGAAACCCTCCTGAGGGCTGCCTTTGGCTTGGGGAGGAATTGGGCACAGTATGACCCAATGCACTCAACTCCCTTGGTGCATTACGTGACCTCACAGCAGTATATTAAAGGGTAAAAATCAGAGGGGAGAGAGAGGGAACAAACAAGAAACCCTTAAAAATCCATCCTGTTCACACAAGCTATGGGCCTCGGCTCTCCTGTTGGAAAAAAAAAAATCATTTCTAAAGCAAAGTTATCTGGTGTGAGGTACTGCAAGAGAGGAAAGAGAGCCAGGGAGCGTGAAAAGGCTGCAGAGCCTGTAATGGAAAGTCCTCACTCAGTCACTGAGCAGTACTCTCGTAACACTTATTAAAATAAAGCAAGTATGATGAAACACAGCCCAATTGCACACAACACTGCTGAGAAACTGGATCTGGCTGCTGAAATCGGCTCCCAAACCCCTCCTTTCCAAATACTGGCAGTTCACATCAGTTAACTGCATCCACACCAGCCCCAGGACAAGAAGGGATGGGCGAGATAAGACAGGACTGGTCACCCCACATTTGATTCATCTTCAGAACGTAGTGGTGTCTAAATCTTTGCTCTTTGGTCTCTTTTATGACTTGCCAAGGTTCAAATATGGCATCTCTAGCTGTTTCCTAATGATGAAAGGTGGCACTGAATAAAACAGTTCAAGGGTGATGTCCATGGGACTCGGGTCTTTGCTGTTGCATGAGTGAGAAAAAGAGCCTTAATGTTAGGTCTAAGAAAGCAAGTTTAAAAAAAGCCCTGTTTTCTTCTCATCATTTGTTTTTAATTCTAGATCTTATTCTTTCAAAAATTGAATTCAAACAAGAATAGACAGAGTTTTACTCTTTCTGTGGAATAAAGCAGCCTAACCATTGAGGTCAGTGTTTTCAGATCAACGCATAAAAGCAGAAGACCTGGCTGAGGAAATTCAGTGCTGGCTGATTCAGGCTTTAGAGAGGATGGACAGCCATATTGGCATGTCAAATTTGTGCCTTTGAAGGTGAAATAATTTAGAGTTGGTATCAGATGGCAGGACTGGGAGGGGGGGGCGGGGAAAAAAAGGCAGAAAAAAAATCCCCTAAACCTCCAACCTGTTTCCAGACTGCCCTGGAGATCTTTTCAAGGTCTTCAAATGCTGAACAATGGGATAGATCCTGTGGTCCATTGAGTTTGCACTGAACTGATGTGAAAAGCATCTTCCCCTTTTGCTTCCTGGCACACAGTGGCTCAGCATCAATGCCCGCCCCGCGTCTCCTGCCCCAGACATGGCAAGAGAGACTGAGGCAGCAAAGTGGGAAGAGAGCCACAAATTATTTAACCCACTGAGAGGGGCTTTGGATGGGATCCACGCCTCATATTTCAGAGGAGCCAAAGCACTGCCTGAGGCTTGCATAAACAAAAACACCATCACCACCCCTAAAACCACAGAACAAACACCCACCCAAAACATACTATGAGAGAAAGAGCGGGGATAAAAAGTGTAATGAGATTTCATTCAGATCTGAAGAAATCAAGAGGGTTATTATTAAAAAAGACTATAAAAATATCGTCTTTCCTCCTTGGACAACAGCATTTCAAGATGCAGGTACATACTGACACAATGTATATTAAGCTGTACAAAACCAGCACACACCATTGCCTTTTCCTTAGGGTGTAAGTAGCACCAGGAAAGAAACACCTTTGAACCAAACCCTCTGCTTGCTTCCAGTCCCAAGTGACTCAAAAGAAGGGCTGTCTGAAGATGTTCAGTAGCAGGTCAATCTGTCTCAGCAGGTAGGAGAGCTATAAATCAATTGCTTTAAAATAAAAAAACAACAAAAACCCCTGAAGCTTACTGGGAAGAAGTAAAATTGGGGGGAAAAAAAGGTAAAGATGAAAAGCACCTGTAATCTCTTTAATGCAGCACTGAAGTTCTTACGAAGAGAAAGCACAGAAATGATAAGAAAGGGAAAGAAAGGAAAAGAAGAAAGCAGCCCATTGACACCAGCTACAGATATATTTTTTTTAATGGGCATTAGGTCAGTAGGGCATTTTCCATCTGTCCAGCTTAAACCAGAGCTTTGATGATGTTACATGTGTGATTTTAATACAGCATTTATCCTGGTGGGGCCAGAAGTTTATTGTGTGCATGTCTGATAGCACAGGGTTTTCCTTTGAGGAAAGAAGGGAAGGAGGGCGATTTGTAGGTAAATGACAGAACCAGCAGGTGCTGGATTGCACCTCAACTGGTTTTGGGGTGGCTGGTGAGGGGAGGGGCAAAAGAAAGGTACAGGCAACAGCAAAGGACTACAAAGGTTTGAAGAGAAGGAATGAGGAGAATAAATAAGAAACAGCTTTACTTTCAGTTCCCTACAGTCCTCCTGAATTCAGCTCCAGTGGCCAAAAAGCCAGCCTTGCTGCTGCTGAATCCCACCCTGCAGGGACACCTTCCCTCTATCAACACAGCCCTGGTGAGGGGCTCCAGGCTTTCCTCTCCCATGACAAATGCACAGGAGCTGCAACATCCCCTCACTCCTCCCCAGTTTTTAGCCCCATCTGTAGGCATGCCCATCTCAACTCTGAAGGCTCAGCATGTTGGCCAAGGCAGCAATGATAAACCATACTTTTTTGCTATAATTTTGCTAGCAATTTGTATCTACACATAGACAAAGATACCCCAGGCTTCCTCCTTCAAGGACTACGAAAAAGGAAAGATCATGAATCCACATTCTGCTTTTCTTTCAAATTCCACAGTGCTTTTCCAATCTAATTCAATAAGGACTGTGTAAACAGACTGGAGCCCAGACGAGTTCCCAGTGAATTAGCTGCTTGACTAACACCGCAGAAGAAGGCTAGCTAGAAGCTGAAGTCAATGTTTAAAACGTAGACTAGGGACGGGCTGAGCAGACTTGGAAGCTGGTTTTCAGAAAACCATACCCTACAACCTTAGCAATCTCTTGAGTTTTATTTAGATGGTTTTAGGATAGTTTACCACTGTTACACTAGACTATACTCTCAAAGTGCAAAAGATCCCCAGAGAACACCACCATTTGTGCCAGCACTGATTTGCTATACACTTAACTGCGTGCAATGCGCTTAACCACGTGCAATGCCTTTTAGTTGAATATATCCCATAAACGGCAAACAAGCCCAGAGAATCTTTTTTTTCTGGCCATTATGTTACACACAGCAGCATTGTTACCCAGAATGGCAATTGTTTCAGGAGACCTGAAGACTTGAACAACAGCTGGCAGACTTGAAAAACAAAGCAGAAGACATCACAGCTCTATGGGGAACCTCCACCACAGGCAGCACAGGTGTAGCGATGCTACAGGTGGATAGTGCACAGGTTCTCTTTGCCTTTGGGCAGGTGAAGTTGGGGTAGGAAGAAGGTACTTCAGACCCAACAAGAAGCTTAACGTTCCCCAGTTGCTGCAAGAACAACTAAGGGGTTAACAATTTCCAGTGGTTTTACTTTAAAAGGGGCAAGACAGAAATGGGGATACATTTTCAAACTTAATTTTACATTCCCTGAGGATTATATTCCAGGAAATTACTCTGTTATGTGAATATTGTTACTGCATGACATTTTGGTCCCATTATCTCAGACTCTTTTTGGCATGTATGTCAGATGTGATTCACCATATGTTTAATGACATGCAACACACTGGTTCAAATATATCCTACTAATACAACAAGCCAAGAGAACCTTTATTTTCTTATGCTTCAAGTTACAACTTAACTCAGAAATGCCTCAGTTAGTCACACAGTCCTCATCCAATTTTAAGATCTCCCATGTAGATCCATGGAACTTTAAACAACAAAAGAAAACCTCCTGAGACAGACAAAGCTGCTTTTCATAAATTTGCGAAAGACAGGATATGGTTTAACTGTTAGCACTCCAAACGTCCCAATCCCCAGCATTTTTAAGCTATCCACCTAAAGCGGTTTCTCTGTATCATTACTATGCAGGATTTTTAGAGCAAGGTTTTCCCAGATCAACAGTTTTTCCCCAATCACATCTTCAGTGCTACAAAACCAAACAAGCCCCCATTCATGTCCCAAAAAGTTTACACTCTATTTCCCAGCTCAAAGGGGAGTTAGGAGGATTATTCACTGTAAATCGCTTTGAAGGTAAAAAAAAAGAAAAAGCACTAAATATTTCTGTCTCCATGAGTAAACACATACTCTTCAAAACACTCTACTAACCATTTAATACTATGATAAAAATAGTCATTTTGAGCAGTAAGCTAGATGCTCTACAACTGGTGGCTCAGGAACAACAAGCAACACCAAGTATTACTTTCTCTGACAATAGCCCCTTGCAGGCAAATATGTTATAAGGTTAAACTGAACAAATTCAGGCCTCGGCTCTCCTGTTGGTTTGTTCAATCCCTTCAGTCCAACAAAGGCAAAGACCTGATTGTGCTTCTGCCCTGCAGAGGGCACAGAGTAAGTCGTGTCCACCAGAATGACATCTAACTTTGTGAAGAGGGGACCACCTCCACTCTCCCAGACTTCCTATGAAACACAGCTCACCTTGAGTTAATTACTGCTGTGCTGAAGGTGCACAAAGCAACCTGGCACCCAGCTTCTGCCAGAAAGGGTCTTGCATAAGGAGCGGCAGAGGAACATCAGTCACCTCCAGTAGCACACCTCAAAGGCTGCACAGGCTGGCAGTGTGTGTGCATGCCATCAGTCATTCTTTTCACCAAATAAAAAAATAAAAAAATCACCAAATTAACTCACAGGAATACAAAGCCCCAACCCTCTGAGCTTCCAATTGCCTGGAATAAAACCCAGGCTTTGTAAAGCAGCCACAGGCTAGTTTTCAGATGTGTCCAGTACCCAAATCTCCAAGCAATTTAATGGGACCCTCAGGAGTTCAGTATCCTGGAAAAAAAATAATAAAAAAAAGGAAGTCCTACACGTTTCATATAAGTGCCTGACACAGCATGGGCGTTTAATCCCTGGCAAAGATGCCAGCTATGATGTTATATGGGTCTATGCTGCCATCCCAGCCAAGGCTCCTGCCAGTGAGAAGAGCCAGGGAAAGCACCAGGACACACACCGAGGTCTTTATATAATGTCCTGGTCAGTCTTGCTGAAGCAAACAGGACAGACAGCTCCTTCACTCAAGTAGATTAGGTGGTATCTAAGAAGGAAAGCACAGCTAATCACATGAAGTCTTTGAATATCAGTATTGCCTGAGAGGTGACACTGGGGATTGTCCCTCCTCATAGAGATCTCAAGACTGAGTGTTTGAGGAAGAGCCGAGACCACAGAACAATGTTGGATGGTGCCAGCAAGACTAATCCTGCTAAAGCCTCCTGAAAAGCAAAGTGAGTTGATTGATAGCAACTGACAGGGCTCCACAAGAGCACGGTTTCTCTCCCAAAGCAGATGTGATGCTGGACAGTCATGGCAACAACAAAATGTGAGCATGCTGTAACATCCCTGAGCCTTCACCTGAGCACACACTACACCGGGTCCAGGTGAGGCCACAGACACACACCGCAGGAGGCAAGAACTGATGCATGTTGAAATCATCATTTATAGCAGAATTCTGGAGTTTGAAAGCAGCAGAAAGGGAGGCTTTCAAGAGCCAGCGGGTGGTTGGTGTGGTGTCACCTTGGTGCTCAGGGTGTTCAGAAGGGGTCTTGGAAAAAAGAGTCACAGGATATTTTTTCACCTTGTCAGTCTCAGGCTTAAGGACACATCGGAGTCTTTCTCCCCCAACTAAGATGTGCACCACTGTCTCCTTGTTGCCCCCCCACACCACCGTGTATGCGTGCTGTGCTCAAACGCCTTATTTGAGATCCCCAAAGGTGATGCACATTGTGACAACTGCTGTCAGCTTTATACCACTTTAAACACACAGGGCGTACCTCCAATTTCACTGCCACCTCCAGCAGTCAGGGCTACTATGAGGCCAACATACGCAGTCAGGAGTTCATCCAAATGAAGCAATTACTCAGTGAGACTCGGCTGGAAAGAGATGCTCAGAGACCCTCACAACACACGAAACTCACCCTTCAGGTTTTCACAGACAGCTAAGTAAGGTGCTTTTGGATCTTCTCTTGTAAAAAGGAGCACAATTTCTACAGTAATAGACCAAAACTTATCGCTGCAACAGGCAGTGCTAAATGTTACACTACTATTGCAGAGGTTTCTTTCCTTTCAATAACACACAACAAAAAGAATGTGTTTATAATGAAGCAGGTTGTGCTCCCGTCCCCCTTGCCGGCACACATGGGCTGCTTCTCACCTACTCACAAGTGCTTTCTCCAAGTGCCTTGAAAGTATTTTTAGAGGGGCTGATCCCGGCTTATTGAAGTCCTCTGAAATTTTGCTACTGACTTGGGCAGAAGCCAGATCAAAGAGGAAAGCTGCTCCTTCTCTGCACTCCTCTTATATCAGAGGGATTGCCTGTCCATGGTCACTCTTCTACTTAAGAGAAAACCATTGGAGCAAAAGGTCACATCAGGATGTGGATCCACTGAATGCTTTAAAACAGAGCTAAAAAAAATATCGCAGTTTGTATTCATATAGTATGTAATAGTTATGATTAAATACATATTTACCATATAGAAATGACAAAATATATTCAGATCTAATATTAATAACAATAAATGCAAGGCTGTTTCCCATTCTGCTGGAGCTCGAGTCTCCTCCTGCAGTGGATCCAGAGCACCTCACTTGCTCCTTGCCCTTCCTACAGACACAGCAGCATCTGAAACCCAGCCGCCCCAAGCGCTGCGGGGTTTGATTCATCTGTAGCGAGCCTGGCTGGATTTCAGAGCGCGGCAAATGCAGTTACAGTCTGGTTTGAAGCATGCAAGCAGAGGACTGTGCTTGGAGAAGTGCAGACAGGAAACATGCCAGATTGTTTATACCTGAGTCATGACTAATGTTGACAGAGAAAACTGAGACAACTGGGAGACCACTCCTGTGCTCAGTGCGCATGTGATGCTCTACCCTTATTCTACCAAAATAGGGTCTAAGCACACAGTACCCATGCAAATATCACAGTTGCATTCTATCAAACTATTCACAATACAAAGCATGGGATGCTCACCCCTCATTGCATTTGCTGAGTTAAGAGAAAGGAGCATCTTCAATACATGAGCAGACTCACAGGTTCAAGCACTCCTGCTTTCAGGATATCAATGGTCCCCGATTTCCAACAGACACCTCAGTGAGCAAGCAGCCACTCATAAGACAACACTACCAAAAACTACTGACAACAGCAGAAGACAAGGAAAAGTCTGGGGCAGGTAGAGATGAGAAGCTCCAGGAAAGTTCACTACAATTTTTCGAACTTCCCATCCTGCTCCTTTCAACTCATCCAACTCTGCATTCCACCTCTTGATGTTCTTGCTTACCAGGGAGACACAGAAGTAAAAGCATGTATTTTAAACCAACTGGGATCAGTGGAGAGGAAAGCAAGCAAAGCCTGGGTTAGCTTTAAGCACAGGGAGTGAGTCTTTGGGCTTGGTTACACAAGCATTCGGGACACATCGCCGACTTGTAATAGAAGGTGTGCGCATGGATCATAAATCACCATAAAAAAAAAGAAAGGCCCTTAGGGTTCATTTTGGGGAGTCCTTGTTACTGCAATCTCTCTGAGCACTCACTTGGGAGAGATGTGCCCGTCACTCCCACGCAGGGCTTTTTGCCAGCTTGGATCCACCCTTATCCTCAGGGGTGGGAAAGTCAGACCTGCCAGACGGCATGTCATGCCAATCCCAAGTTACTGAAAACCTATATAGCATATCACACCCATACACAGAGGTTGACTAGTTGAGGCTGAGCTGGGGAACCAACAGGTAAACTCTTTTAACCTACTCTGCGCTTGTAGCGGAGTCTTTACTTATCCCTGCAAATCACATTTCAGCTTTTCCAGTGTGGCTCCAGTCACATCTATCCAAACAAAAATATAGGCTCTTGTCTTACTTTTTTTCCCCTCCTAACCCAATTTCTCTTTTTCTTGGAAATTGTTTCCTAGGGCACACATACCCAGCCGGACCTGCCACCCATCATGACAGTCAGGAGCAATACACATCAGGGATTCCCCAAATCGCTCACAGCTGGGTCTGCTCCACCACACGGGCTCCTGGCAGTCACCCCTCCTCAACCGCCCGCTGCTCATCTCTGTGCACTCAGGCTGGCCTTGCTCCTGACCTTCCTCGCTCCCTGCCCCCCCATCCACTCTACTGCCTGTATTTTGGCTATTGGCCACGTCTCTCTTGCCCATAATCTGGGTGCGTTTCTCTTACACCCCAACATGTATCCCAAGCAGATTCCTATTCTGCAGCATTTTTCATTGTGCCCTTCTCAAATTTTTGCCGCAGAATGAAAATTCCAGGTAGAAAGGCTATTTCTCCGCCTTCTCACCACAATTCCCATTTGAGCCGCTTGACTCTCCACCCTGTAACAGTCAAGAGCGCTGCTGTTCAGACCTCTACTCATGCTAGTCAGCATCACCAAACCTTTTCAACCTCTTCCCAGACAGCAGCTCAGAGTACAGAATAAGGAACCCCAAGCTCCCCTTGGTCAGGGTGCTCAGTTCAAACCTCTCAGCCCCCCTTGCTCCTCTGCGGTTGCCCGATTGTGTTCATTAACGTAGCAGTGCTTGCCTCCTCCGCTCCACCGGCAATGCCAGCTCCATCCATCTGCTTGTCAGCTTCCCCCACAACAGTCACCGCCTGTCCCTCCAGCACAGCAGGACCTCCTGCCATCCGTCTGCAAAGCCCATCTTGGCTGTGCCTCAGCAAGCCTCATGGAGATCCATGTTTGCTATGAAGCCAGTCAACTTTGATTTTTGCAGTACATTTCAGTTCCTTACTAGTACTAAATAGAAAGGATTCCTTCCTCAACCTCTCATGAAATCAGCAGCTGACCCAGGTGGCTGTGAGGATGCACTTCTGTGTGTTTGTCATTATCCACCCAGAGACCCTGCTCCTGCCACAGCTCCCAACACATCCTGGGATCTCCTCTGGACTCCCTGAGGTTGCCATCAGCTCACAGAGAGGTTTAAACAGAGATCAGAAAACTTAACATACCAAGAAATATGGGATGCAACTCAGAAGGATGTTTTAAAGAATTGCCTAACAGACCCACACTGCTATATTTCAGAAGCAACAGTATCTCTATCATTTTCTTTGCAATAGTTCATCTCCAACACAAACAGAAAGGAAAGCCTTAGCTCTCTTCCTGGCTTGCTAGAAGAGCTCAGGAAAATCTTTTGCATGTCAGTTTACATGCCTGGCTACTCATCTCTCTCTGAACTGTTCAATCCTGGATGCCCACCCGTGAGGAACGTGCAGCAGAGATTGGCTGTGCTGCTTTAGAAAAGGGTCCTGACACCACTGTGACCAGAGATGCGTTAACAAGTGAAGACATCCTCCAGCCTGGGACACTGCTATAGAACTCTTATAGAAGACCTTGGGTTCAGGATGGCACTTTTCTCACTTAATTTCCCCTCTAATTTATATCTCAGAGTGACTGGGGAGAGACCAGCAACTGAGGGTTATGCCTGTGATACAGAATCCTAGAATGGTTTGGGTTGGAAAGGACCTTAAAGACAATTTACTTCCAATCCCCCTGCCATGGGCAGGGACACTTCCCACTGGAGCAGGTTGCTTAAAGCCCATCCATCCTGGCCTTGAACTCTCCCAGGGATGGGGCATCCACAGTTTCCCTGGACCATCTGTTCCAGTGTCTCATCACTCTCAGAGTAAAGAAATTCTTCCCAATATCTAATCTAGATCTACCCTCTTTCATCTTAAACCCATTACATGTTATCCTACCACTATAATCCCTGCTGAAGAATCACTCTCCCTCTTTCCTGTAGGCTCCCTTTAAGTACTGGAAGGTTGATATAAGGTCTCCCCAGAGACTTCTCCAGGCTGAACAATCCCAGCTCTCTCAGCCTGTCAACATGCCTCAAACATTGTCCTAAAGCAACATGAAACATTCTCCATGAACAATGCAGTCTCTTATTTGATCCCAAAGCAGTCAGACAGCTACCATAGAATAACTGTGTAGTTTACAGGCAGTTGGGGTGAAATACATCCTAGTCCACCTCTTCAGGTCTACCTTTCTCTATCTGTAGGATGGGATAACAGCACCATCCCAGCATTCTGGGAGAGCATAAGCCCAAGTGTGCAAATCTCAGGGACCTGGCAAGACACCGCAGCAACACATGATGGAAGCACATATAATCTCAGACTCCTCAGCGTAAGTCAAAACACTCAACAGCCTTCCCATTGCTTCAGGAAATCAAGGTGTTACTTTCCAACTAAGGCTTTCGTACAATATTAAGGGATGCATCGTGAATAGAGACAAAGTACACGATACTGTAGTTAATCACAGAAAATCGGGGCTGGGAGGAAATCCCATGAGAGCAACACATTTATTTCATTATTATATCACAGATGACATTAAGTATCCAGCAAGTCCCTCAAGGCAGAATTCTTGCATAAAAAGCATCCCCATTTACCAAGCATGATAGAACCTGTAACTGTTCTATAAATAAAGGGTATTTACAAAGAGAGCTGTTAAATATTTATTTTCCTCTGGGGACCGAGTTTTCTGTTCATTTGTCTCTGTTGCAGAATCAGTCAGTATCAGGGAACAGTGGAGCTCACCTAAAAAAAGACTAGGAACCAGTCCAGAGCCTGATCCGGACACAGCACCAGCCTCCTCTACAAGCTGGCAAGGGAGAAGCATCCAACCTGACACAGAGGGAGCACGAAGCAAACAAAACGGGAATGATCTCATCCAGCAAAGGTAGAATAAAGAACACCAGCGACAAAGCAGCAATTAATGAATGCTATCATATCACTACGTCCTTATAGAGCTGGCTTGGCACTATACATTTAAGAAGTGACAACCTTCAGTTGCGAACAGTAACTGCAGATTTGCATTACATTTGCTTTGTGTCTTGGGAACAAGCACATGTTACTCACAACTAATGAATTAGCAATTTTTTCCCCCCCTTTTATTTTATTTTTTTTTTTAAGCTGATGGTTCTGGAAGGCAGGGGGGAACCCAACCAAAGAGCCCTGGCTCTGAAACACACTTCACTGCTAACCCTTTGTAGTAGCAATTGTAATAGTTCTTACTCCAGCTTGCCAAAAGCTGAGTTTTAATTAAATATTAAAAAGCTATTTGTTAAAATAACGTTGCCATAGCAACTGGAGAAAGCTAAAATACCCTAGCGTTTCTGACTCACAGCATATTAATCAACCACCAGCTATTATATAATGAGCACCCCCTCCCTCCAGCGCTGGCGGGAGCCATGGCACCCGGTGCCTGAACCCACAGCCCCTAAGCTGGGCAGTGCTCCCAGCCGGACTCTGCCCTCCATGTGCTCGCTGCTCGCCTCAGCTCAGGCATGGTTGGGTAGCTATCCAGGCTCAGTGCCCAAATATTTTGGGGAAGCCGGGCTGGAGCACTCAGGGTCAGTACGTTCCTCACAGGGGCACGAAGGGGAATGGTGCTGGGTAAGTGGAGGTTTTGGCAAGGGGTCCGGGGATGGTGGTTCCCTGCACACCCACAGCAGCGAGGGGCTTTGGCAGCTCCTTCCCAGTGAACCCCAACCACCCACCTCCAGCGCTCGTCTCGCAAATCCAGCACTTGCAACGAATCTATTTCTGTAAACAATTTTTTTTTAAATTTATTGAAATTATTTCTTGCATCAGGTGCCTCCCTGCCACCAGGCCAACTGTGCAAAACTCTGAAGGAGTGGAAATTAAACCTTGCAAAGGCAAACCAGCTCTGCCACTCGCCCAGAGTAGTTCATTTTACAGATTAAAAAAAGCCCAAACAGAAAACCCCCAACAAAAAAAAGTCCCTATCACATCTTGTCCCCAGCCAAGCCAAAAAAACCTTCTACACCCTACGCCCATGCACCACAAGGATGGCAACCTCAGCCATCCAGCAGTCAAAGCTGGGTGACCCTCAGCTACTGGTAGACTCCATGCAAGCCCTTTGGGAGGCTTTCCCCTGGGGACACGGCTTGTATTAGAGGCGGTGGGATTTCTCCCACTGCCTTTGTCCATGCTGTGACTTCACCACGTGCTCTGCAATGTTGGGAACAGTTGAAGGAGGGAGTTGAGCAGTTGAAGTCCAGAGCAACATCGGCTTGGAGGAAAAGGAGGACCAAGAGGGAGAAGCACAGTTGTGTTGCTCAGATGGAGCTGGGGACAACCTTCCTCCCCCTCAATACCACAAGTTTGTGCATTTAACACCCCCTCCCCTTCTTTTTTTTCTTTTCCCAAAATGGAAAAATAAATACCTAACCATTTACTTATTAACTGAAAGGAATATGATGAATATTACAGCATTTGCATGCCAGCTTCGTTTTCCTGCTGCTTTGTTTGGGTGTCACAGGCTGTGACTATGACAACCGCAAGCAGTTCCTGGACTGATGTCATTTGTGACATCATGCATAATGGAAAAGAAAAGGAAGAAGAGAAGAAGAATGGAACAAAACTCGCTTTTGCCTCTTCAAGGTGCCATCAGCTCCTGCCTATAGAGCAAGGTCCCGAAGGACCAGCACGCTGGGCTGCTGGAGAGCCAGGCAGCAGCAGCCATGTCCTTACTGAAGCCCAGGCAGCTCTGAGCTCTTGCGAAAAAAATCTACTCTCCTTCTTCCCCTCAGCTGCAGGATGAGCTGTGCGTTAGCAATCACATGGAAGAAATCTCCTCACCCCTTCCCGGCTGGGAACCACAGGCACGATCCAAAGCCTAAGCTTGCTCCCTTCATCTCAGACTGGACGAAGCCAGTGGAGGCTTTTGGCTAAACTTCATCTCTCCTGGCTAAGTTTCCCCTGCTCTCCAAACAGCTTCTCTTCCCTTTCTCCATTCTTCAGTTATAGCAATATTTCCCCCCCTTTTTTAGAAATAAAAGGGACTCTGCCCAACATTTCCAGATGGTTGCCTGATCAAGCACAGGGGAAACGAGCAACAATTTTGTGAGGAATGCAGTGCCTGAGAGGTGGCTTTTCTGGTGACGAGTACAAGCAATGGTTTCAAGCCTTTGAGGGCTGCCTCAGATGGAGCCAAGTATCTCACCTGGTGTAAGAGTAAGGAGGTAGCACCACTGCTGCATTTTGCAAAGCCATTACAGGATTCGTAGGACACACTGTAGTCAGAGCCTTTTTTTGCAAACAGAAAGTGTTAATTCTCTGCTCAAGATCAAAATAACAACAACCCCAAACCCTGAAGCCCCCAAACCCATCTCTACCTATCTGGTAGAGAACAATCCACTGCAATAACTATCTACAGTTCATAACACAGCACATCAGCACTTCGTTTAGCTTCCATCTGTGTCGGCATCAGTCAAAGCCACCCCTGAACCACTGCTGCATCCCATGCCGCTAGAACTCCTTACAAGGGAAAATACCTCTGTGAGCAGCTGCGGGCAAGTTTCACCTTCTGGGTGCTCATAAGCAAATGGAAAAACAGAAGTAGAAAAGAAGCCTCCTTTCCACCTAACTACATCGAATTTCTTCATGACAAACCTGGTCCTGAAACACTTTACATGTCAGTACTGGAAAGGGATGCAGAGAGCAGACATACAAGAACTGAGCTACTCCAGCTCTGGTTTCTCCCTGAGCTTCCCAGCAGGACATAGTTTCTTGGTCAGCATCACTCCGCTTCATCCATTCTCATGCTTCCCAGTTCCTCACCCAGGCTTCTGCCATGCAGCCATATATACGCCACAGGAGGAAGAGACAGGCAAATGGGAATTTACAGTCTCCTTTCACTGCTGAGCCATGACTGCATTTCACTGCAATAATTTCAGAGCCATCCGAGACCATAGGTGAGTTACCTGGGCAGCTTCCAAGCGGCTTGCTCTTGTTTTCTCTCTCACCCTCTTAACACAACCATGATATATCAAAGGCACCCATGTACCGTATGCTGCCCTCAGCGTCACTGCTTAGCTTTGACTTAACAGCACAGGCAATATCTACCTGGGACTAAAGGGACCTCAGAAACACTTACCAAATTTCAACACTGTCTACTTAACAGAAAAAAACCCAAGCAAACTTCACTTTTGAGATGAGCAAAGAGATTTTCTACCATGTCAATATACTTTGTAACATAATGTGCGTGTGTACACACAGCATTCTCCTGATGAATTTTCTTCACCTAAATCTACTCTTATTTCTTTCTGCAGCCAACATGGCTGTAAAAAAAAACAAACAACAAAAAAACCCAAACCCACCCTGTGCAATGCTTTATAAGCGACTGATGAAAAATAAAACCCACAGCTCGATTAGCAGCTCTTGTGTGGCAGTTTAAACACAAAGGAGTTTGGAGAAAACGTCTACGATTCAAAGGGAGAATATGAGCTATGGACCTTACTGAGGGAGTATCAATAAAAAACATCATCATAATTTCACATACTTTTTCTCCCAGTAACTGCACTCGTTGCTACTACTGTTCACAAAAGGACTGAAAGTAGGATTCCCTATTCAAGCTTTTTGCTTACCAATTTCTACATGATTGTTAGGCATTTATCATGGATTTTTTTTTACCATGTCTTTACTGAACACTGATGGACTTGGTTTCCCTCCTGTTAACAAAGCATAACCCTTGCTTTTTTGCAGGCTGATTTAAATTTGGGGCTTTATTCTGCTCTAGCCCAAATAAATTTGTGTTGCTACAACAGAAGACAGGCTGTAAGGCACTGAAATAAAAATGGAAACAAAACTCCGCTGATTTCCAAGTAACCATAGACTTCCATCACCACAAAACAGTGTAAAAATGGGAAGGGAGTTGGGCTGATTTAAAAAAAAAATAATAATAAAAAAAAAATCAACACACCCCTCCCCACTTATTCAACCCCTCTGCTAAGAAAATTTACTTACAGAAAAGCCACAGAGCCCAGGTTAACGGCATTCAAATTCCCAATCCAAACTGTAGCCCACTACATCCCCCAGCACCAACCCAGAGGAGCTACCCTAGGAGCTTACCCTGTACCAGGCATGCAGTCAGGGGCTGCAGTCAGGGGCTCCAGCCAGGGTTGGTCTAGTGCAGCCCCAGCTGCTCCAC
The DNA here is from genome assembly GCA_013398155.1 of Pedionomus torquatus. Classification (NCBI taxonomy): domain Eukaryota; kingdom Metazoa; phylum Chordata; class Aves; order Charadriiformes; family Pedionomidae; genus Pedionomus; species Pedionomus torquatus. The sequence continues at coordinate 31,517 of VZRU01006948.1, read as the reverse complement.
CTGGAGAGCTGCAAACCAGCCACAGCTGATGGGAAATCACAGCCCAGATCCTACAGCAACGCACAGGAGAAGGCCATAATGCAGCTGCTCCTTAAATGCATTTTATGTATCTATATATCTGTAGTTATATATAAAAGCTCCTGGCTGAGCTGCTTTGGAGGAAGGGAGGCAGCCAAGGTGCCTCCTGTGGTGTAAAAGCTCCTCCAAAGTCACTTTACCAGATCAGGGAAGAGCTCAATATTGGAGACTTTTCTGTTTTGATGACAGGGCTGGGGTGCTGTGCACACACACAAACCCAACCTTGCAGCAGATCTGTGCTTGTCTCCCCTTTAGAAAGAGGCAGGCTTTCTTCATGAGAACACTTTGCCTCAGCTCTCCAGCAAGATTCCGTCTTTCAATGGCTGGTAGAGCTTCGAAACAACAAATAAGCTTCAGATGGTGCTAATGGTCCATTCTGCTGACCATGTTCTCAGTTAAATGCATTCATGTGGTTCATATCTGCAGTGAGATAATTATTCAGCCTCTGAGGTAATACAATGCTGACTTTATTTTGTGGGTTGCAAAGAGGTGCCAAAGACACACAACCGGTTCCAAAAGACTGGATTTGCTTGCTGTAAACGTTTCTTAAAGTCTTTCTAAAAGAAAAATTAAAAAAATCTTCCTTCTGTTTGATCAAGCTTGGGATTCTCATTTAAAGGAAAATATTTAAACAACCCCTACTCACAGCACTGCGTTTCTTACATCCTGCGAATCTCAGCACTTACACCTCTCTGAAGGCACACAGGATTTCCAATACCTACAAAGGAGGGAAAAGTGATGTAAGTCAGGGGAAAAAAAAAAAAAAAAAAAGAGGACAAAATAGCAGCCATCTCCTCCATTCTCTAACTGGCAATTCAGTTTTTTGCCAGCACCTGGGAATGCTGACTGACAGGAATTGCAGCAATTCCCTTTTCCACTGACCATCACTGATGGATGCAGAATTTGAAAGATTTGGTGCTCCAGCCCTGTTACAGTAACACAATGAATGCTGGGGGCCTCTTGGGGAAAAAAAAATAATCCACATTTCTAAAGCCAAGCAGCCAGTGGAGAGCATTCACACACTGATGTCCTAAGATACCATCACTCCAGTTTGGACTGGAAATACCCACAAAACATCTGCTGCAGCAGACATATACCAGAACAAGTTCTGTTTGGCTACTGGGAACTTTGACAAAATGCCATCAAAATTGCCTTTCTCCTCCTTAAAGGGACTCACCTGCTGTGTCCCAAAGCTAAAGTTGGCTTTTCTCATTTTTGACTTTTTATTTTTCCCCTAAAGAAGCAGGAGAAGGCGGCTTAGCTTCAGCAGCTGCAACAGCAGAACTGACAGAAATTTTCCCCTTTGGCAGCAGCTGTATACACACCTGAGAAACTCTGTGCGAGTAAGTCCGCAAAAAATAAGTAAAGAGAAAATAATAATTGATCATGGGACTGCTCTGAGTAGAAGAAATACATGCAACAAAACACCCTGCTACTCCCTCAAGAAAAGAGGCAGAAGTTTATTGATTGCTTTAGCAGCACCAAGAGTGCAACCTGCATTTTTGGCACAAGCTAAAGAATTTGAGTCTGAAACTTCATGCTCTTGTTATCTTGCCAAAGGTCAGCTGGCAAACCTGAAAGAAAATGCTTGGAGCCTTTTGCTCCTTCCCAGCAGGTCAGGAAGGTATTTTTTTGGCTCTTTTCAAAGGAAGATATGTCTTGATTTCCTAAAAGAGCATCACGGCTACTGGAGGAGCCAGGAGGCCAGGGGCTGTTACACAAGCAAACCCACTTTTTAAAACTTAGAACAGAAAAAGCTGCATGTTTATTCATAGATAAAAAAGAAGCTGCTTCCCGTTTTGCTCCATCTTGGAGTAAGGCAGAAAAATGCTAGTTTCACTGAATTGTTAAAGAGAAATAAGCACTTGGGATAGCTGCAGATTTTGTGCTATTTACACCTCTACCCCTTTTTGGATCCAGCAGGCTGCCTTCTACTGCCCTTCCTCCCTCTTTTGGATCAAATTCCCCACTCTGCCATCACAGTCCACAAGCCCGGGGCCAAGCAGTTTCTTTATTTAACAGGTCTAGTTACCTTACACCAAATCCACTACCTGAAATCCTGTCTTTTCAATGCTGTCTGACGTGCAAAAGTGACCCTACATCTTGCCAGCAAGGACCAAAACCACCCCTACGAATAAAACAATTTTAAAGAAAAACAAAATTGCCGGTAATACAACACAGCTTAGAAAGTTAATTAAAATAAATAGGTATGTATGGTGCTGTTGCTTCTTAGGACTGAATAATGAGCCTGACAATTTTTGGTGCTTTTCCTAAAGACCCAGCTGGTGAAATTTCCATGAGGATCTCTGCTTTTGGAAACATGAAACAGGAAGAAATCTCCAGGGTTATTAAATCTAGTCCCTTGCTGTTGTACTCATCACACAATCCTCTTCAGAAACTATGCAAAAAGTTTCTACTCCTTGTGGCTATGATTTCGGTTTAACATAACAGCTCAGAAACAAGTTGGTAATATATGTATAGTCATATATACACACATACATATTTCAGATCTTTTAAACAATTTCATGGTTCTGGGAGATCTGCTTCTGCTTTTGAAAATGTGGAGTTAGGCAATCGTGAAATGAAGGCATCACAGAAATGTCAGTTTTTGCAACATGTAGGTAATTTCTAATGAAAACTCTTGCCATGATTTGTTTGACCTGGGCATCCCTGCAAGGGCAGCTCTTGAGCAGCCTCCCCAGTGGGCACTCTTAGAATCGCAGAATCATAGAATGGTTACACTTGGAAGGGACCTTAAAGACCACTGAGTTCCAACCCCCTGTCATGGGCAGGGACACCTCCCACTAGACCACGTTGCTCAAAACCCCATCCAGCCTGGTCTTAAACACTCCCAGGGGTGGGACATCCACAACTTCTCTGGGCAACCTGTTCCAGTGCCTCATCACCCTCACAGGAAAGAATTTCTTCCTAATATCTAATCTAAATCTCCCCTCTTCTGGTTTAAAACCGTTACCCCTTGTCTTGTCACTACACTTCCTGAGAAAGACCCCCTCTCCTGCTCTCCTGTAGCTCCCTTCAGATACTAGAAGGCTGCTAGAAGGTCTCCACAGAGCTTTCTCCAGGCTGAACAGCCCCAGATCTCTCAGCTTGTCTTCACAGGAGAGCTGCTCCAGCCTTCTGATCATCTTCATGGCCCTCCACTGAACCTGTTCCAACATGTCCATGTCCTTTCTCTGTTGAGGACTCCAGAGCTGGACACAGGACTCCAGGTGGGGTCTCACTAGTGCAGAGTAGAGGGGGAGAATCACCTCCCGTGACCTGCTGGTCACGCTTCTTTTGATGCAGCCCAGGATACGGTGGGCTTTCTGGGCTGCCAGGGCGTACTGCCGGCTCATGTTGAGCTTCTCATCCACGAGCGCTCCCAAGTCCTTCTCCTCAGGAGCTCCAACCCAGCGCAAGGCAGTGGAAGCAGCTCTCCTTGGCTTGAAATCATCGCTTCTATGAAATGTGTCACAGTTCTGAGATCAGGCAAATTCAGACCAGAGCTCCCCCCTCCACAGGAGGGCATTCACACGGGCCTCATGCCCTCACCTACATGAGCCACATAAAACATCAGTACAGTCAGGGACAAGAGCCATGGAGATCTGTATCTGCTGGCTCCCGTGCCGTGTCCTGGTGAGTACATGTATGGAACAGGTGACAGTGGTTTAAGAGTTACCACAGGCCACCCGCTTCACCGAAAATGCCTCTGTGTGTGTGTACGTAGCCCACATCACACAGTGGATGACTCCCGCTACTCCAGCCATCCTTCATTCTCCGCACACCAAGCAGGGGACTCGGCCACCAGCTGCTTCGTTATTCTGGATGCTTTCCAAAAAAAAGTAACGCCTTGTGGCAAAACAAAACAAAATAAACAAAAAGATTTTAAAAATACTTCTCTGAAGTATGTAACGTGATAAACACCAGCACTCTGCACAGTTTCTGCAACCCAAACACTACAACAGTAACCACTTGAAAATAGGCTTAGTTCGCTTTATTCACCATGAAACTTCTTGCAAAAACCAGATTGTTGATGTATCTTGAGCGAACTAAAATGTAAATCTTGAGCTGCTGTTAGAGCAGGGAAGAGAAATAACAGTACTTTTTAGATGCTTGGCAGAAAGTTCCTTTGAGACTCTCTCAACCTACGGAAATGATCAATTTTGCAAAAGAACATTTTACAGAGAGAAATGGAGTTGGGAGCCCTAAAAGCACTTGTTTTCCCTAGCTGTTCTGCAGAAGAAGAAAAATAACCCCCCAACTCCTCCAGACCTCTTTTCCTGAAAGTTGCCTACACAGCGGCTTACCCTCTGCTGCTGGTCTGCCGAAAGCATCACTGCAGTGCACATTGTGCCCATAATGCCAACCCTCTGCTTCCCGCTGGCACTGCCAGTGACCCATCACCTGCCTTGCCTCAAGTTTGGTGGGACAGGCAATAGGTTGGGGCCACTTTTTCATCAACCTAATGAGACTTGGGATGCCGCTTTACTCTGCTGCTGGCTCAGCGAGGCAGGAATACGGCAAGGCTGGGGTGTAGGCTTATCCCCGCTCCTCATGTTTGTATGGTACTAGGCTTTTATTAACATTTCAGTCTAGCTTATACCTAGATTTCCCTAAAAACTACCATGATCAAAATTACCACCTTAGCGATCTGAATTATTTCTAACACTAGACTAGAAATGCCTTCTATCGAATTAAATATGCACAGCTGTGTCGGAAATGGGGGGTTTGCATCCTGCAGATTGCAGACTGTTATTACAGCATGATTAGCAGATACAAGCGTTCCTGAAAGTCGTCTGCATCCGCATGCTGAAAATCCCAGTTATCCCAGTGGATCCTGAGCATCCCAACAGCTCCCGGTTCCTGGGCCAGCTCCTGTTAAACATTCACCAAACCTGGCAGACTTCAGAGCAAGGGAGTGATGTGGTCATGAGCATCCTTCATTTCAACACCTTTTTATAAAGATAATAAAATTAACCTGTGCCTGCCCCCATCCCTAAGACAAATACATAGAACACAAATGCAGAGTTTCTACTAAATACCTATATAAATGGTAAAAAAGCTAATAAAAACCCCAGAAGTGCTCTGGGATCTCTGTAAATACACCCACCTCTTGTGGACTGTGATGCTTGGAAAGGACTGGGGATATTCCTCACACTTTTCCATCCCAGCGGTCTTATCCCTGCCCCACTCAGCTCTCAGCTGCCTTCCTCTGAGCCTTTTGAACAAAGCTGAAATGGAGACAGGTACTTCCATGCCACAGCAGCTGCTAACAGCAGCCCCAGAGCTCCCCAGGAAACCCACCAGCGCCGATCTGGAAAACACAGGGTAGGATGCTCCTGCCAAGGGTCATTTCCACCTCAGCAGTGTGACACCTGCATGAATGAGGTCTTAATTCACGCTGCACCATCTGCAAGTACCCGTGAGCAGAAGCTGTCCCAGGAAGTCACTCCAAGGCTGCAGCACGCTGTGGCTCTCCAGCCTTTGCTTTCCCCCAGGAAAACTTCTGTAAGCTACAGGAATGGACCAAACCCCTCTTTGCAATGCCTTCTTAACATTACCGGCTGCTTTTGGAAATATTTGGAAGCATAAAAATAAGCAAAGAGCAACTAACAGTAAAATGAGAGCAAAAAGCAAATAAGCCAACTTAAAAGAAAAAAAAGTTTCATAGGTTTAAGTAGATTTTCACTATCACAGAAACTATTCCCTCTCTCTTAAAGCTTTAGAAGATTTCAGAAAACATGCTCTCTATCAGGATGAAATTGATCTTCTTGCATCTCACCAGGGAGAAGCGTGAGAGTGATGCTCTGGGGCAGTGGACATCTGAGCCAGGCAGCCAGGGCACCACCGAGGCTGCCTTTGCCCAACCATGGCTCCCAGGGGACTGCCCCGAGCCCTTGGCCACAGGCTGCTTGCGACGGGGGGGCTGAAATGTGTCTGCCCATAGTTCTACTTGAAGCCAGCACTTTCCTGTAAGAAGATGTGGTTTGGTTGCTGGCAGCAGCTGCGGATTGCCCCTCAGCTGGTGCTGGCGAGGGTCCTGGTCTGGCTTTCCTGGCACTGGATGGAGAGACGGACTGCAACTCTCTGCTGCTTCTCATCTCAGTGCTTTCTTTAAAAATGTACAACCAACCAACAACATTAACCACTGCAGCCCCAGTACAGGGAGATGTATCCCCCACATCTCCACTTGGGTCACACAGTCTTGCTGTACCTCACCTTCTGTCATTAAGACTAGTTCATCAGGAACCAGGGAACTGAAGAAAAAGGAAAGAAAATGGGAAAGCAGTGCTCAAAGCAGATTGTATTTACTTTTCAACACATCCCTTAGCTGTGGATGTCAGCACAGAGAAAGGTATATTACTTAGTTTTCTATCTCCTTAACTGTTCCTAGTTTCTTTCAGCAAATCAAAGTGTTTTCTTGAAGGGTGAGAAATCTCAGTCTTATACACTATTTTAAATTGGCAGCAAGGGCTTTAAAGCACGGAGAAGAATGTTTGATCATGTAAGAAAATTAAACCAGAGAGAGATGTCCTGTAGCATTCTGGCCAACAGAAAGTTCATTATTAATTTATTTGGCTTTTAGTAGAGTTAAACTATTTCACATTATTCCTCTTAAACCCTGCATTTCAGACTGTCATCCTCTGGTTAGTTACCTATGAGATAACACACTAAAGGCTTGCCCATAGTAATAAACATGTTGGAAAACAGTTGTCAGACCTTCCTCTGCCAGAACCATGATTGATAACTGTTTTCCAACACAGTGGTTGCTACTGTAGCACTGTTGTAGGATGCTTTTGCTGCCCAACAAATGTACAGCAATAACTTTTATTTTATTTTTAAACAACCAAGCTGTCAACTGTTCATCCACTAACTCATTTTCAACACCATGGGATGTCTGGTCCCTGTGTTCAGATCGATCTAGGTGTCACTGTACAAGTTTGCTCAAGAGACACCGTACATGGTGCACACAGGGGGGACAGCCAAGATTCACACACTCCTTCCTCTCTCCCCCAAATACCCAAGCTCATAACAACAGTAATGCCAGAGAAGAAAAGATCAAAGAGAGAGCGAGCTGAAGTGAAGGCAACACAAAAAGCATGGTAACCCACATCAGTCCCCACGGTCTAAGCATATCTGCCAGTTTGAAAAGGATGGGGGTCATCATTTGAGAGCAGGCAGGTAGGGTAAGTGATGTGAGCAGCAGCTCATCGTCATCCCTTCGTGTGTGCACAACACTATTTAACCTAGACTGCAGCCAGAGACACCACCGGCTATTTTTGCTGCTCAGATCCGCTGTCAGAGTGACACAATTTGAGGCCTCCCAGTACGGCTGTTAGGTTTGGCCCCGTCTCTCCAGTTTCAGCCTGATTTCCTCACCACATGACACAGCCCAACAGCAGACACTCTTTTCTCCTGCTCTTAATTCATTCCCTCTTTTGTTTCTCTCAGCCCCCAAGCTGAAAAGAAAAAACACCCAACAACTTAAAAGGGAAAAAAGAAAAAGAAAAAAAGACTGATCAAGGCCAGGCAGCAACTACATTTTGCTGTTATCAAAATAAATACAAGAGGAAGGGGTTTCCCTTTTCCGGCTGTTTAGACCATTCCTACTTTTGGCTGTAAGTACTGACGTGTTTGCAAATTCCTGCCAAACACAGCAGCCGTCAGTGCAAAAGTGGTACAAGAAACGAAATGAGCACAGGGTGTAAATATAGATCAAGAAATCACTTCACTCCGTTCAAATAATGGTGTTTGTGCTCCATTCACTCTTAAAGACCAGCACCGTTAGGTGTCCATGCCACTGGATCTGGAAAGTTAAGTGAGATGTTCCTGGGCCAGCAGCCCCGATACTCGTGCAAGGTGACCTACTTGCAACTGCTAGTAATTAAGACATAAAGAGACTGTAGGAAAGTCTGCACAGAGTCACCTACACATTATGGTCTTGCTCGGTGCTGAGCTTCACCTTCACCCACTCTCCTCACTGCAAACTCCCAGAGCAGCCTGTTTGATGTCAGCATCTCCTGGGGCATCTCCCTGCCCCTGATGCACTTGTCCCCCCACCACACAGCCACAGTGCCCCAGCACATGCAGCCAAAAAGGGACAGTCTGCATACACTGAGTACTGAAAAACATCATCCGACCCTGAAAACTGGAAAGGCTTGTGGAAATCCCCACAAAGCCGCTGCTTTTGTGGCCTTTTCTCCCAGTCCTGGGTAGAGCCAGCACAGCCTGGGCACTGCGTCTGCTTATTCTGTTAAGAATCAGTAACTTTGGGCCCATCCTTCCCCTCCAGCTAACTTTTTTTTTTTTTAAGGCTGAGAACACAAAGGGCTGGAATGAATCTTTCTCCTCACAGCCTGCCAGTCTTGTGGTCCCACAAATCTGTCCTATCAATTCACCACCTTCACTGCGGCAATGGCTGTATTGAACACTGATTTGTTACGCCTCCAGGTCCACAGACCTAAACAGCCTGAGACTTTTCTGGAAGCCAAAGCAATGCAGGTTCAGACACTCAATGTCTGATTCCCGCAGATCTAAGTGCTGAGTTTGAATCAAATTAAGATTTGGATCCTACTCATATTGGAATACATCTGTAGCAGCAGATGCTTTTTACAGCTTTCTACCTGAATCACAACCCAGGGCATAATTACATTTCTGAGTGAATCCTGCTACTACATGGTACATTTTTGCTGCTCACTTCAGTAGGAGCAAGCTTGAACCAAGGAAAATAAAGTGCAACTCATATCCTACTGTGAAGGAGAAATGCACTTTCACCATTTAAAAATCAGACAAAACCAGATTTCATAGAAAAATTATCCTATGCTTTCACATAACCACCACCATGACATTAATTTCTTCCATCGCACAATATATTTAATGAGGAGGGAAAAAAATGTACATGTGCACACCCTTTTCTCCAGTGCTCCTTGTTATTCTTCCAGAACAATTCTTCAAAGCTGCTGAGATCACTGTATGTTACCTCCCTTTTGAAGGATCAGATACATGGCATCAAAAAGCACGCGGGAAAAGTTCTAGGGCATAAAACCAATTTTTGCGCACTTTTATCTGGGTCAGCTTTTCTATTGATTCTGCAAATACCATATCATTTTTTTAAAGCTAAGGGTTTTTTTACTTTAAAAAGAAGAAAAAGAGAACATCAGAACTTAAGTCAAACATCCATCTGAGCCAAGGATTAGTTTTGTTAGGTAACTCCAAATCAAAAAGGTACTTTTTTTTTTTATTTAAATAATGTCTAAGAGTGAGAGAGCATCTGAATTGATTTCTAAATTCAGTAAATGTCCTCTTCCCAGACTACTTCTGTTTTTATGAAATACTATTTAATGTCTTTGCTATTAGGTGCACAAAACTTAGACAGCTGACAACATCTAGGAAAGCTAACGTGAGACAAACACATTAAAAACACTCACACACGTTTTACCATTAATTCAGCCCTCCCTTTCTCTGCCCTTCTGACAAGTTTTGCTCCATGGTTACGAACTATTTGGCACAGTCTTGAGCTTTGCTTTATGTCGTTTCATCAACCCAATGTGTGTCTTGAGGTGGTCTGAAATAGAAATAATAAATAAGAATTGGCCCCGGGTGACAAAAGACTAGATCCTGTTCTAGGAGGAGGTGACTTGCTGCAGACATCTTGAAGGTCTCATATCAACTTTATCTGCACATGTGAGTGGGAAATGGAGAGGGGACACTTCCAGGAGGATGCCTACCAACAGGTGACAGTTTGTAGCAGGACTGACTCAGAAAATTGGCCAGCAACTCCACATGACAGCAGAAAAAATAATATAAATAAAAGTAGTTGGGAAGTCTAATTAACTCTCAGTGAAAACAAAGTGCTAATGAACTGCCTCTTAAGTGCTTTTCAAGGATGGAGTCCTTTTACTTCTAAGAGATGCTCTTTGCATACATTTCGGTGGTGGCGTGATGCTGGTAATAACAACATGTTGCCTGTGAGCCTGATTGGCAAGTGTGCTTCTGCTGGAAGCTGGGTACCAGCTTTGACAAGACCTCGTTTCACAGGGACCTAGGTAGATAAAGAGTGGGGACATTTGTACATGTGCTTCCACGTCACAGCTCAAGAGGGGTCTAGCTAAGCCGAGCACTTCTTTCCTGGCTCTGGGACACCTGCCTGGCACTCTTGACATCCAGAGGATCATCAGGATGGATTCCTCAGCCTTTTTGTATTCCATTTTCCTCATCTGGAGAGTGGGGAGGGAAAGATGAGTAATTGTTTCCACCACATCAGTTGTATAACACAAACAAAATCCCCAGCCTAACTGCTTAACAGTTTCTGATAAGCAAATGATTAAACCCTGACATGCTCTCACCAGGATTTTACCTGATTAAGCCTTGTCTTCATTAGGGAAGCTGTGTCAGCCCCAGACTAGGCTGCTGGATGCTACCTCCAGTGTTGCACAACTACAACCAAAGACCTACAGAGGACCAAGCAGCCATCACCATGGCAGGCCACAAGTCCCCTTGCCCAGGGGTGACCCTCCCGCACTCCACCACGCAGTGCTCCATCCACAGCCCAAGTCCAGTTCTTAATGGATTTCTAACTGCAACAATTATTGCTATATTACACCCCGACTTCTCTCTTCCCCCATGCATTAATGGGTTGCTTGGAGCTTTGCAACCTTTCAAAGAAAACGTCTTGAAAAACATGAGCGGGGATGCTCACGTTAAATAGGGAAATGAAAATGCATTGCTGGTTGCCCCGAAAAACTAGGCCAGGCTTCTCTTGGCCAAATCTCCAGGTATCTCTCAGGCAGTAACAGTTGGCACAATTCTTAAAATACGCACAGACTGATTAAAGGCTGGCTTACGGCACTTGCTACACTTAAAGCATTAGCGGTGAATTTTAAAACCAAACAGACACGATGGTTTTTGAAAGAAACCTCCTCCAAACTCAGGGCTGCTCGCTGAACCCCCTCCCTGGCTGGCTCTACTACCTCTAAAGACACTGAGAGATCACCTGGAAAAAAAACAGAGGTACCAAAACTTGGTACCAACAGAGGTACCAACACCTTGGATGTTGGTCCAAATTTAAACCAGTGGCTGTTTCAGTCTTGAAGTGGGGCTGCAAACCCCATCTTTCTGGGGCTGCTGCCCACCAGCTGCCATACTGCTCCTTCCCCAGGGCCCTGGTGCTGGCCTAGGTGGGAGATGTGTGATGGATGGCAGAGGGGAAAGCGGAGGGCTGAGCAGGGACCACCACATGGTGGACCTCCATGGTGATGGACACAAAGACACACCCCACCCTGAGAAGACACCTTCTCTGGGGAGGATGTCTTTTCTCCCTGTGGGCCACATCCCAGGTCCTCGCCTTCATCCACTCCCCTCATGTTGAAAAAGCTTCTTTAGCAGAGAGGAGCCCAGTTCTGCCCACCCTCAAAGCAGGATGGAGTAACCAGAAAGTGCTGTCCCTTCCTCTCCCTCACACCTGGGGAAATGAGGCTTGCTTTCCTTCAGCTGCCTTCCCTACATTCCCATCAAGTCTCAGAGCACCCCCCCTGCCGCAATTAATTTAACATGGGAAGTGTTTTCATCCTCTTAATATGGATGAGGTAAAGCAAGACTGATAGTTTGGATTTATTTATGTTATTTTGGACTAAATTAAGGCTGCGGTTTTGCAAGACTGCAAATCTGGCTTCATAGTACTCATTACTCAACGGAGACCACCAGGTCCCAGCAGTGCAAAGCTGGGCAGACCCCAGATGCTGGCTGATGGTGTCCCCAGCAGCCCGCTGCCCCTGCAATTGCTGCTGGCTGCCATCCTGGCAGGGCCATGGCGCTGCAATGTCCCTGGGAATGGCGTGGCCTCTGGCTGCCATGGCCACCAGGTCACCCCAAACCGCCCTTCCCAGGCACCCCAGCTCCCAGACATGCATTTCAGCCTGCTTACGGCTGGTGTAATGCCTCTGGATTTAAATATTCAGCCCACTTTGCAACAAACGTAGATGCTTTTGTGCTTGTGCTCTTGCACACGGACTTCCATAAACAGATTTTGGCTACCAGTCCCATGGCAGGTTGTAATACGTGGGGCGGTTTATTCTCTTCAACAGAGCTGTCAGGCAAATAGGTTCATGTACAAATATGCTGCACCTGAATGGACTCTCAAGCTGGATTCAGAAACGGCTACAGGCAAGTAGAGTCAGAGGTCACCAGAGAAAGTGACTGGTTACACTCAGATTTACACACAATCTCTCAGTGAGCGAAACAGCAGCTTTGAAGTATCTTACATAAAGCTAAGTAAGTAAGCATCTTCAAATAAAGCTCAGCAGCCCTCCAAAACCATGCAGGGTAGTTATGGCTCTCTTTAGCTTGCTTTTTGTGCATCTTCAAAGTGGTCTGTGAAAACATTCATAACTTTGCCACTCAATTTCTTTCTTTGGCGACACTTTATGGCAACTTTCAAATAACTGGGAAGCGGCACAACAACATCAACCATCAAACAGAACATCCTTCACTGTACAAAAGCAAACGACACTGCTTGGATTTAATTGGCATTTATATGCTTGCATTTTCCATATTAAATGTGTGGTCTATGAAAAAACCTCAGCCAGAGTCTCAACTGTCTTCATCCAAACTCAGCCAGGAGTTCCCACATGTCCCACTGAAGCGACCAGGACCCAACTTGGGCCCTGAAATCCATTTTATTTAGAGCACTCTGCCCCACAAGGAGCTCTGTAATGATCTCTTCAAAGATGAACAGTGCTCAGAATTTTATTCTTGATGGAAGCGGTATTTAAAATGTTTTTCTACTGTCCTCAGTGGGGTTTCACATTTTGCATGTGTGACAAAGCAAACATGGTCTTCAAGAAGCTGTAAATCCTGACTGCACAAAATGACCTTAAAACTAGAATGTCCATCGACCAAATTTGACCCTTAGAATCAAGATGCTCAAATCTCCTCTGCTGCTAAAATAAAGGCAGAATTTGGTCCTGGAAGCTGAAGGTTGCTCCCCCGTTTGCAGCAGAGCCTAACTAGAAATCTGACAAGTCTGTAGTCCATATCTCAGATAGCCTTGTCAAGTCATACAATTGGCAAGAAGCAATGAAGGCACGGTTTTATTGTCTGGGAATGTAAACAAATAGCAGGCAGTGCTGCTCATCTCTCTCAGGTTGGTGCATATAATTTTAATTAAAGCATTTATGTAAATACAGATGCAAATTAGGTTCAGTATAGCATCTGGCAAATTACTATCAGAGCCCTGAGGCTACTGGCAAATTATCAGCATGAGCTTGCATGATGTGAAGGTATCAAATACAGTCTTGGTCCAGACGCTATATATTTTATGCGCCTTAAATTTGCAGTAAAACACCATATTGGTACATACATAAGAAGTTAAATAGTCTTCCATTTGAAAAAGAGCTTTTAGGAGGTAAACCAACATCATTAAAATCCATTCTTTAGACAGCCTATGTCTAGCAAGAAGAAAAACACCCTCTTGCATTTCTGCAACACCTATCAAAGGAACTCAAAGCGCCTCTGAAATGTTAATTAATCTATACTCTCCCCAAAGGAGATCTATTTTAAAGATGGTTATATGGAGTCTGCATTCATCTCTCATTTGCCAAAGGCTTACAGAAGGGAAAGCCACAGAGATCGAATCTGGACCTAGGAGCCTTGATTCCCTGCTACTCCACATTCTCATCACAAGACCTCCCTCCTCCAAAATCACAAGAACTCGCTCACACCAAAGAGGTGTGAACCTCTTTGGCCTAGATATCACTGCCTCAAAGCAGCGTTAAACTTCAAAACCTTCTTAAAACTGCAACGGTGATTACATGAGAAGAAAAATAAAGGAAAACAAATCATAAGAGGAGAAAAAAAAACCAAAACACCCAACTTCTGAAAACTTAAAGAATCTTCAGATCATGCTGAAAGGATCTTATCTTTGGAAAATGAAAAGGTATGACCAAGATAATGTTTACAGCAGTATCAGCATCAACTTCTGCTGATTATTCCTTCCCTCAAGGTGCACTTCCATCTTTAGGGCCTTGCAAGTGGAGATCAATTCCCTTTTTTTCAGAACCCTCCATTAAGATCAATGCTTTGAAAGAGGCAATAGCTCCTAAGGCTTAAGAGCACACTTAACTTGATCAACAACAATGATGCTTAAGCACATGCTTAACATTTTCCCAGCCATAACCTCACATATTTCCCAGGCTATGAACTTCCCATCATCATTGAATGAAGTGAAATCCCATTTCCAATTTATTCAGAATGAATGCAGAAGTAGACTGGAAACAGTTGTTATTACTGGTGACAAAGAACAGGAAAACAAGCGCAGTAAGGTTTGCAGTCACACGGGTGCATTAACAGCATGACAAAATATGACACATACATGACATATCATTACTATGACAACATTGTTTGGAAGACATGTGTAACTAGCATTTTGTAAGCATTTGGTCATATACTGGCCCCTTCCTGTGCTCAAAATTAAAAACAAAAGAGAGAGACAGGAGCTAAAGGCATCAAGCCACAGACTGGCCTGTTTGCATTCCTTTGCTCTGATATCAGTTATAATAACTGCACGTTCACTTAAATGCTTTGTTTATTGACTTGTTTATTTTATTTGTGTTTAGCACTGTTTCCAAAAAAACCCACCCAATAAACAGCTAAAATAGCAAGTGTTGGTTTTGAACATTGGGACACTGGTTTAAATTCCTATAATAATGGTGAGTTCCTGGCTGCAGGGAGAGTGTGGAAGAGGGGGGATAGGGAATTATAGGAATACAATTAAGGACAATACACTGAGGTTCCATGTCCTGTGATGTATTGGAACAGGCTAAAAAAGAGACCTTCGTGCCCTGGGAAGCTGGGCATCCCTGCCCTCCGTGGCTATGAAGAAAGCCAGCACATATACATATATATATATACACACATATAGGAAGCTTGCTGGAGAGTATTAACACTTCAGTCTCAGCTCCTCCATAGTGTGTTTGTATCATGACTGGACTATGGTCTAGCAAAATCATTTTCCTGGCTCCCCTTTGCAGAAAGAAAAAATGGCAAGTTTCACTGGAAGCAAGGGGAAGACTGTTACAAAAGATGAGGCACTTCCCATTCTTACTTTGGGAGAAAATCAAGCCAAATTTACAGTATTGCCATGTATTTGTTTCAAGTCAGAATCCACATTCCTCATGGAGGCCAAGTTAGTGATCTTGATGCTTTCTTGCTGATAATCACATCTCAATAGACTTTTATCTGATCTGAGACTTAATTGGGCAATTCCAATAGACCAAATGAATGCATTAGTTTTGCCAAAGGCAATAAGTAACTTTAAACATACAAGCAAACAGACAGTAACTTTAAACATACAAGCAAACAGACTTGCAGGTCTGACATGGCCTTTGCCATCTGTGGCACTCAGTTGGCACATTGTTAGAGACCCATTTGGAAATCAGTGCATCCTATTCTGTACTGAGTAGCTGAGCTATTCAGGTAGCAACTCATAACTCGGGGACACGAGTGCACCAGATGAAAAAGGAGAAGCAAGAGGACATGGTTCCAGCCAGGCTATGGGAGAGGAGGTTTTAATTCTCCACTCAACACGTTGTGTAAACCATTTTTATTCCTCAGCACTTCTAAGCCTAATTCTTGGTCAGAAATACTGGGATGGAAAATATACAAGCAGATACCAGGTGCCTGCATTTTAAGAGAGATGGGATTAAATAAGCACTGACAAACTGTGCTCTACGCTGCTTCTCCAGCAAGGCTGGGGATGACCTTGAGGTGTCTTTCTTGAGCAAAACAATGGGTAACTTTAAAAGGCTGGGGAGGAAGAGACAAGCAGTATTTTATCAAAGGACCTGTAGTAGCAGCATAACAACATAAGCTCTTGACAGGAGCCAAGGACTGAAACTCAGTGTGGAAAGACAGAGTAGGTGCTGAAAATTCAATGGAGTTATCCGTCTTTTGAGACCTGGGGAATGAAGCTCTGCTAGGAAGAGGGAAGACGTTGCTCTGTCCAAGAGGTAAAGTTGTGCCCTGTTTCCTCTGTCTGCATATTTTCCCACTTTTTATTTTTGGATCTTGCAACATTATCCAGCCTTAGGTGGATAGAATACAGAGTAACAGCCACCATGCCCTACTCTGGAGCGTGGGGGGAACATGAGAATCACCCTGCAAAGGATGATGAGA
Organism: Pedionomus torquatus; assembly: GCA_013398155.1. NCBI lineage: Eukaryota > Metazoa > Chordata > Aves > Charadriiformes > Pedionomidae > Pedionomus > Pedionomus torquatus. The sequence continues at coordinate 15,269 of VZRU01006948.1, read as the reverse complement.
GAGGACCTGCAACATTAAAATATGCCTTTCACCTTTGTTTCCCTGAGGAGGATCTAAAAACACCCCTCTAAAAATTTACAGCAACAAACACCCCAGAAGCACTCCAGCAGCAGACGAACACCCATATAATCTTGTCAAAAAGCTACACAGGGCTATTGCTGCAAAGCCCTGGTCTACAAGAGCCCAGCAGGCTGGAGAAAGGGTGGCTTCGCTGAGCATAGACATGCTGTGCCTTAGGGCTGTGCCAGCATGGGCACGTCACTTGGGAATCACACCTCTCCAGGATTTTGGGCCAGTACAGATTTGCTGGGAGAAGCCTGCAGTGTAGGCACCGCTTAACCCCAAGCCATCTTCAGAAGGTGACGAGATGCGAGCTAACTTCCCAGCCTATGTTACAACCCATGTTGTAATACAGAATTCAGCCTTTGTGTCTTTCCACACAGACCTGTTCAAGACACTGGAGGTGTGGACCATTGGATGCTGCCAAGTAAGAGTCAAGATGCCAGTGGCGTGAAATAAATAGTTTTATAAAATGCCTGACAGGACAGTTTTCATCAATATGCAAACTCTAGATGTGGGCTGCTCTGGGCCAAAGGACCCAGCTACGTGATCAGAGCAGTTGCAAGGCGACTTCACATTCCTTAAGCCAAGGCAAGCACAAGATATAAACAGCATCAGTGGCAAAACTGATAAATTAACACATCTGAAAGGACAACTACACTCCTCTGAAAAGGCCAAGTTTAGCAGGTCTTGTAGGACAGCTTCATCCTGGACTCAACCAGGAGCCTTTTTATTTTGCTGGCTGACCTGTTCCCCGATTTCTACCCATGAGCTGTAAGGCTGGTTTTGCCCTTTCTTCCTCTTAATTTTAGGCTTAGGTAATATTTTCCTGCATGAGAATTTACCATGAGCAAAAGCAGCTGCTGGCTGAAGTACCCAGCAATCTAAACACATGTGAAAATTTAAGTGAACACTTCCAAATCTGAGGACACAAGGCCAGCACACATATAGCTAATGAATAGCCGGTTCCTACCAAAAATGCTGAAGACCCGCAACTCCCAATGAACTACTTATACTCATTGATCCCTTTGAAGGCAACACTTTAAAGGCTAGACTTCAGAAACTACTACTCATAGGTGTGAGCAATCATTTTTATTTTGACAAGACGTGAGTACACTGGCAGAAAAGGAATACCAGTAATGAGCTGCAGCATTCCCCAAAGCACAGTCCAGTCCTCAGTCCAAAAGTGTTAAAATCAAGAATCTGCCCAAGAATGTGGACAGACATGTTTTCCTTTGGAAATGTAACCTGCAGCTGAGTGGCACACAGAAGACACATCTGGAATTTCTCTGCTGCCAGCACCTCTCTTAGTTCATGTTACGATACTAAGAACTGAAAGTTTATGTTTCTACAAAGAACTCCTCCCTCTTCCAGTTATTTTGTAGGACACAGTAAATTCCTACTTACTGAAAATGTTAATTATTGTATTTTCTCACATCATTGATACTTGACCATTGGTTCCTTTGGCAGAGATAAGATACAGCCCACAACATTTTGAATTACACTGGTCTTCCCTTTGCTCAGGAACAGGGGTTTTGCAGCATCCCTCACCTGTGATTCAACCTGTGATTCAGCTCTCCTCAGAGAGGAGGAACAGGGTCTGTTTTGGACAGACTTGTCCTAACTACCAAGGAAGAAGCAAGAAAAAGGGCTATCAAAACTTAGGGGGAGCTTCAAGCCCTTGCTGGGATGAGGGGGCAGATCCTCCATGAAGAACAGAGGAGCTCTACAGATGGAGAGGTAACAGCACCATTGGTAACTACAAAAATAACGACAATCTGCTCTGCAGCCTCCACTGCAGCTGTCTCTGGAAGAGCTGCACCAGCCAAGGGACAGGGACTTGATTTTCACATCTACCCATTTTCTAGCTTTTGGAGGAATTGCTTTAATAAACAGTAACAAGAGTCACTCAAGATCTGGATGCTCTTCTTGTAGCAGCAGAGTCCCAGAAGTCTTCCCCAGATACACTTATGTTCATTTTGAGGGCAAAGCCTGATGGCATTCAGCACACCGCTGGGATATTCCTGGAGATCAATGTGACAGTGGAGTCCCACCAGGGCCTACTGCAGTCATACAGGGCACAATATGATCCCATTCTGTCCCTAAATTGTGCTTACCACCCTGGTACCTGAACAGACTTTTCACCTTATCCTAGCAGTATGAAATTAAGCTGTTAAGACAGACCCTTAAACACTGCTTTGGTGAAGGACAGGACTTTGAAACTCTATCCTGCATACAACATAACTTTGCTCCATCTACTAAAAGGAATGGCTCCAAGAGAGAAACCAAGCATCCCCTGTAATTTGATATGATGTGGGATAAAATGTTCACACTCTCTAAGAAATAATAATGAGAAAGTTGTAGCAAGGAGTGCTTCTGATACAGATCTATTTTCCTGCCTGGCTCCACTCTGGTGCTACTCACAAATCCAGAAGCTCTAATGTATGGCCACTCCTGACACACTCTGCATCTTCCAAACACACAGGAGACCTTTTACTCAAAAAGCCAGCTGCATATGGAAAAGACGTTAAACTTTGTACAGACTGGCCTTCATTCCTCAAGTCATACCTGTTCTCTTTAAAGCATACTTCTCCACTTCACCAAAAAATAAAAGCCTCCCACATGTAATTACATTAGTGTTTGCTCTGCAGATGGCTGTGGGAAAGAAATATAGACTTTAATCTGCCTGGTGCACCACCAGCTGAGCTGCAGTTGGGATTTAGTGGACAGACTCTTTATTGCTGGTAGATGTAAGTGATGAGAAGAACATAATTTTATCTCCAAATTCTGGATGGAGGGGGAGAATAGCTTCCCTGCTGCTTTCTGGTACTGGAGGGAGCTAAAACAACTGGCACCTTTCAGGCAAAGTACCACTCCACGCTCCTCTCTGCAATCATGTAAGCGCTCTGTTGGGGATGGGATGGAAATGACTTGTAGCAATGGCTTCAGAGGAGGCTTGGTGAGTGTCCCCCTCTTTCATATTAACCAGACTTTAATCAAAAGTATCAATACAGTTTTGGACAAAACCATTTCCATTTTCTCTTGGCTTCCCATTGTTCAGCTCTAGGCATATTGTTCAACTTTGGTGCCTCAGTTTCCCCATCTGTTAAACAAGAATAATAAAACCTCCTCTGAAGGTATCATTTACCCCTTGGCGGGTGCTTGCAGGGAAGTGTGCAAAGTAAAGTGCTACAGCAACTACAGATCCTAAGCAAAGCAGCCAAAACTCTGCTAAGACAGAAGAGCAGACACTAGACTAAATAAGTCTGGTTATGAATCTCCTGTGTTGCACCAGATTCTGGAGAAATGGCTCACCAAGGGACCAGCTGAGCCACTGGTGCTTCAGAAAACCACCAGCCCATTCCACCCCTACAGCTAGTCGTTCAGTGCAAGCTCAGAAAGCCAAAAAAAAGAGAGAAGCTGCCAGCTTCTTCATATTCATGAGCTCTTTAATAATGCTCGACAAAACTTGGAGGCATGTTCTCTGCTGTTGCTCTTGCCCTTTTGCACAGCGAGCAAGTCATAAATATTTCAGGGAAAGAGTCCAGAAAATTTGCAAGATTGGTCCTAGCCTTTTACAGCATTAATGAGCAGGTCATTAATAGTTAATGAAGCAGCTGCTGGTGATCTCAGAGGTAAAGACGAGACGAACAGCAGCGTTTGCCCATTCACTACAACGTGATAATGCAAAGGAACGGCTTCATCCTTTTATCACATCCTCCCCATCATAGCAAGACCCAGGAGCTGATCACAGGACCTCCAGCAGAACCACACCTGGCCCCCATGCCCTGCTGCTGTCACTCAGGAGGGACAGAGACCCCTGCAAAGGGTCTGAACTAACTCTCCTGATGCTATGGGGATATCCGGGGGAGGGAAAAGGCCTCAGTGCTGCATCTTACTTCAACACAAGTGCAATGTCCCAAACACCCACCCAGGTAGGACTACACAGTGCATATGTGCAGGTCTGTGTGCACCCTGAAGCTGTACATATCTAAAGATGCCAATAAAAAGACTGTGGGTTTGGGCCTTTTAAAGGTCTCAGCTGCTTGTTCAAATAAAACAAATTAACAATACAATTAAGCAGCCAACTTCAAAGAACAGCTCTTGCGATTTCAGCCTTGAATGCAGTGAGGACTCTGGTGAAATGGTTATTTTTGCTGTACTTACTCCTGCATACCTCTGAACTGGTATCGCTTTGTCTGTACATTTGTAGCCAGGAAAGCATATCACCTTTTGGTAGCTCCACGTGCTGGGAGCTTTACTGAGAAAGGGCACCAAGGGGCTGCCAGGAGCAATGGTAGCCCTACAGCCTGGGCAGAGGCAAAATGAATGGGCAAGAAGACCTGGGTAAAAGTCTGGACACTGCCAAACTCCATTTCTGTCTTTTTATTCCTGCTGGTATCACTGATCTTTAAGGGATTTGTGAGGTTGTTTTCCAGCTGCTTCCACATTTGTGTGTATGTGGGCCTATCAATCCCAGCACATCCCCTAACATCTGTCACTTTTGACAGAGGTGAAAATCTTTAAGACAGTAACTTCCGACCAGTCTCATGAAAACAGAGAGGGTGTGGAAAAGAGATCTCCATTACCAGTGCCATGAAGTGTAGAAGGGTTAGTCTTGACCCTTCTCCCAGTGCACACAGGAATCCAATCTTGTGAGTCAAACACACTGGGAAGTGGTTTGCATTGGTCCTGCTGGCCCTGGGAAAGATCAGTCTCCTGGATTTCAACTCACATCACATCTGGCATGTTCACATATAAAGCCTTTTTGCCTTAGCAACTAATAGGGCTCTGCACAAAAAGCAAGAACTGGTAGTATGAGACTCTTTGAAGACCCCCAGGTGGACAGGGACAGCATAGACTCATCTTCTTCAACAGCAGGCCCATAAACTGAATGGGGTTTAGATGAAATCTGACTATCACCTTTTTATATAAGTGTCCCTACACAAAGGACAGAGTGTTCGTGCTGTAACACTCAGAGCTGGTAGTCAAGAGCCTTGATTACACTGGGAAGGAGAAAAGGCAAAGAAAAGCTTAATTTTGAAGTTATAGTCTTAATTCCATCCTCCAAACCAGAGCTGTTAAGTAGTACAAGAGTCAAAGGCAACCGCAGCATTGGGCCCTTTGTTAAATAATTAACTACAATTCACCTAATCTATCTGTAGGTACTCACTGCAGAGCCAAAAAATTTCACTGTCAACACCCTACTCTCACCTGAACTGTGGGCTTCTGGATAAGCACCTCCTGGGTTGATAATCTTCTAGTTTTTAACACAGCTGGCTTCGTCTGCCTTCAAACAAGACTCTGCCTGCCTACTTTCAATGCAGATCAAAGGTAATCTTAATAGATCCTCACTGTATTAAGACCGATAAAATAAGTTCATTGTGTTAAATTTCAAGGAATTATTTTATTCTGTAATTTGATTAAAAACTATCATTTGCCAAACACACCTTGGAAAAAAAATTAGTACTTGGATTTAATAATAAAGAACATAATTAGCAATGAATGTATAGAGCTTCCTTTTAAAACCCATAGCATGTAACATTCCTTCATGCTTTAAATGGGGAGCATCTTAAAGTCATTAAAAAACCTTGATTTAAAGACTTCAATACCTTGAACTATTTAAATCACATTAAGGATGAAACTTCACAAATGAAGAGCCCTGCCAAACCCAGATTTGCATTGGGCTGTTCCCCACTCTCATACCATCTATTTACATAATTTAAGAACAGATATTTTAAAATTGCAGACAAGTTTAATGACCAAAAAAACCCTACTGTACTTCAAATGTTTCCTAATCGGCTTCCTATTAGCCGCTTGTTTCATTTTAAAAAGAAGAAAAAGCCCAAGTAATAAGATTCTTAATATTTTTCCTCTAGCTACAGTGTAAAAGTTACAGAACTAAGCCTGTGTTAAACTTGCTGCTTCCAACTTCTTTGAGTACTTGTTTTTTACTGATTTTAAAACAGTGAAGGGACAAGGACCATTCAGAGACTAGCCAAAAATTAATCAAGCTGCAACCCCAACCAAGCCAAGTGACCACAGCGGAAGGTGAAGAATGTTTCAAGATGAGTAGGTTGTAAAAGACCAATGAGAAAGAGTGGCAAATCACAGTCTTTCTCTGCTGCTCTTCAGATCAGCAATGAGGAATTTGAGCAGAAGAAGGGTGTCCCAGCTGATCTGTGCCAGCAGCCTGGCACGGGAACTCTTCTGGAGGATGCTCCAGTGGCGCCTAGATGCTCAAACCAAACCCAACCTGACAGTAACCTTAGGACACACAGTAGCAGCCTCCATCCAGAGATTCTCACTCAGGATGAGGGTGAGAAGATCCAAATACAAACCCCATCTACACAGGTGAGAACAAAATACAGGCAGATTAAAAAAATAAAATAAGAAAAACATGTTAGATGAAAACACAAGCCAGCCTGAGCAGTCCTGCGGGAGCTGCATTTACCAGAGGTACTTCTTCTGTCAGTGAGAGGCAAATATGAAAGGCTGCATCAAGTCCAAGGCAGCTAACAGAAAAATATGATCACATTCCAAACTTGGCTGCAGAAATCGATACAGAGAGAAGGCTCAGCTACAAATTCAGCCTTCCTGTGCAAATACACCATTTCCAAAATGCAGCAAACTGCGACTCACATGATTGCAAGACAAAACACCTAAAAAAGCAGCTAGAAGCATGGCAGAGACTGGGCGGTAATCCCCATTCCCTCTTGCTGCCAGCTACTTTCTGTAAGTAAAGCAGCCCTAAACCAGACAAAATACCTTTGCCATACAGCACCACATACTGCTTGCATCCCCACCAATTCTGGGATGCAGCAGTGCTAATGTTAAATACCCAATATCCTCCTTGCAGAGCACCTTGCACATTTTTCAAGGCGGGGGGGCGGGGGGGGGGGGGCTTTACATTTAATAGCACATTTCAAAA
>VZRU01006947.1:84906-125648 GCA_013398155.1 Pedionomus torquatus | reverse complement strand
TCTCCTCTCTTTTTCCCAAAGTGGGGAGAGGGGGACATCTGCCAATCTGGTTTGGTAAATTTGGCTGAAACCATGACACTGAGTTTTCTTTTAACCTGGCACTAACAAAGAGCCAGAGCTGAAGCTGCTTCCTGTTCATTTTAAGGGTGGGTGGATCTTTTCTCCAATACATTTTCCAGCTGCTGACGTTGTTTTCTAACACAAGCAAATTAATTTCCGTAGCATTAGGCAAATTTTAACTGGAGTGCTTCACCAAGCCACTATTGTAATTGATAGGAGCCACCTGGACCTTAGGGTTCAAGCTCGGGTCTGAAAACATCAGCCAATTTAAGAAGTTTATAAAGCCTAAACAAACAGAAATTAAAACACAAAAATAAGCCACACAGAACATAAGCATCCAAAAAGTGAAACATAAAGACAGATTTAAAATCCTACCCAATATAATGACAGCAAGTATTTTGGGGGTGTGAAAAATAAAATTATAATGAAAACAAACAAATGAAATTACTTTATTCAAACCAATCCTTTCTATGGATCTGTGCCAAAAATCAAGACAGCAACCAACATGGATGTCTCCAGTCATACGTTCTAGTATTTTTCTCTGCTGATGGTTGCCATGTGATGACAGCAGAGAATCTTGGCTGTACCAGACTAGGACAGACTGAAATGGCTGAGCATATGAGATTTTATGTTCAAACTTGGACCTTAGGAAGAACAATACAGACAGCTGGAAGACCTCAGTCTAATAGAAAGGTCTCACAGTTAGGGATCAGGAAGAGGTGGGAGGAAGGGGCCCCAAGATTCAGCAGCAGAAGCTCTCAGAGTCAATCATTCACATCAGTGTGCAGGTTTATCACCAGCTTCCAGAGATGGTCAAGTACCCTCCTTCAGTGGGTTGTCCTCTCACCGGGGCCTCCTCTTTGCTCTTTCCAGAGTGTTATGGGAGTGTGGTGGTGTGAAGTCACTGCTGCTTTTTCCTTTGCTCCACGTTTGAAGCAACACCTTGGATTCCTCACCTGGTGATTCAGTGTTTGTCCTTCTCTGTGAGCAGAGGCTGGAAAAAGCACAAAGCAAAAATTTTGAGTAATCACGGGGGACTGTTTTGTGGGAAGAACTGCTGGGCTGCTCTGCAAATCTCAGCCATCACCAGACATCTGGTTCTCCCTGACATACAACCTCTCTCTCCAATAACAGATGAGTTCACAGATCAGCATGACAAAACCTAACTTAAGCTACCGTGTGAAAAAGTACTCTTTGGCATTCCTCTTAAGCCCCAGAATACCTTCTCCACTCTTCACCTCTGACTCATCTATTCACATGCTCCTCCAGTAGCTCTAAATCCTTCTCCCTTATCAGTATGCTTTGTCTCTTTCATTTGCATGGAAGCCTCCTTCCCCACTCAGGAAGATGTTGAGGACTTTGGTGCAGGAGACACTGGGGAGTGAAAAGGTTGTTCTTTAAAAGAAACAAAATGAGGATAAGAAATACAATTTGGTTTCTTTCCATTATTACAGATTTTAATTCCACATGCTGCAACATTTCCCTAGTTAGGCATATTATGAGAAAAAGCCAATGTCATTTTCATTTCTCTTACTTCAAAATCCTGAGACAGTCCTTTAAGAAGAAAAATCCAAAACACTTAGAAATGCACCAAGTTTATTTTGGACAGTTTGCATTTTACAGCTGATCTAGTAGGTGAGGCTTGTCCTGTATATTTAGCACATCAGCTTGCTCCTAAATGTAAGTGACATTTGTTGAGAGCTGTTTATTAAAAAATATTGCTGTATTTAAAAAAAATACACTCTCCTTGAAAGCCTAACACAGAGCCAAACATCACACAGCACAGAGAATCTGGAAAGACGCTTAGAAAGCAGGATTGCCAGCTATGTCACTGCACAGAAAGTTTGGAACCTGAATTAGGAACCAAACTGTCAACCACATGTATTAAGATAGGATACCAGTCCAGAAACCTATCCCTTGGCAGTATACTGAAACTAAGGAAACAAAGGCACATGAGAGAGGCAGCCAACTTCAACCTCATCTTCCTGTTTTGAAGAGACTTTTGAGCCTTCTCTTTCCTACAGAAATGCATGGTACAGTTTGTCTTTTCTCACAAACTGAATTAGAATCACTTTGAGTGAGTTCCTCTTGTATGGCGTGAGGAGCAAACATAGAGAGGGGCGTTCCTATGTTTACAAGGACGTATGTAGGTTTCTACCACGAATGCAGACCATGGTCAATTCAACCATTTCATAAACATTAACACATATAATTCTATGATGTTTTAAAATTTCAAAGCTAGTGGTGAGCATTTTGAGTTGAGTAGGTTGAGGTTCTGGTTAAGTAGGGGGGACAGGAAAAAACCTAATTCCTGACAGCAACCAGTGTTAAGGGTTGATTTTCCCTAGTGACGAGCCATTGCAGCGAATCACCACACACAAGAGAAAGAGAATAAAGGAGATTCAGTCTGCCAGGGGATGTTAAAGTATCTGCCTGTATGTCTGTCCACATGTTTACATACTATTATATCATCCACGACTGCACATGAAAAACTTTAACACTTTTGTACTTAGAACAGTTATAGAGGGGGGGAAGAAAAGTAATTTTATGATTATGACTCTGAATCACAAGGAAATCCCAGGAGTTGTGTAAAGTTTCATTTATGGGATACCTGCACACTGAAATTCAGTGCTATACAGACTTTCCCAGCACAGACTTACACAGCCATGATCAGACACCAGCCCCTGCTCCACTCTGCTTCCACACTGCAGGAATGAGTCAGAGCAGAGCACTAGGCTAGATGACAGCGCTGGGTCAGGGACCTGTGCTAACATTTTCCTAAGAGCTAGTTTGGGCTGTTTCATCATACCCACAGCAAGCTTGTGGCAGAACTGAGAAGCATGTAAAAGCATCCTTAATTTAGTGTTGAAAACAGGAACTTCCTTTCTCCCTGAAAAGCTCTGATAATCCTAGAAATTCAGATATTTTTTTTTATCCCAGAGTAGAGGGAATTTCTAATCCTAGAGTGATGCCCAGCATTCCCTTGATAATATATAGTGCAACTAAGAAAGGCAATAAATAAATGGGGTTTATTTATATCCATGGGTGACCGACACTAGCAAGCCAGGACAGCTGACAACAGAAGGCGAGCCTTCCCTCCCCCATCTTTTGGGCACAATTTCAAGTTGGCTTGCTGGACTGGGCAGGCAAGGGAAAGCAACAGTTCCAAGTCATGAAAATTTACTTGGAGGGGGTGGAGGGTGCGTGACACAATCAGTACACACAATTGTATTTGAGTAGTCACCCTGCACAAAGAGAGAGCAGCCTCATTAACAAGTGGAGAAATAGCAGTGGAAGCCAACGTGAGCCATCCTGCTCCCCACGTTACAGAGAAGACACTGTGAGGGCTTCTCTCCCTAACTGCTAATGCCCTTCTGGACTTGACAGCCTTCATTCCAATTCCTCTTATTCAGCTCCCTACTCCCTGGTTCATTGGGGCTTTCTCTTCTCTGGCTCTTCCCCATATTTCATTTCATAACTTCTGACACTCCTTTTACCCTACTCACACACACTTTGGCTTCTATTTATAGTCTCAATAAAATAATGCCAGATTAAAACAAAATCCAATTTGGATGGGCAGAGTCATCCTCTCTATAGGTTGCTTAATGCCAAAGGGCCAGATGTGAGACAGAAGTAGCCAAGATATTATATAAACTCTCCCCAGTCTTCGCACACCTGATCTTGAAGGACACTTCCAACACCACAAGGAAATACAGGCAGCTTGCCATCACCTAACTACCGAGAACAAGCAACCCTCAGCCTCCAGGCAGGCAAAAATATCAGCTGCCTGAAGTTATTACTTATCCTGCTTCGTAGTTTTCTTTGAGTCTGTCAGAAGTGAAGGCTCCTAGAATTCAAGCTGGGTTCTTGTTCTTAAACAGGGAAGCTAGTTTCTAGAAGCTGTCCTTTCCTTTTTCTCCTGCTTTCCCAGTGGTCCTGAGACTTAGAATGTCCTTTCAGTGGCATGGGACCAGTAGCAATAGGGAAAAAAAAAACCAAACCAAACCTCTTTTTCATAAAAGAAAGGTAAAAGGTTGACCAAAGCTGTGAGAGACAGACTGTTCTCACAAGTTAAGGAATAGTCTAGCTGAGACCTAGAGTTGGACATCACCTTCTTAAAATCATCTGAGAAGGGCCTGGAATGGTGCTTTTGGCAGAGGTTTACACTCTGCTGGGATTTAATGAAACTTACTCACTGTTTTCTGAGAACTGGATATACTCAAACAGTCATGCCTTGTTGATAATTTATATCTGTTATAAAGGTATTGGTTAGAGATAACACTATTTGCCCATTGCTAGTGATAAGGTTCTCTGCTCCTTCAAAGAGTACCAAGAAATGGGGTACTGAGGTCTTTCTTTGAGCTTCTCCTCTCCCTTCTGGTCCCCCTGCTACTACAGGCTTCTCTGTCATCATTTGACCTGGGACAACTGGTCAGATGCAACAACTGCAGCAGGGAGAGAAATTGTCTTTTCCCCCTTCCTGTTTTCCCTCTTTATGAACCTGTGGAAGTCAGCAGGGGAGAGAGAGATGATCCAGGATGCTTTTGTGATGTGTGAAAGAACAATGGTTTTATGAAGATAATTTCAAAGAACAAATATGAAACCAAACATCCTCCATTTTAACTGATTCTTTGCCCTCCAAAAAAGGGAGGCACAATAGTAGAATTCACCTCAAGCTCAACTGCTTTCCAAAATATGATAAAACAGGCTGGTTCTGTTTCTCAATAACCGTTTCTCTTAATGGAGACAGCACTACAAAGATGCTGACAGAATGTCATTACTGCTGATGACAAAGGCCGTATGCAGGCTACAAGGTTGCACTGGAAAAGTTTGATGCAAGGTGCTGGATATCACACTGCTATTCCCTTTTAGTGGCCCACCCAGACCTTCCCAGCCAGACAGGTGGTCCTGGAAGGATTTATGTGGAAGAGCTAATGTAGTGTAATGTGGATGTGAAGCTAATGTAATGTAAGTAATGATGCAGAGCATCATTACTCCATTCCTGGACTAGGATAAGTAATGACGTGACATCAAAAGTTGCTCTTTTACGTCATAAGGTATCTTGTGCTTAAGTAGCCAACGTAGTTCTGAGGTAGAGGTTACTCGAGGTGCCCATTTGAAGTTCATCTTTCAAAGTCAAGACCACTTGTGCAGTCAGTCACAGCAACAAGACAGAATCAGGAGGGTGGCAAATGAAGGCTGGAATTAACAGGATTAGGGAGAGGCAGGAGGCGTACCAGCAATGTGCTCTGCAGAAACCTGAGTGATTTCTTTTTCCAGCTGCTCCTGATGAAGGATTTGGACAGTGTGGTGAGACCAGCTGAAATCATAGCCAAGGTTCCTCATGGGAATGTGGTAACAACATAAAAATAAATACATTAGTGTTCAACAATCGACTGCCTTCCGAGGCTGCAGGGAAGCCTGGCAGAAGCTGAAGAAGCCTGGATAAGACTGGGCAGCTGGGAATTCCATCCTACTGTAGCAAATGGCTGGGAGGCTGACACAAGCTGTGCACGGTGGCAGCAATACATATCCTATCCCACTCCTACCCTTTTACGCACCAAGAAAGTTGAGAGACACTAGCTGATAAAAGAATCTCAAAATCCCAGGTATTTTCTTTGTTTAGATCTGGCAAACAATACAAAGTAGTTGTATGTGTCTTGTTTAAATGCCTGTTGTGTTTAATTGCCCCTTTTTTTTTTCTGGTCCAGGTGTACTTTTGCATACCTGCTAGAAGAACCTCTGCTTTTCTTTCTTTAAGCTTCAGGCTGCGTTTCAGGAATACTGTCGATTCAAACAATGGGTAGACAGCAGCTAGTCACAGCTTAGCACATCCAACATTAACTCTAATTCTGGTCTTATTACAAGACACACATGACCTTCTTATGAAGGATCATACAATAACCTCGGATATATTAAAAAAAAAAAATAGAAATACACAGCCTACCTGTAGATTTCCTGTAAAATGAAAAAAATCTGGAGCATGCTAGATACGGAGAGAAGTGCAAAAGTGCTCCTTACTATCACTAGTTTGCAGGCAGGCTACATTCATTGCTCTGTACTGGACCACACTGCTTGCACATTCATCTTATTAGGACGACATTCAGACACTGCTCTCCACCTTAGCCTAAAGAAGGAAATCACCAGAAAACTAAGAACAGCAGCCTGACTTCTCATGGATTAGATCCAAAGCAGTTTATTAATCCCCATATTCTACAGCTAGTCTCTTGGCAGTTCAGGATACAGTTTTTAAGCCCTTACAGACGATGATAGGCTTTATTTCAAAGGGTTGCATACCTTCAGGACTTGGAATTCATGCAGATATAGGGGCCAGGTGAAAGTCTAAAGTAAACAGACAACTGTACATCATCCTTCAGCTAAACTCAGATACAGACCTGGGAATCAAAAGGAATAAAATCAAGTCTATACTACCTAGCTCAAGAAGTTTCCTCCCTATCTTTCACCAGACTAGGCAGAAATCTGAGACTTTGCATGAATTAGCAGTCTTTACTGCTGTCAAACTCAGACAGCATATTACTAACTACCTCCCCTAATCAGTAACTAATGCTTTTTTCTTCTCCCAGCCCACATAACGAAAAAGACACATGGACACTAGTAATATAAATATTAGCACAATAAAACTACATCACTGTTAATCAGTCTGAGTATGAAAAGGTGAAAGGCCTCTCAAGTCTGGAGCCGGGCAGTAGTCTTGTCCAGTTTTAATCATGATTAAGATTTATTTGTAATTATGTAGATTATTAGGAGATTATACTTTTGCCATAACAAAACAGAACCACAGAGGCATTCTGTCTTCTGAAGCTTTCAAAATACAACTTCCACAAACTCTCAAGAAGTTGGTAGCAAGAAAAGCCAGAAGACAGATTTCACTCATAGCTGCTGTTACCGTTATAAATCAAACCAAAACAAATAAAATCACCTTGTGCATCCACTCTATAACTGAGAGACTGCCTGGGACAATGCTGTATTTTCATGAAGTGCCCTTCATACTCTGTTCTTCATAAAACCTGCTTTGTGTTAGTGTTTTCAAAAGGGAAGAATAATAACTATAATAAATTTCTAAGGATGAGGTCTTCCGCATAGCTGCAGACCTTCCTCGATGTTTCTTGCCAGTGGTTCAAAAGCAACATTCTGGTAGAAAAATTCCATCTTTTTTACCTAGAACTACATTTTCTTGAGAAAAAGAATTCATGTACTATTCAATTAATGTCACTAGAGAGAAACAGAAAATAAAACAGCAAAATATGCAAAATGTCTCCATACACCTTACATCGTTAATATATACAATTAAAAAAAAAAAAAGATGAACCTGTAGGTTCCTTCCTTGATCATCTGAACTTGCCATATTAAACACAGCCTCATAAAGACAACCTGGAACTGAACAACCCACCATATTACTTAATGGAGCTGCTACACACCAAGCTATATTCTGAAAAAGACTTGAAAAAGGGAATTGATTTCTTATTACTACTGAAATAGGGTGATTGTGAACTAACCAAATTGCTAAATTTCACAAAGCAGGAATCAACACAATGGCGAGGGCTCCTCAAGGTAACACAGAATAAAAAAAGCAATGTGATGACGGCTGTATTTTCAGAATAACTGACAACCCACTAGCGGCTGGTTGTTCAATTTCAGTGAAAAATCAGGTCAGAAACATTTTGAATATTCCCCAGAGGTAGTACTTCTTAGTATTTCTTTAATAGAACAAATCTTGTTAAACTTCCATGAACTTTGATAGGAAACTGTCTGTTCAGACAATACAAATAACCCTCAAATGATAGCTTGCAGATTTAGTTTCCTGTCTGTAGATACTAATGAGAATCTCTGCCTTATCTCTTATTGCACCAGTGGCACACAGCTCTCACACTACTTCTGCCTTTCCATGAAATGAGGATGAGGCCATAAGGATGAGAAGAGGCTGCCATACTTTCATTGTAGTGGTGGCCTGTTTCAGAATCCTGAGATGGTTTTGTAGAAATTCTGACTTATGTTCTCCCTTTTACTTCATCTCAAAAGCTTGAGTCCACTACACGATATCATCTAAAGCTGCTATTCTCCTCTAGTTTAAGTACTAACCACCAGTGAACTGTTTTCTGGGTAACCTGGTTAAAAGTTTCCATATTGCCTGGCTCTCACTTCCTTTGAGCACCATCCTTACTTTTGGTTAGATCATTTGTAACACCTTCATGCTGCTTCTCTGCAGACCCCCATAGCTATCCTCAGATATGCTGTTAGAGAAGAAGGCCTATGTCAAGCTTCTCAGACATTTTTCCATGTTTGAGTGTATCTTTATGCATAGGTACTGCCTGGTTCCTCTTTTATCTCTCCAAGTTTTCATAGCCTTCTATCTTTAAATGCTTGCAGTTTATTCTGTAATCTGCTTTATGACTTGTATATCTAACCCCTCTAGTTGGTATCTAGGATACTAAATACATGTGAAACAGTAACCCCAAATAAGCTGCTGATGAGGGAAATCAGGGCCTGAGTGTAAGCAATCAATGGAGAGAATGAAGAAGAAAAACAGCTGTTCCTGCAGGAAGGACCAGAGTAGTTTCTGAGACACACAGACTGGGCACAGCAGCCTCTGACGCATACCAGTGGCTTGGTGCAAAGCTGAAGAAAATACCATTCCCCAGTTTCCAAGAACACACATTATGCTCCAGTTAATTCAATCACCGCAATATTTCACACTGTTCTTGGAGCTATATACTTCTTCTGGCAACAAAGAAGCTTTGAGTTACCCACCTGCCAATGGTTCTGCTAGCCTTCCCCTAGCCAACGAGGGTTCTAAGCTCCTACGCTGTTAGCTAAATGGCAAGGTAAACCCCTTGTTTTAGCTTCCAAGAGGATAAGTTTAACAAATGTCACTAGCCTAGTCCTGCAGAAGGAAAGAAGAGCTGAAATTCTCAGTTCTCACTGGATGACAAGTATTTCCAGAGAAGATGACTACCCTCAACTTTGTAGTTACCTAGCCTATATTATTCTGCAGCTCTGGCAGTCGCCTTCCATCATCAGTATTATTAACAATCCTTGCGTGTGTTTGCCTAAGCACAGAAACGGAAGGGTAGCAAAACACTCTCTACAGATTGCAGACACACGGAACAGCAATGGTACCCAGAGGAGATGGACAGCATCTTTTGCACAGGTTAAAATTACAGGGTGGCAATTACAACAGTACTCTTAAAACTGTGCCAAAGGCGGCAGAATTCAGCATACAAGTCCTTACATGGACTTCATGTAAGTCCACTCGGCAAACCAGTTTGGTAAAAATAACAAGAACTTAATTTTGACATTTAGTTGTAAATTTATGTGTAACCTTGCCTCACATAATGTACTAAAAACTCAACTTGAACTATACAGCAGACCAGAACTTTTGCCTCAACTATAGATATACTAGAGTGTTGACATAATTTCACTTATTTTGATAATCCCATTATATTCCATTCCTACACTGTCATGTTCTGATGTATTGTAGGGCCTTTTTTATTGACTATGGCTATTCAGCCAATAAAATTTCTGGTAGGATAACTGGAGTTTTTGGCAGGTGGTAAAGCGTGGGAGGCAGTTTGGAACTGTACGATAAGTGCATTAGCTGAATGTTTGTGCTAGAGAATCAGCAATAAAATCACTGACATTAACAATGGAAATGCCATCTTTAAGTTTCATAACTAAATATCCAAGAGATTAATTAGATTGCTAACCCCTAAGCAAACTTTCAGCCTGTGAAAACAGGGAGATCACTTCATTAGCGATACTCAAGTCATTTTTCAAGGTTTTCACAGCAAAACAAAAGATGACAAACAGTTTGAAAAGCATTCTAGATGATAATTTGCCCATATATTTCATTACAGCACCAGCATAAATTAAAGTGGGCCATAGGTAATATGGGTTCATCAAGAGTACACAACTTGGTAATAGGTTTGCATCAATGAAAAATGGATTGGGTCCTCATTTACTGAGACTTTACAGCAGATAAATCTGTTTTAATTAATTAGCCACTAGGGAATGATGAAGATTTGATTCTGTAAATCTCAGTGATTTTCCCTTAAGAACTTTCACCTCTCCTGTTTGACTTCACTATGCAGCTGATTCACAAGTCTCAACTATGTCTTTCTGAACTAAGGGGCTTTTCTGCAAGATGAAAGAAAAATGTAAAGAATGTCCTGGCCCTTTATTACAGGCCAAGCTTAAACAACAGAGCATCTTTGAGCCAAAGCCTAAAGCAAAGGGGAGCCATTTTAGCCAAGATTTTTTTTTTCCCAGCCACATTTTTCGGGATTTTCCTCTTCCAACTTCATGAAACTCAGCCTTTGCTCCCTTCTGTTTAGTCTTTTTAATCCCAGGAGGAATAAATTCCCTGCACAGCTGAACCCAGACTGTTACCTAGGAACCACTACATGCAGGGTAGGCAGCTGTGTTTCTTCTTGCTGGGAAAGTTTTTTTCCTGCCAGTTCTTGAGAAAGATGAAAGCATCTCAGCATGCCCACCCCCACCTTCCTGATCTTCAGCACTGGCACTCACCTGTGGAATTTATTCCTGTCTCACAGGATGCACCACTGTGAAGGCTGTTCTGGAGTCCTTTCAGTTGCCTTTCAGTGGAGGTCACAGAAACAAGTAAAACCATCAAATTAGAGAAGAAGGGAAACACCAATGAAGAACAGAAGTCTCAAGCAAAAAACTTAAATCCTTATTTTCTGAAAAAATCTTAACATAAATGGATTCTGTCTTTACTATTCTCTCAATGTTTCTAACAATAACTTCTGTACTACATTTACATCTAGAAAAAAGAAACAAGAAGTTGAAGTTAAGGCTATTACATTAATCTAGAACAGTAGAAAGATGATGCTTGCAGACTAGACCGCTCACTTGAATAAAACTGAAGTGAGATCTACTTGGCAACCGCGTACAAACCATGTAAAATCTATCCCTGTTCTGGTTGTCTCCCAGAATTGAATGCAGTCAATTGTAGCTAGGAAGCTTTGCATGAACACAGTACAGAAGAGGCAGTGACAGCCACCAAGTCCAAAGAGGCAGAGCAAGACAGATGAACACTCAAGCCACCAGCAAGATTTTGATGTGCCTAAAATGCTTAATTATTCCACATGCCTTGGAAGCTGATTTTGGAAGATAAAGGAGACGGTAAGTGGTACTGGACCACCAAAACGCAACTCAACTAGTAATGCCGTGATAACCTTATTCATGTGATTTGAAGGAAAATAATTAAGCAATCTTCTTAGAACAGAAATACACATGTTGACATAAAACCCGCTACATTCAAAAGTTAAGTCCCAGCATCTTGTCTCATCAGCAATGGCTCATTTTGGCAACATTTCTCACTTGTCTTGGAAACCAAAACCCACAGAATGCATTTAATCTCCAGTAGTCTAGTGCCAGTCCTCAAACAGACACTTTATGCAAACCCTCTTGCATTTATCTCGGCATTTAAGTTACAGAAAAACTATATTCTGTGGAATACAACTGCACTTCCTTCAACTGTTATAAAGACTCACTTTGCTGAGACCATGCCTTCCTACATAAAAAAATGGGTTTACTCACAACATGAGGTCAAGCTATACAGCCACAACAATCTATTCTGTCCTTAAATACAATTGATCCATCTGTTCCTGGTTTGTCCTCTCCTCCTCTGTCCCTTCTTGCCTTTCTTCCACCTCACCCAACTCTGTCTTGATCACTCCAGACTTCTGCACGTACACTCATGTCCCTCTGCCAGAGTCCTTCATTCATTCAGCTCTACAGCGTTACACCGTCACTGAGAGCTCTTCCCCAAAGAGCACCGTAATCTCCAAGCCCCATGTGATGCCCTGATGACTAACAGACCCAGGCACATGTGCAGTTTTTATAGTTTTGTCTGAAACCTTTTACTTTCAAATTTCAAAGTCAGCAAGTTGCCAGTAATCCAGGTGCTCCTGGCAGCTAAAAGGCCAGTGAGGGACTCCTGTACTTTATCTCAGTTGGATCTTAGTGAAATAAATTGAAGTCCATACAGGAAAGGAGAGGAATGTAGATAAGACATTTGCAAAACAGAACCCCTTAGTTCAGTCAGCCATAATTCGAAATGTGGTCCAATGAGGTGCTTGTTTCTGTATTTATTGTCTCTTGGAGAGAGTTTTGGATCTGTATTTATGGTTTCTTTTGCTGCTGATATTGCATAGTCCTTCTGGGAACTGAGAATCCAGATGGATCTTTATGCTTCTATCGCAGAGACTCCATGCTCATAATTGGCCTGTCCATTTTGTTAAAGCAGCACAACTGCTCGCCAAATTCAGCTCCCCCTTCTGTAGGCAAAATGCAAGACTAGTGGTTGAAAACATCACCAAGAATGTCTGCAAATACCAAAAAAAACCCAAAACCAAAACAGGGAACAGTCACACTTCTACCTTAAAATGTGGTTTATGTTTAGAGAATCTCTTTCTCCCTATGGACTTGCCCTTTTCATTTTTGTTTACTCACATTGTACCTTGATTCTTGCAGTTTCAGCTGTCATGTCAATGCAGTTCATTCTCAGATCTGCTTCTGGGTCACTGATCTCCCACCACGTTATGCTCACCCCTCAAGTTCTCTCTGTTGCCTCGATGGAAGCTTCAGTGCCAGAACATACTTACTGCTTAAACTGAGTTATTTCCTTTCCACTTTCTTCCTCCTTGGGTTGGAGGAAACCCTGTTGCCTTTCTCAGTTTCCCGCTTTTAATGTCTGTCTTGTTTTTTCTACCACTTCTCCAATGCAATCTATTGCTGTGTTCTCCATTTCTTCTGTGGTACCAGCAAAAACCCTGTTCCCACTGTTCGCTCCACATAAATATCTGTTATTGTCCTTTTCTATCTCTTACACAGCTAGTCCCTCCTTGAAACTGATACTGACTTCCTTCATTTACACAGTAAACCTGCCCTAAGCTGTCCAGCCTGGGGCTGCAAATTTGGAGGATGCTCTTGTTCCACAGGTGACAAAGAAATGCTTTCTTGACTAGGTTTTGAACCTTTGTTTTCACAACTTATTCCTGGGATGCTACAAATGCATCTAATGATGCGGGGGGCACAAAACTGACACTCACAAATTCAAATCACAAAAAGCCCAGGTTTGACACAAGGACAGCAGCAGATGTGAAGACCCAGAGCCAGAGAGGCTTGTTCCTCTTTGTTGCTCTTGGACAGGGTATCTCTGTGTGCGTATCTGCGTGTATGATCTGAGGCTAGCCAAGGGCTAAGAGCTACAGGCCTAGAGAGCCCAGCTGTGTCAGGGTGTTAAATCAAGGCATGTCTCTCAGATGCACTGCTTTTGCTGCCAAAAATGTCTAAGGGTCAGGCAGCCTGATTAACCCAGATGCTCAGGAGCTAAAAAAACAAGTGTGCCGCAGTACAGCAGCAGTAAAAAAGCAAAAGGGGTTCCAGTAACAGCTACATGTTTGCTCTCCTGCCGCCTGTCCTCTTTTCAGTGGGCACTCCATCAGTATGAGTGATGTACGCCGCTCACTTAAGACACTTTGCACATGCCTAGGAATAAGCACAGGACAGAAACCAGAACCATAGTGTTTTACAGGGCTTACTCTGTGGCCACCATTCAACTTTTGGCATGTTTGCCAGGCTTGGCCAGCCTGTCCCGGAACAGCTGGCTACTGGTGCATCCAATTGCAGTCAGGACTCCACCCTGCAGTGGGATGGATTTCCTGAACCCTGGAGAAACGCATCACCTCTACCCTATTTCTGTACTAGTCACAACAGACCAGAACTTTGGCTCTTCTGCTGCAGGCACCATGCAAAACAAATATACAAAAGAAGAACAAGGTAGAAAGATTTTGTGCTGTGATGTTGGAACTTGAAGGGCATATTTGTTCTGAAAGGCTTCCTGAATAGTTGTTAAGAATGACACTTACAAGAAATCATGCTGTGTTGATCAACATCCCAAATAGTTTGTGATATTCCAGTCTATTGCTGATCAACCTGGTGATCTTCTCAGCCTCTCTCTCTCCCCCTGATAACACCTTGAACAATATGCTCCTTTTTTTTTCCACCTGGCATTTCTTCTCTTTACATACAGTGGTCTAACACCAACAGTTGGATTTTTCAGAGATCTTTTCTTTGTCTGATAGTTCTATTCATAGGCTGTTCAAGTCCTTGCTGTACTTGATGTTGTCGCAGACAGCATATTTCTGAAAAGTTACTATAGTAATGACAGAGCAGAAATTTACATTTATTGTGACTTCATCGCTAAAAAGGGGAAAGATTTTCTGTCTACCACCTGTATCAGTTCACTCTGGATTCTGACAGTTGAGTTAATATATTCTTCTACTTTGCATGCTCTCATCTGTAATGTGACGATCCGATACACCAAATGCTGCTTCCAGCGACATCTGCTACATCCCATGGCTTGTAAGTACTATATCTGTGATCACTATCTTAAAATGTTGCTCTCCACTAGGAGTGGGTCTCTTCGTGATTCGCAGACCTGCCAATAGTAGACCCAGTCTGACACTTGGAAAGAAAGAAGAGCTCGTTGTGTTAGCTGTTCAACAATGATCTTTCTACTGCTGTCATGAGCGCCTTTAATCAAAACTATGGAGCCTCATGAGACCATTTTATGGGGCTACATTTTAGCATAGAGCTACATATTAAATCATTTCTACCAGTTAATATTCTTCCATACCTTAACACTGATCCCAATTTTCTCACCCTCTGTTAGTTTAAGCAAGGAGTCTGCTTTGGACGCAATTAATTATGAAGTCAACCTATACCACCTTTTACAAGTTGAGAGACTGAGAAAACCAGAGAGACCAAGAACTGGAAAGACAAGACTGAATTATCTGGCTGTTCTATTACTTTTTTCCTTTATGTTTTTAACCAGGGAAGAGTCCAAGTTACTAGACAGCTTTTGAATCAGTCAGGAAGGTTCACCTTTAGCATCTCATTCTGTTCATAGTTGAGTTTTCTACTTATTCTTTTCTTCCTCTTCTGGAAGCCACGTGTGCTGGCTGGGAGAGAATTGATAACGCATGCAAAGAAGAGAGAGGTCAAAGAGACAAAGTTGATTTTAGTTTGTCTTCACGGTCCAGTCTCTGGAGAAATTCTACAAACAACTTTATAAAGATGATCTTTATTAAGATATTAAACAAAAGCCAGGTGGTGCAAGAACAGACACAGTAATAAGGTCCGAGTTACTGAAATACATGAAAAAAATGAGACACAAGAGCTTTAGCAACGGAATTGGGTTGGTTTCAGTGAGTCTTGTGGAAATAATACATAGCACTGAGATCTTTTTTGAGGAAAGAGATCAGGAAAACAGCCAACAAGTATTAGGGGGTGAGACTGGGGAACAAATTCAAAATGACCTGACAGAAAAATGAAGCAGCCAAAAAGTAGATTAGGTGCTATGGAAAGGAATATTTGCAATATCATAACCTAAGGATATGGTAGTCCCACACTGGAAAAGTACAGTTCTGGGTGCCACAGTGCAAGCACTGACAAACTGAAGAAAATACAGTATATTCAAGCCAATTACAGACTTGGCAGGTGGAACTACTATCTTAAGTTAACAAAACCTCAACAAGTCTAAGTAACGTTAGGAAACTCCAAGCAGCAGAAGGATGTTCAAAAGATGGAAAATATTTGCAAGGGGAAGTGTTTAGGATAGTTCAGGAAAGAGGAACAAGGTACAACAGTATGAAACAAAAAATTCAGACTGTATATCAGGAGAAGATTTTTGATAATAAGGTTGTCTAGATTCTTAAATAATCTTTATAGCATACAGTGGGGGTTCTGCCACTGGAGTTTTTGAAAGCAGATTACACACAGTGTCCAAGAATACTTTGTACAGAATAATCAAGGAACTGTAAAGAACAGGCTGAAGCATGTAAGATATCTTTTTCTTTTCTAATCTATGTTCCTTTAACACAGAGGCTTCTCTTCATTCACTCTCCTTTCTTGATGCATCTCTGGTCTTCCTGACAACTATGAATGGATTAAATTAGACTGAGATATAGCAGTTCTTAAACAATCAGCTCTTAGTATGCTGGAAACATAGCTGGGCACTGCTGTTTTCCATGTAAGTGAAAAAATGTTACTGCAAGATCCCATGAATGGCAAGAATGGTTTTGGAGCCTTGTGCTAGAGACTGAAAGGCAACTTGAAAAGTATTTCCGGAGTGGCTCCTTGCAGCCTTCAATACTTGGATTAGTTTTCTAAAATTCTGAAGGAATCTTTTGCTTTTTTTCCCCCTTCTGTGCATTTTTGGTGCTGAACTTTTTCCGGTTTTCCCACACTCCTGCCTGTCACAGAGCAGAAACCACAAAAATGCAGCAAAGTAAAGTCTGTCCAAGGAGCTGCAATTCCATCTCACAAGGATAAACATTTCCTCTGCCAAGAAGTGAGCACAGCACACCGGCATCTTCAAATACACATCCCTGCTGCCCAGCAGAGAAACCCACTGACATAGCCTGTCACCTGCACTAACATGAGCTACCCAACATAAAAGAAATCAGATAGTAAACTCACCATAGTCTGTACCTGCAAGACCTGATGCTCACATCTGTATTTGCTGAGTTGACAAAGCCTCCTAACATCTTGTTTTCTTTTTAAATAGTTTTGGGGGATTAATTCAGTGTCCTATCTCTTAAGATAACAAGAGTATAGGCAGGAAATACACAAGCTTCCTCAACAGTTCTGTCCAAGCTCCTTAAATATGCCTTGCACTTCCAGATCTGATCCACAGCTATTGATGATGCCCTACCATCTTCCTAAGCTGTCTTTCATCAGCAACCTTTTAGTAAAACTTCCCTCTTTGAACAGGAAGCAAATGTAGAATCAGGAAACCTCACATGAATCTGCTCTGAAAGCTTTACAACTCTTCTGGCTGCAGAGTAAGTATAAGGAAGGAATCTGTGAGTGCAACTTTTGTCCTTCGGTATTCAGGGATGAAACAGTTTGAGGATATGAGGAAAACCAGATTAAAGAATTTAGTCTAAAGCAGTTTAAGTAGAGATAAACAGAGAGTTGAGGAAGCTACCAACAAAGGTAAAGGACATGAAAAACTGACACTCATCTTCTCATAATGCACAATCTCTCATAATGCACAAAACAGAAGACACACCAAAAAAAGGAAAGGAAGGAAACTTGCAATCACTAAGCAACATTTCTAGTGATTTTTGTTTGTTGGTTTTTAAGATAACACCTGCCAAATTCATCTTAAAAAGCACTATAACTAAAAAATTAGTGAAAGTTAAAAGACGGATTTCTACAGATAATGAGAAAAGCTGCTGTTACACTAGGCACAATATAAACACTTTAAATGAAATAAGCACTTGTGTATGAAGGCATAAGTCAATTACCGTGTGTTAAATTTATGGGGAAACTTGACTCAAGGGCAGATGAGCTTGTTAAGAATATTGAGTGGGTTTGGGTTTTTTTGGGCAGCTTCTTCTGACCCACCAGGTTCTAGCCCCCATCAAAGATTAAGACCAAAGAGAGTGACTCAAGTGCCTAAACAAAGTACAGTACTTGGTACTCTTAAGTTGCGGCATCTACATGGGACTGGTAGATATACAACATGAGATCTACAGAAGACTAGTGCTCACCTGGAACAGCAGCTGAAGGTCAGGTGGAATAGACCTTGGGATCCAAAATGTCACTAATAACCTGTATTTAGATAACTGAACCCAATCCTGGATCAAATACTTTTCTGATTTAATCTGGCATCTCCTATATCCTTTTGTTTGGATGATGTTAGAGTCTTACCCACCTTACAATTATTGTGAAACATGAAACTGCCACATAGTGCACACCTATTTCAGTACACACAGCTCAGGTTACTCTGAGATTTAACTTGGACAGCATAGGCAAAAAGATCTATGTCAGTGTCAAACACAGACAGGTTCTTTGATAATCCCTCTTGCGGAAACCAGTGCCAACTCCCTGTTATGGATGGGAAGAGATAAAACTTACTTGGAAATCCTCCGGGTTGCAGTCTTTCTGACCACTGCCTGTCTGTGGTTTGCTGGAGGCTTTGGAACCAGCTGAGAAGGCGCACTCTGGGATGGCATCACTTTCTGCAAACTGGCTGCCTTCTGGATACTAGAAGTGGCACTTGATGACTTGCAGGCATCAGAGCCAGCTGGCATAGATAAATGGCTGGTGCTGGATTGTGAGTAGTTGGCAAAGAGAGCCTGGTAAAAAAAAAAAAACAAAACCAACAACAAAAACAGCATAGTAATTGGTGATTACCTCTGTGAATACTGGGGAGAGCACTGATGGAGGTGGGGGACATTTTTGTGATGGGTAGTATCTGCCTGGTGAAGGGAACCCCAGGGCTCCAGGGATGGTCCCACACATAAAAAGAAGAGTTAAGTGGTCAAGTGAGCGAAATGGTTTTTTAGAGCTGAATTTTATACCCTTGTTTGCCTTTCTAGAAGGCTTCCAAACTCATTACTGCCACAGAATGATACTATTCTGGATTAAAAAACAAGAAGTCCTATCCTCAATCTAATCTTACAGTGGGCTCCCATCCACAAAGGAGTAAAGCTTTCTTTGCTTCAACTGACTTTCTGCATTTATCTTGCTAAATTATTCTTTGTGTGGGAGGTGGGGTTGAGACACAGTTATGATTATGAGGAAGATGTTATAATGCTAGTTCTTCAATCTAACCCTGTAGGAGCTTGCAATAACAGAAAGGCTCTAGGGTACTCTCTCTGAAAAAGGAACCTCAGGTCAGCAGCTGGCAAAAAGGAAATCCCCAGAAATAGCAGGGAACAGGAAATATTTCTATTTCTATAGCAGGTGTGAGAGTAAATATATTGGAGATTTGTCACAGGGAATGAAAGAATTTGCATGTGAGACAGTGGAGAACTGAGCAGTGGACTGGTAAAGCAGGGAGCGGGAGCCGGTTCCCTACGGGAGCTCTGTGAACCACTTAACACTTTAGAAAAGGAGCAACCTGCTGCAAGCTCTGCCTTGTCTTTCCTCGAAGTCAATCAGATTCCTGGGGCAAAGAGGCAATACCGTAACGCTGTATTTTGTCAGCTAGAGGTCAGAGATAGAAGCAGAGAGGAAGAGCTGAGCACTCCACCAGTCACCTCAGCGTGACCCTGGGAGCAGTGCCCTTCACTGTGTTTGTCCTCAGTTTCTTCTCTGGTGAAAAACACACAAAAGCCACAGTGAGTGGGCTCCAGGCTCCACAGAAAACCACAGTCTGAGGGCTGGCTGAGTCTCAGCACACAGACAGGAAAAGCCCCTCTCCCCCGCAATTCTCTGGCAAATGGCAGGGCAGTGGTGTGTGGGAAGGCGTTTCTGACAGGCAGAGCTCTAGGGAGAAAAGGAAGCACAGGAGCCAAAACAGGCCTGTTTCCTAACTAGAGCTCACTGACAAGATGCTCTTGAGCTCCCAATCCTTCTTAACCTCTCCCTTCCCTGAAGTTCTACCTTGATTACAGCTTTCACATTTTGAGTAAGTAGCTGGTAGAAGGGCAGAAGTCTGGAAAATAGCAGTCACACCCTACCTCCCCCCAGCAAAACAAACTAAAATGGAACTTAGTTTAGTCTCTTGCATCTGAGTCTGACACATGGAGACTGTCAAATCACTGCACCTCATTCTTATTCAGAGGTGACATTTCATTGTGTTGAGTTTGATATTATGCATATTTCCTGTGAGTTCCTTTTTTTCATATTAAAAATCACTAAGACCTTAGAATACACAAAGCATAGTCTTCACCCCTTCCCTGTGTTAACATGCATTGGGCAAGAAGGTCCATGACTGAAGAAACAACAAGCATAGATGCTCTAACAAAGTCTAAAGTCTGATCAGCAAAAGCTGGGCTGAGACCTGCTTCAAGAAAGGTCATGGATGTTTTTCTTGGGGGTAACAGACTTCCAAAAAGGCCTTTGTCTCCATGCTGTGTTGAGACTCTGGCTGTCTTCCAGGCAAGGATGGGGAGACTGGAAGCTGACACGGACCATGGCTTCTGGATTCAGCTACAAAGCATACTGCCCTGCTGTGAACTCCACGGGGACAGGACAGGAAAGCAGGAGAAGCTACTGTGCAAATAAAGAGGGTAGCTGGGAGAGCAGAGCCTGACCATACAAAGAAAGGGTTGGGAAGAATTTCAGCAGATCCAAAAAGTAGGAGATGGACCTCATCGTTTCGGATTTGGAAGGCTCAGGGTCTTAGGGAGAACACAAGCCTAGACAAACCCTGACAGAGGCAGTCCTGAAGCAGGTAGCATCCTACAACTACTGCAAGTGAAAAATTCTGAACCATGCTACCAGGCTGGCAGATTTAACGATGTTGAGGTGACATTTGATTCCCTGACAGGTTCTTAGGGCTACAAATCTGAAAAATACTTGGAACACTATGAGACTTTTTAGCTAAGAATCATGTAAAGCATTAGTGAGTTAACTCTCTTGAGCAATTCTCTCGGGAGGTAGGACAGCGTTAACCCTGTCTTGCACATAAAGGATCTTAGCACTGACAGAGAAAATTATTTTCCCTAAGTCAGACTGAAGTAATATGAAAAGCCAGGTTGAGAGATCAGAGAAGATCCTGACTCCCAATCCCATATTTGCCTCATTAGCTCACACCTCTCCTTGCTTCCACATCTACACTTAAACACCATACACAAAGTGTTATCTGTCCAAAACGAATAGTTTTTAATTAGAAAATCTCAACATGTACAGCTTATCAGTAAGGACGATGCACGTCTAAGAGTATTAGCCAGTAGCAGCTGAGCTCTGGCTGCTCATGATTAAAAGCAGGGAGGTACTGTAGTACTTTGAAGAAAAGCAGATATATTAATGATCTTCAAAAAAAGAAAGAATGTTCCTGGCACTTACCATCCCTGTATCTAACACCCATCCCTAGCACAGTAACGGAACAAATGTTGCAAGCAAAAACATGTTCATTCTGTGACCAGAGGAGGTAATGAAGCTCATTTCCTGTGAATCTGTCCTGGGGATGAATCTTACACTATCTAATATGAAGCATGCCCCAAATTATGCCTCCCTTCATGAGTTTGGGGCATTACTATGCTGATTTTTTGATGTCTAATTAGGAGTGGCTTCATGCTGCAGCCTTTGCCTCAGTGGGAACAGTAGTTCAATCCCCTTTCCAGACATATAGTTCTTTATTTTAATGAAATTTATATGAAACATAGCTTTGAAATTTCTATCCCATAGTCATTGAGTTTAAATTGTATCAGCAGGTCTGAAAATTATGAGAGACTCAGCAGTGTATGAGAACTGACAGACAGATGCACATACAGGTGTATTGAGTAAGGAGCTGTGCATCTTGTTCCAAATCACCAGGTGCTGGAAACTGAGATGTTTGTAAGCAATAAATATCAATGAGGATTTAAGTTTAAAAAAAAAAAAAAAAAGAAAGTAAAAAGCAAATCCAATAAAATAAAACCCACCACTTTTAGAAACACAACTCCATTTCAGATGACATTGCAAAAATGCAGGTAATTAAAAGGCTTGGAAGACCTTTGGAATCATATAAATTGTTTAGCAGAGCTTGTCTTGAACACACATTCATGTATTCAGTTAAATCAGTTTGGATGCTACAATCAGCTGAGCTGAAAATTCACAAAATGGTGATAAACAACTAGCTCAAAATGTACTATTAGCTGCCATAGTGTTAAAATGCAGTTGAAGGAGCATCTTGAAATTTAAGGAAGAGGAGAAATTCATGGTATGTGCAGATTGTCCTGAAGCACGCCTTCCTCAGTAAATTCTTGAGAATGAGACTGAAATATACTAAACTAAGTTGACTTGGTGCCTTCTCCTTTGTCCCCCTTTTGTACTGTGAGTTCTCTGGGGCAAGGATTGGGCCATATCATTGTATTGGAAAGATACTTAACACATCTGGGCGTTACCATAATTCTAATAATAGTGACAGGATCAGAAACATGGGGACAAAATTTCAGCTGGTATAAATCAGCACAGACTACTGCTTTCAGAACAGTTGTTCTGCTTTACTTAGACTGAGACTTTGACTCATCAGTATCACAAGACTCAAATAGGAAAAATGGCAGTTAGCTAATTTAGTGGGAAAACAATCTGGGGAAGAAAGCTGCAAAACAAGAATGAACAAGAAACTGAAGAGGAAGAGAGACTGCAAATCTGACAGCGGTCCAATATATAATGGTTTAGAAAACAGTTTAATGATGTTTAAGGCTGGATTCAAAGAGGCCCCGTGTCCTCAGGCAGGAGTAGCATAGTTCTAGGAATGCTACGAGTATTATTCTGAGTACTCAACATTCCCAGTCAGATCTAAGTAAACTGTAAGGAATTCAGAAGAGAGTCACATACATTAAAAGAAAAAAAAAATTGCTGAACTTTATAAATTCAGGAATATTTTGAGAACACGCCATTTATGAATGATTGAGAGGAGAATTTAAGTTTAACTTAGTCTAATGTTTTATAGCATAACATCTACTTACACTTCTGATTGAAAATGTGATCATAACTGACCATGCAACTCATTAATATGAATTATGGCTTGCTTTACATGAGCTTTTTTGATATAAGCAGGACTGATGGGGATCATATGACTGTACTTTTCTTGTTTTAATTTAGTTTTTGTGAAATGTGAAATGTTTGGTATAAAATTCTAAACCCAGTGTATGCTCAGCTAAGCAGACAGAACATAGCCACACAGAGAAGGAGGAACCTCCCTAACAGCTACTGGCATCTTTCCAGTACAGGAAACAATTAGTGAATAAACAATGATGGTATATTAACTGCCTTGCCAACCACAGCAGTGATACTAACATCTAGGTCATAACGTGTCACATGAAGACTCCTTCACACATTAAAAATACTGCTATACGCCTGCTTTTCTTGTGTTTTAGTTTGATTTTGTAATTCTTGTCCCTTGATTTTGTTGATATCAGATTTAAACTTTTTTGTCTCCACTTTCAAACTCTGCCCCACTCTGGTTTTTTTCCTGCTTTCTCAGTCTCTGTATTGTCTCTGTTCCTGGGCCCTATCACTGTATCCATTTGTTTGTTAGATTCTCATCAGTTTGGTGGGGCTTTTTGTCCAGGGAATGAAGTACCTATTCTGGCATCAAGTATCTATTTCCACAATACTATATGAACTAACTTCCACATACAATGAGTGAAAATTGTTGGTTAATATTAATTTTCTTGCATCGAGACAGTATTTGCTACTCCAAAAATTGTTAAATGCCTGGAGAAGAAACCATCGTTCTTAAGTGCCTGGAAAGCGCTCAACCAAGAGCAGGTGCTGCCAGAAAGAAGTGTGCAATAGCCTTTGTGATAAGACACATCCACTGCATGGCAAATGGGAGTATTCTTACTACACAGATACTCGACTAGGAACTTCCATACTTTCCAATGCATCTGCCTCATCTCCAACATACTGGACTGGTTAATGGACAGGCAGAAGCATTTGCCTGACTTATTAATCATAGTGCTTCTGTTACTCGTTCACAAGCTACCCACATACATATGACTAATCCATTTGTCACAGAGAGAAGGAAAGACTAACTCTAGTCATGTTGTATGGTCACAGTATACCTCAAGATACATTAATAAATGCACTTCAGCTACTAACCAATGGCTGGCTTCCAACCATAACAAGAACTCGAACAATCAGATGATATCTGGAGATATCTTGCATACATTCCCCAAAGTAGAGAGATCATGACACTCTTCCAAGTGATAGGTCTTCTGGTTTTGAGGATACGTTTCTTCTGTTGAGGGAATTTGAATGTAGCAGGCAAGACAACAAAGGATGGAGTAGATCTCAGTACATGGGAAGGAACAGAAAGGACAGAGCAGGCAACGGGAGGTAGGTGGCTGAGGTGATGCTGACTAAGAAATGTGGTAAAGCCACACAAGTTAGGATAAGCTACATCAGTGGTGGGGAAAAAGAGAGGACAAAGATGGCCAGCAGAAAAAGGTGGGATGGAAGTCAAAGCAGTGTGAGTAGGAAGGAGATGTCAAGCAGGAACCATGTAAACAGCAGAAAAGAGAAGGCAGTTCTTGGAAAGGCCAAATCAAAGGACTTAAGTCTGAGAAGTTAACTGACAGAAGGAAAAAGTCAGTGACAGGAAACCAGAAAGGCAGCAGGGGACAGACAGATGAAGATGAGAGTAGTGCTGTGACTCGGAGGGGCATCAGAGATTGGGTGTAACTGCGACTGGAAGGGGAGGTCTGGCTGGCTCTGTACAATGTCTAGTGGGAGAGGAAGTGTCCAAGACAATTGTTTTATTATGATGCAGTTTTTACTACAGAACATCTGACAGCCCCCATGTTCAGCTCCATACAATGTCTAGTGGGAGTAAAAGTGTTCAAAACAACTGTTTTATTAAGATGCAGTTTTTACTACAGAAAGTCTGAACGACCCCATGTTCAGCAAATACCTTTATTCATTAGTGGCAACTGTCAGTGCAGCTGGAGCCCTGGGGCATGGCAATGGCCTCAATACTTGCAAGTCCAAACTGCTAGGCTGAGAAGGAGAAGGGAGGGAGAGAAAGGAGGGGGACAATGTGGGGGTGAGAGGATGTTTAACAAAGAATCACTTTAACAGAAACTCCTGAGTAATGGCTCTGCCCCAGGCCAAGAATAACATCAGCTCAATGTCAGCAATTAGAAGAGGGCTCAGCCAGGCCCCACGGCCAGCTCCAGCCTCCTCACAGGCACAAGCCAGCTTACAGCCCTTTCCTGAGCTCATGAGCAGCCACAGCTGCCCACCCAGAGCCCCTTGGATGGAGATGAAAAGAAGACCTTCTGCTTAGACGGGGACCAAGAAGACTGTAGATGAGGGAATTTAAAGATGAAAACTGCATGGCTAAGTGAGGGCCTTATGAAAGGAGTGCAAGGAGCAAAGGCAGAAGGGCCTCTCCAAGATGCTCCCAGAAAAGGATGAGGGCAATTTGCCTATAACCTATTCTCAAGGACCCTGACTAGTGACTCATCTGCTTCACAGGAGGGAGAGTGGGTGTTCAGACCTCCACATGTTAGCTCTGTTTGTGGTTTTGTTGGAGTCCAGTCGTGCCAGTCTCCCCAGCAAATGCTCCTTCCTAATGGAGACTAATCTCTCTGGAGTGAAGGTTTGTTCACCCAAAGACTTCCTTCCCTTTAGTAGGGAAGCATTTTGGACATCACTCAGAAGTTAAACATACCTATCTCTGTAATATAAAGAAAGGTAATGAGTGCATTAATTAACTCTTTGTAACCTTGGAAGGTAACACAGGCAGGATGGAAATGTTGTTCCAGACACAGTGGTCCACCCTTGGCATCTAGGTGTCATTCAGAACATCAATAATACAAACTCTTTTTCACATTTCCTCTAACTTTTAGACACTTAGCCCATCTTTTCTCCTTGTAATTGTAACAAACAAGTCACCTATCTGTCAGACAGTTGTGTGCGAAGCAGAAAAAGAAGATCTTAAATACAGTAATAACAAATTATGCAGGAGAGCTGGAAAACATTTCAGGGTTGCAGAGAAAACTTGCATCAGGGTCAGTGGCCATACCTCCTGCACACTGAAGACTCTTAAGAGAAATTTATACATTTCTTCAAAAGAATGAAGGCTCTGCTAAATAATTTTTGAGTCCCCTTAACGCAGTGCTGTTTTGGTAACTGCATCATATGAGAAGACATCCAAGAGGAGGAGAATTTAGTCAAGATGAAGCCTTGATGTGGTCTGTTTGCCACAAAGGACACAGTTGCAAGCACAATTTCAAACCCCTATATTTAGAAACACTGAAATACAACAGTGACCTGGCCTGAAGCACTTCCCAAAAACTCAAGTCAAAGCAGGAGGATATAATCAGTGACAAGATCAAGTGACAGAGAACTATGGAGTCTGTAGACAGTTCTAAGGCTGAAGCACTACAAGGGATGCCTTGAACTGGTGCAGAAATGCAAGCAGCAGCATGCCAGTTCCAAATGGAAGAGGATGCCAACGCAGTGGAAGAATCCATTGAGAACTAGGGCATCAAAATGCTATCAGAATCACTACAGGTAACCCTAGTTTTGTTGCAACACACTTGATGAGCTACTTCACAAAAGCTATGTCCTATGTTTTGACCCTGCATTGGCTCTGCACATCTAAGACTCAGTCAGGACCGCTACATCCTAGGCAGGATTTTTCATTAAGTTACCTGGCGTCGGGCTTGGCTTTGCTCCAACAGCTGTCGTGACTGAAGTTTCTGCTGCCGAAGTTGCTGCATAGCAAAATGGAGCTGACAGTTGGGATGTGCCAGCGGATTCTGTGCCACCTTGCTGATCCAGGCAAAACGATGATTCTTTGGAGCCCTGAGAAAAGAAGAGCCATCACTCTTTCACCACACTGCATTTAAGCACTCCTGCTTACAAGGCATTGCTGCTTCCTAAAAATTCCTTAATACTTAGCCAGATATGAATTTGTATTAAGCAGCTTCAGCAAAGACAACAGAGGACCATGAAGATGATTAGAGGGATGGAGTACCTCTCCTATGAGGACAGACAGAGAGCTGGGGCTGTTCAGCCTGGAGAAGAGAAGGCTCCGGGGAGACCTTAGAGCAGCCTTCCAGGATCTGAAGGGAGCTACAGGAGAGCAGGAGAGGGACTCTTTGTCAGGAAGTGTAGTGATAGGACAAGGGGTAACAGTTTTAAATTGGAAGAGGGGAGATTTAGACTAGATATTAGGAAGAAATTCTTTCCTGTGAGGGTGGTGAGGCACTGGAACAGGTTGCCCAGAGAAGCTGTGGATGCCCCATCCCTAGAAGTGTTGAAGGCCAGGCTGGATGGGGCTTTGAGCAACCTGGTGTGGTGGGAGGTGTCCCTGCCCATGGCAGGGGGGTTGGAACTTGATGATCTTTAAGTTCCCTTATAACTGTAACCATTCTATGTCTGTGGCTGATTAGCACTGAAGAGAGGCAGCAGGAAAAGAGCTAAGGATTCTCATCACTAATGAGATAATTATTGATTTGAATTTGTAAAGAGTTTGTTAATACACTCAAGGCTTACACCAAGGACACACATACTGCAGTGAGAGCCGAACAGAAGACAGACATGCAGTACAATATCCACAGAGAGGATAAAGGACTGGTGGGGTGAGGTTGGGACCAGGGCAGATATTGACTCCACAGTTACAATCCAAATGACCCGAGGGGACTGAAGATGGGCTCATTCCTTTCACCATCAGAGTAACACAAGCCCTTCCCAGACAAGAAGAGGCCTCCTGCAAAGAGGCAAGAGCTTTTACAACCCCAGGCTTATATGGTGGGAGTTCAGCTGTGGCCTGCAACATGATAAGTACCAACAGGAGCTCACTGGCTGGCTTTGAAGCTTGTAAGCCTTGGCAAGAGACTTCTACATAAGGCTGAGGGGCTTTGCAGAGAGCAGGTGGCAGACTGACAGGACCACAAGGTATCCTGAAGAGTCTACAATGGCCCAGCAACTCACACAGCCTGTGCTCACAACACAGGAAGCCATATGACCCACTGAATCCTGACACTGGCTAATAAAACCTTGAAGCCTCAAT
Source organism: Pedionomus torquatus (assembly GCA_013398155.1). Classification (NCBI taxonomy): domain Eukaryota; kingdom Metazoa; phylum Chordata; class Aves; order Charadriiformes; family Pedionomidae; genus Pedionomus; species Pedionomus torquatus. Next base: position 98,068 of record VZRU01006947.1, on the reverse strand, counting down.
GTCTGAGCATCCCAAGTTTCTCCTGATCTCTGTCATGTTTCTCACAGCCACTCTTTACAAATATTTCCTTTGTTTTCCAGGGCTGACTTCCTTTATATTTCCTATGCATATTGTAAGTAAATGGCATGTAAAAGATAATTGGTGTTTCTTGTATTCCACACCACTGTTTGGAACACAGGTCACGGTTTTGGCAAGGGTGTTAACTTACAACCTAGATTGTTTGAACTTGTCACACCTTCCCCTACAAGCTTTATCATCACAGCATACCCTTAAAATATTCAGAAGGATATTTCAACCAGAAACAATTGCTAACCCTATGCACTCTCCCTCAGAAATAACCTAATGCACCCCTTTTAAAGCATATTGAGCTGTTCCAAATAATTTTAAGTTATTGGGGAAAAAAAGTTTGCAACTGAGAAGTGTAAAAAAAATATCCATCACATTACTGAATGATCAGACTTTAAATTGGTAGATAACACTCAATTTAGTAACTACAAATTCATATAGCCAGGGAAACAGAATTCTAGTTTTACAGAGTAATGGACTTTGAACTAGTTATTTCTGTTCAGGAAGGAAACCATGTAACTATAGCTGTAATAGATTCTCCTATGAAAACATCACTAAAATAATCTCAAAAGCAAACCCAGTATTAGGAATTATAAGGAAAGACACAGGGAACAAAACCAAGAACACTACCATATAAACCAAAATTGCATCCATCTCTTGTGTACTGAGGATAGCTCTCATCCCTGTCCCTCCTCAAAAAGCATACAGTAGGACTAGAAAAAGAACAAAGAAATGCTGTAGAGATGATTACAGGTATGGAATATCTTATATATTGAGAATGGCTAAATAAATAAGGACTCTTTAGCTTGGAAAGAGGATAACTGAAAGAAAATATGAGAAATATCTATAAAGTCATGAGCTTCAGGAAGAAGGAGAATAGGGAACAATTACCTCTCATGATACAAGACAGAAAAAAAAAAATCAGAGTCATCAGGTAGGCAGGTTAAAACAAACACAAGGAGGTAGGCTTTTTCATAACCCAGTTAATCTGTGGATACTTTCTTACTATGGGACACTAAGGACACCAAAAATTTATAGGGTTCAAAAATCATTAGACAAACTTACAGAAGCAAAAGCCGCTAACACTCTGTACAAAGATACCATCTCCTGGCCAGATAATCACCAACTACAGATTCCCAGAGAGTACTAGGGAAGTATCGCTTCCGTAACATCACCTAACGCTCTTCCCACAGAATCTGCCATGGCTACTGTCTGAGCAGGACACTGAACCAGATAATCCACATCTGGTCTGTGAAAATGCAACCAGTATTGCTTATGCATCAGGGGTCTGAAACTAAACCTGTCTTGGATCTCGGTCAGAAGTTAGAGAATTCAATCAAGCATTTTTTAAGGTATTCATTCAAGTTATATGATTAATTCTAGAAACTAATGTCTGTTCCAACTTCTTTCATATTTACCTCCAGTGCAGAACACAATGCATAAAATTTATCCTTTGATCCAAAAGAACGTTTGGGAAGCTAAAGATTGAATGATTTGTCCTAAAACATACAAGTAAAGATGAAATGGAAGAGATAAAACTGATGTAAATAAAAATTCCACTGAAGCTGGACCTGCTGATAGCTAAACTAATTCTGCACCACAGAGATGATGTGCAGTGACTTCAATCTGTAGTATTGTGAGGGCTACAAACTGAATTGACAAAACTTTAGCATTGTTCCCTTGATCCTCATTTCTTTTGTTTTGAGATCTGTGGTGAAGGATTAACTATTATAGAAATACAAACACCAAGGACTGATGGTTTTTAAAAACGCACTGGGATTGCTGCCTCACACTAACCTTTGTCTACTTTAACTCCCAAATGCTTTGATTTGGTTTCTAACCTGCTTTAATCCACTTTTTGTGTTTTAAGCAATACATGTTCTAGAACCCAAAATAAATTCTTTAGGATATAACATTGCCCAGATAAGCTTGGTTTAAATGACCCAGGAAAACACTCTTGAAACTACATTATTCAATCTTTAGGAAAAACTAAATTAAAAAAAAAACCCTACCAACCAACACTAAACCCACAAAACCTTTGGCTAACAGTTTCTTGCAGCATTGACTGTCTTGCACAGAACTCCCTGCAGTTCCAACACCTTCTCTCCACATGATACAGCGCAACTGCATTTACTTTTTTTCTAGACACTATATTGAAAATACTGCTGATTTTACTTTCACGGCCTGCAAAATCTTGGATTGAATATGCTTCCCTTAGCTTCTATGGGTTTTGCTCCGTTATAGACAGAAATAAACAAAATCATTATATATAACTTCAACCTGTTACAATATTAGCATTAAGTATTTGGCAGCAGCAAGCCTGCAACATGCAAATCTTAGGATCACTTCCATGATCGCAGAGAGACGTTTAATCTGCAGTTTTGGAAAGTCCCCACAGAACACGCTACCAAGTTCCTGATACTACATCTAAGGCAAAGCTTGCCCTGGTACAGGAGAACAGTTAGGATCTGAGACTCAATATGCTGCTGCCAGAAACACACTCCAGCCTTTGGTCTATTTGCCAAGCTCACAGGAACGCATCATGGTGCAGCTCCTTTTCTCAGCCTCTGCTTGATAGATCAGATGATCTATTGAAGCAGCACCCTTGTAAGCCTTCCAGAAGTTACCTCTTCTGCCTAATGAATTCTACAATAAGCTCAGCACAGTAGAGAAAGCTGGAAGACAGCTGTAGAGAACCTCACACCTTAATAGATACTATAGAGTTCGCCTGGTAGAGAGACTATATAAATACCCAAGACTGAAAGAAAAGCTTTTTCGTAACTCACACCATTTTAGTCAGAGCCAAAAGTAACCAGAAAAAAAACCCCTACACCCCCAATGGAAGTAAGGATCACAGTCAGTACTCATAGACCTGCTTGCTTTCAACTCAGGATTATTGCTTGAACACTAACAATTGATTGAATACTCATTTGCTCACATGTACAGATGATAGAAACAGGCACATACATGCAAATGGGAAACAGAAATTCCTGCCAGTGCCACCAGAAGAGATTGGGTTTTGTTCTGTCAACCAGGCTGGTCGTGAGCAATCTTCTCACAGCTTGCTCAGGATTATTTATGAGTTGCTTAGTTTAGAGACCTGGCCAGGATTCAGGCTTTCACTATGTACAGGAAATCTCAGCCTTGGCACTACGGCCCATCCTTTGTAAGCAAGATTCTGTCCTTCCAGCAGCTCTTAGGGCTTCTCAGTATTTTTGGCAAGAAACTTACTTTGTTCCTGTCTTTCAACTGTAGTTTTCATAAAGCCTGTGCCAGAATTCCCCTTCTCTTCCCTGACAGCATAGGACCTTTCTGTTACAGCTTTTTGCATCACCAAAGATACAGGTTTGCTTCAGAGACCAATTTCAACAGATCTCCGTGCTATTATGATCACAACCCAGCCCAAAAGTACTAGAAGACAATCCAATCGTCTCCAAGTTTTCTCCAAATTCCCTTTCTCCTCCAGTTCTCTTTTCCAATATAACCACCTCTTATGCAATCAATGACGTACACCTGTACTAGGAACTAATGCTAATGTTCTAAAACACTAAATACTAATAAACCACTAATACATTTGCTTATTGACTATGGGGAAAAAAAAAGTCTCAGTGAAATCCAGCCTCCATACAGAAGCGATACGGCTATCAGCTCTTACAAGAAAGGAGAGAGCTGGCTTCTTTTCCCACTGCAAACACAGTTGAAGGGAATACCAAGGACTGAAGCTGTTGACAAGACCAGACCACAGAATACCACTCACTGAGAATCTTATAGCCATCAAGAACTGGCACACAGCAAGTCTGTACTAAAAGGATAGTACTGGTAACTACTACTGATAGACCACACTTCCAGCATCTACCGTCCCCAAGTACCACATTCAAACATCTGACAAAGCAGGGTCTACTATAGTACAACCACTGCTGGGCTGAGTAGTACTGGACAATAAAAGACAACAGCAGAAGACAGGGCAGAGAAAAGTCTTCACTAAAGTGAAACTACATGGAAAAAAAAAATCAGTGTAGAGGAGGGCAATGTAGGAATAGAAGAGATTCAGAATATAATTTCTTAATATATAATTTGGATATAAATTGGACTTAAAGCTTCCAATGTTCCCAAAAAACATTTAAGGATTTTTAAGTATCATAAATACAAATGAAAGCCCTACGTGTAATATTTCAACTGAAGCCTTCTTTCCACGGCACAGCTGGGCACATGCTCGATACCAACTCCAGGCAAAAATATCAGTTCATGAAATATACTGGGGTTCCCCATATATCACTTTTGAAACATTTTAAAAGTGCCTACATTCCACTGAAAGGTACTGCAAACTAGGCTCAAATTGCTTGTGAAAATGAAGCTTCAGCATTCTCAATGAATATTCTTCTATGTTTAACTCCACCTAGTTTGTGAGAACTGATAGGATCACAGCAGAAGTCAGTATAACTGGAGGTCTAGCAAAATGAGAAAAGAATTATCCTCCTTTCAAATGAGGAAACAAGCTGACAACGAAAGCATTTTGCATCCTTTCCTGTAAAGGCTGGAGCTAAGGATGAACAAGGATCACTGCTGACAATAAGGGAATCCAGAGCATTTATAAATCTGTGTTCCTACCTTGCCATGGAATGCAAGACAGTCTTGGACAGCAGTTTCTTTCCCACAGGGCATTCAGGTGGTATGACAAGTCCAGGAAGCTTTCAGTACAAAGCCTTGGTGGGCACCAGCTGCTAGAAAGTAGTTGGCATAGTAACTAATGATTCTGTCTAGTATGGCAGCTCCCAGCATCCTGCTGACTTATGTTCAAGCATTCAGAAAAACACAGAACATTTTCTTTGGCACACTGCATGCTTCTTCCATCCCTAACAATAGGCCCTAGCTTGGGCTGGCTATGGAGCAATGATAAACATAGTGGGACAAAGCCCAGGACGCTGGGGGCCTGGCTGGGATGCAGGGCTGTCGGGCCTCTCACAGTGCTGCTTGCCTCAAGGACTTTCTTTGTCTTTCTCCCTCTTTCTCTAGTCTCAGCTTCAAAAGCAGTGAATTAAACATCGAAAAGCACAACAAATCTTTGCGAATGGTTTGTTCCTGGCCTCTGTCGTTATCAGGATCTTCTACAAAAGAACGACTTTGGTCCAGATAAGTCAGCAAGAATCTGCATTTTAGCATGGTCAGTAGCTCTGATTGCTGGAATATGCAAGTCCCTAAAACATGCAGCAGCAGCAGCAGCAGCAGCGACGTTATAAAGGTAAGGAAAGGTAGCTTTCCAAAAAATGAAGAGCAAACAAAGCATTTTTTCATATTCCTAAAAGAACTCTGCCCAGGACTTTGGAGATCTCCTGAGGAATGGGGAACTGTCCAGAACCAGCCACGGTGGAGGTACGTGGAGACAGGGCAGGAAGCAGCCAGCCTGTGTAAAATGACAATGCTGTCACCTGGCCTACAACCTGCTTTGCAGCTCTGCATGAAAAGCCAGGGAAAAGCTCTTAAAAGCTGCATTGCCACAACAAACATGTGGAAACACATTTTGATTTCAAATCCAGTCCAAAGCGACAAAAACAATCTTCCATGGTGAAGGTGTTACAGAGGTGTAGGAGAGTTTCTGTCCCAGACCATTAATCAAACTTTCCGTTCTTAGCGATGAGGCACAGATGCAGACATCTTGTAATAGTTTCAGTCTTAGTTCTCCAGCAACCCGCTCTCCCAGCAGCTCAAGCTTCTTTTACACAAGAGGCTCTTACTATCAGTATCTTTATGCCATGAGACAACAGAAAACGTACAAGGTGTATGTGAAAAGCCTTGGGTCTGAGTTTGTTTAGATAAAGAACACAAAAAGTTCTCTGGATTAAACTACAATTTCCAGATCCATTCACAGGTTAACTGTAATAGCTACCAGAGGCACAATTCAAGCAACCCAGGACATTTTAAAGTGCATAATTACTAGCAAATGTCAGGAGTCCCCCTCTGCTATTCTCACAATTCTCCCTTTCAACTGAGGGAGTTGATGTTGTCACAATTTTTTTATTCAAAAAAGAATTGACTAACACAGAAACCTGGTATCATTTTTGCTCTCATGACAAAGTCTTTGGGGAAGATTACCTGCTCAAATCTGACGTGCAATTGCTAGAATTGTGTTGTGTCATTCCGCCCTGCCTTCCCCCCCAGTTTTAAAGTATTCATTATTGAAATTCAGACAGAGATAGTAGACTGAGTGAAGTTAGCTCACCATACTGTCTAGCTCCACTTTGATTAAAGATAAATCATTTGGACTTAGACAATGTTTAAAGTGCCACCTTAAATTCAGTCACTTGTCCCAGTCCAGGCAGAGTTTCTGGGGTGGATATATCCATCTGCAGAAATCAAATTGCCGGAGACTTAGATGCAATACCACACCACTTACAGAGATGGGAAAGGTATTCCCTGCTGAAGAGGTTCCACTGCAAAATCCTAGCATGGATCAAGTGGATCACCACAAAACATGACTTGTACTGACAATCTTCTACTTTTCCTCTATCAATGTAGCCAAGTTTACTTGAAAAGACTAACGGGTTCTAATTATTCTTAGCCTTTTTTTTTTGTTTTTTTTTATTGCTTTACCCAAGCAGATTTTGTGTTTTATGGATGGCTAGCAGCTGTAGCACACAAGGATGAAGTGAGTAAAAATGCAGTGCTATTTGACTAGAGTATGTTTATGACTGGGTCTATAATTACAGTCACTAATCTCTCCTGGAAATCTATATTCCCCACCTTTCTCTAGAGAGGCAAGGGTTAAGTTAGTAAAGTTAGCCCTGCACCCTGTAACGCCTCCTTTGAAAAGCCGATCACACAGTTTACAGGGAAAGAGTGAGAGTGCAGCTGCTGTCCCAGCCAACATTTGGTTCCTATTACAGTGAATAAATCTCCCCCCTCCCCCTTTTTCTTTTAGTCTTTTTTTTCTTCCCCTTTTTATATTAAAAGTCCATCAAACACATTTTTTCTCCTTAACATTTTCCATGAAGTTTCCTCCTGCGTAGGCTTTCCCAGAGCATGGTGCTCTTCGCTGTATGTGCTCAAGCAGCAGCTGTAAGATCCCACTGAGTAAGAGAATGGGGAACGAAGAAAGCAGCTCAGGCCCCTTAAGTCTCAAGAGGCAAATGAAAAGTTACGGTTGGGCTAAACTGGTGAAATCTAGAGCACTTGAGAAGAATAAACAAACAAACAAACCAACCAACCCCAGGCTGTTGAGTTTTGCAGGGTTAGGATTCATGAGTTGAGGGAAGAAGATGCAAAGCACTCTGCCCCTGCCCAGAGCTAAATGCCCCTAACACCATCAGCCTCCCAAAAGACATAGCACAGGATGGTATTACACTACAGGGCCTTACGGGTTCCTCAAGGGTTGTGCTGACCAGGTCTCGTACCACTTGAGGCCCAAGTGAATTTTTAAATTGTGCTGCATGACCACAGAGTAAAGGTGTCATATGCTCCGAATTTCAGATTTTTTTTTGTTGTCTAAAACTAAATAGTGAGTACACAAACCTCTAAAGAACATGACAACCCTCTAGATTCCACAATATATTGCACTGAAGTGCAGGAAAGCAACCAACTTTGCTTGACATCTGGTACCCCAATTATCTTGTACATGGTAGATGAAGACCCTCTGAAAACCATCTCCTAGAGAAGACTTGATAAATCCAATAGCTTAGATGGTCTGTCTATGGGGACAAAGCATGCTGAAGTACACAGTTTCCTGACATCATGCCTATAAATTCCAGGACCAAGAACTATAGCCAGAAAACAGAACTTCACAAAAAAGCAGCACTTCTACATTTATAATCTGTATACCTAAAAGGGAGGACAGAATCTGTTCTGCACTTCCAGAGCAAAGATGCACAAATTCACCAAATCAGGGATTGTGGAAAGCATCACCTGAAAGCTAGGGCTGGGCCACAGTCATGGTGAGAGAAACGCTCCATCTGAAAGAGGTCAGTTAGCAGCATGGCACCAGCAAGATGCATCTGCTGCTACCATTCAGGAACACAACTAAGGCTGTATAACATCTAGCTGCTGAAATACAGTAAAATAGAAAATACAAAACAAGAACTAAAGGTTACTTCCCTGGATCCTTGCTGTGAGACTGTAGGCTTGTGGTTAACAGTCTCTCGGTTTTGGATAATGCCCCAAGCATTGAAATGAGGACAGAGTAAAGGTCCTCAAGAGACTTTTTCCCTTAGACAACTGAAATGTATCAACCTAGCTCCAATGTAATGAAGCTAAAGGAGTTTCCCAATAAAAAGATAATAGGCTTACACAGTCCCCTAAGCTAAATGGCACTTCCATGCTAGCCAAAAAGCTATCTCTAACATTCATATTTTCTCCATGTTATGAACTTGATTCCACATGTAGTTTCTGCTCCCCTTGTCCCTCAAGCGGGTTTAGATAAGGTAACAAGGTATGACAAGAAATTTGAGAGCGATCTCTCCACCTGTTAAACAGAACATTTTTCCTGCTCAGGTTCCTTTTGCAGTTCTGTTAGGCTGGAATGAAGGGAGAAAATTTTTTACCTCCACTTCCTGTCCAAAGATAACTCACTTGCTGTGGCTCACCAAACACTTAGCAACGCGTTTGAGAAAGCACAGGAAGAAATGACTATGTCAGCACACACTTTCTAAAGTCTGTAACAAAATTATTACATAACATATAATCGGGGTTGGTGGTGAAATACACTCAGATCCACAAAGAGAATACTAGCATGCGGTTATTACCTATTGCAAAATTTGACCCAGTAACTGTATAGGCTGCATAGACGAGACACATTGCAGGAAAAAAAAAAAAAAAAAGGAAAAGGGCTACTAATACAGAGATAGAGATGACAGATACAACACACAAACCGTGACATACAGACTTCCAGCCATCTGAAAGAACAGCTTGGCACACTGGCACTGAAGTGATCCCAGGGGTGTGGTGCTATTTGTTTTACAGCTAGCTTGTCCTGGAAATCTGTTCTGGAATCTCTGTAAGCCTCATGATGGCCACACAAGGCTGTATTTGTACTTCCCTCACTCCACTGGTCACTCAACTTCCTTACAGGTAACGGAAGATACTTTCTGGAAGTCCTGATTTCAACCAAAGCAGCACAAGTTCCTATCAATGCTCTTCTCAATCTAAAATCATCAGAAGTTTTCCAGGTCTCCACAAGTACCCTACATGCAGAAAACTACTTTTCAGAAAAGAATTTTGCCCTAAAGATCCACAGGATATTTTTCAAACAAATTTGGTACGTTTTGTTGTTAACTAAAATGAAGTCTAAAAAATAACTTCAGAATAGAATGGCAGGCTCAATTTTGAATTACATGTTATCAATTTTTAATTCAGAAAGAGAAAATATTTTAGAAAAATATATAGCCAGCACTGGAACAAAAAAACCAGCGCACCTCCTTCCCAAAACTTCCTAAGCATCTGCCCATCTCCATGGCCTCCAGAAACTGGCGATGACATACCAGGATTGAATTATAAAAAACTACAAGAAAAGAGTAGAAAGACTTTTATTTTTATAAAGCCTCACCTGAAAAAGCAAGCTCTTCAAGTACTGCAGAGCAAGAATCTCCCCAATTTTTGGCACTTTGTCCTCCAAAGATTAATAGCACAGAAGTGTTTTGCCTTGCCAAAAAAGACTATTCCAGTTTATGACAATTTTGGCCTCCTTGCTGGTCTTTTGTTTTAAGCTATACAGAATACAGTTCCCATTCCACTCCTAATGTTGTTCCATAAATTCATACCTCCTATTGGGATTGATCTACCTCTTTGCCTGAAAACAGAGCTCAGCCTGCAGCATTTCCAGTAACCCAGTGTTTCAACAAGAAAAATCACAGAGGAGTTCTCATTATCATAAAGATCCAGTACTTAGTGGAATAAACTGAGTTACAGCACCTTGTTTCTGGCAGACAAGAGTTAAGTGAATAAAAGGGAAGGCCCCAGCTAACTGCCTCCAGTAGGTACAGCAGTGCCTGGTCTCTGTTTCTGCTTTAACAGAAGCTTTACATGAAGCAGTGGTTTAGCCGCATTTCTCTGTCTCTTGTCATAGGAAAGATCATCTAGTCCTTCTAGTTTCAGCAAGAAATTCTGGGGCATCATAGATATAAATCTCTGCCTATTTTATGTGGCCATTACAAAACAAAATATTATAATTAGCATGATTATTTTGGGAAGGACATAAAGCAGAAGAGAGGGGAGGAAGCAGTAATTAGAAAGGCAAAAAAACCCAAAGTGAAATAAATTTATTACTCTAATAGTTCCAAGCAAGTGCAAGGTGTTTCACTGACACGTGGCACAAGGCACTATAACTCAAAGGGTAAAATATAATAAAGCAACACTATTGCTAATGCCCACACTCTTGCTTTAATTATTTTACTTTTATTTCCTTCTCTCCATCCTGGCCCTGTAAAGAAGAATGCAATGCATGAAGACTGGGGGCACAAGGCTGAGGCAGCATACCTGGCAGCTGCTAAAACAGAACTTCAAAGTCTCAGCTCCCTTTGAAAACCCATCAGGCAAAGAACCACTCCTCCCCTTCACCTTCTTTAGGAGCTGGTACACTTAACCACTTCAGCATGTTTGGCAGTTCTACAGCAACTTCCAAAGCAGGTGGTAAAGTGGAAAATTGTGGGAGAGCCCCAAATCATTCAGTTGTCTCCCTCTTTCCCCAGCAGGCAGCAACACACTGCTGACCAAGCAGACCACAATTAAGCACAGAGAACAGGGAATTTGTGATTACACCTCTGAAACTACAGAAAAAGGCACAGGCTTACCTCAGTAAACTGGGTTGATGCTATCTTTCACCAGGAAACAGCTAAGTCTGATGACAGACAAAGTCTGTCATTAGAGGAAGATGAGTAAAAGGATATTCAGATAATTATATTGTAAAGTACAAAGAGCTGGCACATTCTAAAAGGCAGTTCCCAGACTTGTCTAGGATTTGTTGAAAGATCCCTCTTCTGTCAGACCCTGTCTGCAAAAGATGTTCAAGTTGCACAAAACTTACTTGCATCACCTAGAGCTTGAAGTCTTTTATGTGAGATTACTGTCTCTGCCTACAACTGCAGGCTAAGGAGATAGAGACTGTAAGCGCTGGTTTTATTTGCAGCACTTGGAAAAAACCTTTTAGGTTCTGTCCATTTGAACAGGCACTCACATTTGTGATGTTTCATTCTCCAGTGTGGACAGAAGAGTCTATGATGCTGCTGTCTCATTCTACTGGTCATTCAAAATGCAACCATCTTTTTGCCTCAGGGTTTGAGAAGAATAGGAATCTAGGGATAGTGCTGTTCCCTTCGGGATGAAACATTGCTTGATTCCTTAATGACTGATTTTTGGATAGGCCTTTCAATTGCTATGTCTTCTTGACTGTATATGGGTGTTGAATATTTCTAATGGCTCTAGAAACCAAAAGCCAAGAGCAGGTATCTTCAGAGGAAGTGCAATAGCTTTCAGAGGAATTTGTGGTTAAAGATGAAAAAAAGTTATGCAGTGCTATATTCCAGTCCAGCCCAATCCCTTTTTCTAGAGCCAAAATGGAATAGTTTCCTACAGCGTACAGAGAAAATTGTATAATTAGTCAGAAGCTCCCAGACTCAGGAACACAGATGGGAACCATGGAATCACTACCTCAGGAATTTCACCAAGTGACTGCATGTAATGCTAAGCATGAACACATCAAAGATGCAGCTGCAGATGCTAAATTCTTACAAGGACAGACTAAAATATCCCAGCCACTTAGTGGAATAATGTCCTTTCAAGAGTCTCCTCCTAGGATAGATAAGGCACATCAAGAGAAGACAGTAACAATAGCGTCCCATCAAGAAATCTCCATTATATGCCACTTCTTTATATTTGGTGGCTTTTGCCTTGTTTCAGCAAATGTTCTAAATAGACTTGTCTCACAAAGGCCACAACTGATACGTTTCACAGAAAATGGGTCTGCTGTAAAGAAAAATAAAAGTCATAAACATGGTTTAATCTGCACATAAGATTTGCAAACATTGTATGCTGTGTTTATGGTTTATGGCTCTCTAGAGACCACCTGGGGTATAAGACAGTAAGCAAGATATCACATAAAGGTGAATAACAGACATCGGGAAAAAAACCTGAAAGTAAGTGACAAAAGTAGCTACTACCTAGTTTTCCTACCTATCAATACACACGCTAAACGTCAGACAGATTCAATAAAAAAAGATGCACACCACCATGCGTTCTGTGGCAACATACAGAACAATTCACAAATCTATGAAGTTACATGGTATTAGGACTTTCAGAGTGAGGCATGCAAACAACAAATTATCCAGCATCACAGTTCTCTTCCCTTTCACAGAAATGCTCTTCGGTAACACATGCCTAATGCCTACATTCAGGTTCTGCAATGTTTTAGACGTCATAATATGTTCACAAAAAAATTATTCTGTTCAGAAAACACCAATAAAGAAAACCACTGCACTACATGAATCATACTCTGTCTTCTATATCTCAAAAAACCCTAGAAATACATGCAAAACTTTAATTCTTATTACACAGAGTATACTTTCATATTTAAACCATTTGGGTTAGCATCATCATCAGCAAAGTGGAATTTCAGGAAAAAAAAAAAAAGGAAACATGACCCTGACCTTAGAAAAAAACCAATAGCAGTTACACAACATCCTGAATAGAAGAATACAATTTTTAAATTATTAAAAAAGGACTAGATCCAAGTTTCTTGCAATATACCTCAATAATCCAATTATTAAAACTGTACTTTCAAAATTATTTTACCAGTACCTATTAAGTTCTTTTATTTAAGAAATATTTTCAATGTATTACCTGCATTTATTTATATAAATTAAAATAAAAAATTAAAATATTTGTGAACGTTAATAGGTAACAGAGACAGTTAATGTTCCTGTGTTTTTTTTAATGCAATTAATTCCACATTAAAACAAGCTTCTTCTTGAGGGTTTTCAAATTTGAAGAAACATTAGCAAGTTCTCAATATTCAAAACCAAACTCTATGAAAGGCAGCTGTTCCAAAAAAAAATTTAATTGGCTGCCTTTGTTGGAACTGTTCATAAGGGGTAAGCCCTAAACTTTCTTGATTTCT
>VZRU01006947.1:56491-84867 GCA_013398155.1 Pedionomus torquatus | reverse complement strand
TTTTTTTTTTTTTTTTGTAAGGAATTTTGAAAATAGAAGACTAGGGGGATTGCTGTCAGTAGGAACCAAAATCTCACTCTCTTGTGAGGAGATATCTTGGAAATACTATATGCAGTTCTTCATTAGAAAGAGATGCATTTATTAATACAGCTCATCTTAAGAGCAGCTAAGTCTCTGAAGAATTACTTTTGGGGGGTCTCAGTTTCATGAGCCTGTCCTTAACCTGTTTCATGAGCCTGTCCTGTCTTTAACTTCAAAGTATCATCCACCACAAGATATCTACAGGGAAGCCCAAATCTTTAGCATCATGATACTATCAAACGAATCTTACAAGTATCTTCTAGTGGAGCTGGATCAGAAATATATTAAACAGAACATGCTTTCTGACAAGTTATTTGAAGGTGTTTTTCTAACACCACGGTTCAAGGAAACAGCCACAGAAGTAGAAGTCACTACACTGTAAGCAGTACATTGTCTTTAATAGGTACTTGAAAGTTCTCATTTGAAATTCAGAATTATTATTCATAAGTGATAGAAGCCATTAATCATAGATGCTTATGAGCACCATAAAAGACCAACATTGGTGTCAAACCTGAGCTTCTGACTTATGAAGAATATTATTCCAGTTGTGCTGCTCTGTGGCCAAAATCTCTGAAAGAAAAATCCCTGAAAGTGCTAAAATGGCTGTAGAAAGAGATGTGGATCTGAAAGTTCAAACATTTTTGAGTAATGTCAAGCCTTTGTTTGTATGACTTATCTCATTGCAGATCTGTACTCAGTCACCAGCAGCAAGAAACAAAATTCTTAAACTTACTCAATTTCAAGTCTCAGCATCCACAGCTTTTCAAAATGCTAAGTGAAGAGAAGCTGACAGCTCTTTACTCATCAGCATCTTTATCCCAATATCGAAAAAGAAACAGATGGTCCAGACTTGAGGTTTCCTCCTCCTTTTCATACAGTCTACCAAAATGAAAGTTTTGAGCTGAATTTTAAAGTAAACTCAATTCAACACTGAAGACATTCACAGCCCAGCTTGGCTGCATTATTCAGAGAAGATTATATATTTTTTTTCCAGCATCAAGCAAATAAAGAATTCTTTATGCATACAAAAGGTTAAGACCGCATAAGCCACAGCCCTTTTGCTCCAAAGGGTGACTCTTGCCCAGGCTGAGCATTCCTGACAGACAGCTGCCAAGTAGCATGTGCAGTGCTGCCAGATAATCTTTTTAGACCAACTTTTTAGGCAAGTCCCACATGCCAGACAGCAGAAAGACAGAAAGAGCTGTGGAAGACACCGATACAGACAAAATCTGAAATTCAAGCAGAAGAGCCATGCAACATCGTGGATAGCAGCAGCTGGAACATAAACAGTGTCTTTGATAAGGCTTTCTCCCTTTGAAATTCCTTTTACAAAAGGTGGTTGTTCAGGGCCAGTTTTCAGTAGACTTGAATCAGCCAAGGCTGCCTTGGCCTCTCCCTACCTGGTTTGCTGTGGCCAGTAACTGGATAAGGAACTTTAATAAAAATTCAGTGAGTGCAACAGGAGAATGGAAATTGCTGTATCTTTAAGCACTACCTAGCTTTTTTGCCATCCCCCGCCTTTTTTTTTTTCTTTAAGAGGATATCCATCTTTCATCTATTGTTACAGAATGAAACCTCAGAAATAACTGTTTATGATAACAAAACAATCTTTTAAAAAACAATCTTTGTAACTGGCACCAGTTCTGGACAATCCAGCAACCACCTTTCTTGAGGTGCTTTCTTCCTCGTTACCAACCAAGTTCTCTTACCCAGAGCATTTTGGTCAAACTACACGCTGGCTGGTATTGTACAGTGTTGAGTAAACACTAAGAAAGTACTGCTAACCACAAACATTACTCATTATTAGAATTCACGCTATTCCCTAAACAAAAAGCTGGCATTCCACAGCAGAGTTCTGGTTGCCCCTTCTTCTTCAGATTACACAATAATCATGCACTTTAGAAAGCTACAGACTAGCAAACAGGATCACCAAGCAAAGCTGTCACCCTATGCATAGGGAAGCTTAAATACTTCCTATGTTTTTTAGGTTGGCTTTCCCCCCCACCTCGCCCTTTTTCAAAAGAGTTATTTGTTGAATGCTGGAGCCCTGCATGGCTCACAAACAGCTGCTGCTTGAAACCTGCAGAGCAGAGTAGCCCTGGAGAATAACAGGCTATCATGGAGCCAACAGCATACTGTTCACACACTCTTGTGTCAGCTACAAAATTCCCCAGGCTGAGAGGTGGGGAAAATTAGGTGACAAAGCAGGATCTTCACAGGAAAGGCTGACTAATGCTTTCAGGAGGTTTCTTTGTGCTTTTGGCAGGGAATTCCCAGTTATGTCACAGGATAAAACACCAAAGAGTGCCACGCTTAACCTGAGCAAGCCAAGCTAAATCATGACCTTGGGCCGGATGGAAAATGTGAACGTGCATAGGTGGTGGAAACTTCACTGTTCAGTGGAAGGTAGCCCCAAAACAAAGCCTAGCAGGAAAGAAAACCCTTTGGCCCCTTTTGCTGCCTCCTGCTCTGGCACTCCTACTTGGTCACTGAAACCCTGGCCTCCTTTGAGCTGATGATTTCAGAGAGTTGTCCAGGGACTGCCCCACAAGAGGGCTGCCTTCTGGAAAGCCATTCCACATGGATATCAGATCACACCCCATGCTCCCAACATCTGACAGACTTATCGATCCTAATTTGATTTGCCTTTCTCAGCTGTACAACACCAACTTTTTCAAAACAACTGCTCAAGACCTTTGCTCTCAGCAGTAACCAAATTTCTTTTCCAACACTACCCCTCTAGACACCTCCATTTTTTTGAACTGAAAAGGTATAGAGTAGAACTGGAAATCTCCAAAATATTTACGAGTTCAACTTCAGGATGACTCCAGAGAGCATGAGGCAAATGAAGGAGAGGTTACTAACCTGTCTTGTCCTTCATAGGCCTGGCTTACAAAGGGGATTTCCATTTTTACCAAGCAGCATTCTGTTGTGTGTCTGGAAGGGAGGATACAGAATGCACAGCTCTGAGATTTCAAAGTGCCTCACTATGACCCACAAGAATAGCACAGTTCAAAGATGGGCCCAATTCAATCCCTCTGTTCTTAAGCCAGATGGACCTGCCCTAAGATCAAGGCCAGAAAGGACGCTCTTCTGGGAAACTTCCCAATGCCCTTCTCAGCAGCACAACTGTGAACTAAATTCAAGAGCTATAGCATGGCAGCACAGCTTTCATTTCTACCTTGCTACCTGCAAGGCCAATCAATGGACAGAACTCAAGGTCCCTCTGTGGGGAAGGGCCAGAGATGGAGAAAAATATTGCTTAAAAAATTAGGAAAGGGGAGAAACCAGACATTCGTGGGATTCCCTGACAGCTCCGTGCAGAAGGAAGGGCTGGGCTGGAAAAAACAGGGCCCCAGGTTCCTGCCAAGCTGTCTGAGGCCCGTCCTTTCCAAATAGCTCAAAGAAACAGCCAAGGCTCCCTTGTAACCCTTTCAGAACTCCTTCAGAGAGAAAGGCTGCCGTGGCCAGAGCTGCTCCCACAGAGCACAAGACTGTAACAACGGGGGTCCCCTCATTCCTAGAAGACCGTAAGTAGTAGATTCCATCTCCCCCACAAAGTGAGAGCTACAGCCACATTAACTCTCTGAATACCACACTGGAAAGCTATTTTAATGGTGTTTGGGAGGTTTAAACAAATGCAGTGGAAAGGGGGATGCGCTGGTCACTTTGCACAATGAAATATCCAGAACCTGCACAGGATATTTTGAAGAGACCTAAGATGAGGGATGGCTGTGGGGAGGAGGTTTGAGTCAAGTAGTGCAAGACACTGAAAGATTTCAACTTGTTCTATACTGAATGAGATGCTTATTAGAATAGAAAACAGCATGTGACTTCCGTCACAGCCAACAAAATCCTTTCAGCTGGTGGCAGCTGAAAGCAGGAAGAGGAGAGTGCACTGGTGAAAGAAGAGGAAAAAAGAGAGCAAAAAAAGAAAAATAGAATGCTATCAGCATGAACTGCCTGTAGCTGATGCTCAGTTTTACATTTACTGCAATAATCAAAGAAAAGCAACAGCATATTAAAAGAAATTTGATGTTTAGCATGGTCAGAAGCCAGCAAGATATTAGTATATGTAAGTTATGGGTTAGAAAATAAAGACACGACAGTGTTACTTACATAAAACCAATGTTTTACTCCTACTTGATGTACTGTTTTCATTTCTTGTCATCTCTATAAAGACAGCCAGACAATTATTAGAGGACTGGGAAGATTTCCATTTAGAACTTGAAAAGAATTGGACTGTTTAGCTTAGGAGAGACAAATAAGAAGGGAGATGATAGAAACAGAGAGAATAAATAGTGCAGAAAATAAATCAAGCATTTCTGTTTGCCTTCATGTAATAAGTGTGCAGAGAGTTTTAGCAAATTTGGGGAAAAATAAATAAAAAAAGGAAACTTTTGCATAGTATGTAATTCACCTGTGGAACTCACTGTTACAGCTCAATGAGATTACAGATCTTCCAGAAAGTAAAAATATATGATTAATGACAACATCCACACTAGTCTACGTAGAGCAGTAAGTATTGTGAGAACAAGCCCAGCCAGTTGGAGGGTGAAAGCAAGCTTTCTTCCCCAAGGCAGGGAATCTCAGTGGTGCCCATTAGAACATTCTCTGTGCTTCTACTAAACATGGTAGTGGTAGCTGCTCCTAAGCATAGGACAGGAGAACTGGACAGATTAGCAGCCCAGTCCAGGATGTTAAACCTTATGTTTACACTAGGGTAAGATCAGTGTGTGGAGGCAGCCGAAATGAGAAAACCCAAAACGATTACACAGTATTGGTTCAGGGAAAGGTATGAAATCCCTCCTGTCACTCCTCTCCACCTACCAACACAGGCTGCTTGCTGGGAGTAACGGGAAAGATCTTTGTGTCTTCTCTGAAAGGAAGTCACGCAATCAAAGAGAAACCTGCCCCCTTCAAATTTCAAGAGCTATTTGCAAGAACTATAATTGCCCAAGACTAACAGACACAGGTAACACAGACATCGTGCTCCCTGGACTCAGCCAGAGCCAGACCCCAGGCTGCAGCTCCAGCAAAGCCTCCCAAAGCTGAGCGGAGAGGCCACACTCGCACAAGCCCGCTGGTGCCCCACTCTGCCCTGCTGCACGGCCCCAGCTCTCGCCTCCAGCTCAGGGCCCCACCACTGGCTTCTTACGGTCTCCCTGCACGCAGCCCAAACCCCCTTCGCCTCTGGAAAGGGTCCTGCGATTAATCTCACTTATTACCTCGGAAAAGTAACAGCACGGCGGCTGCCAGCCAAGTCCGACTCAACAGCGTCTGGGGAGCCGAGGCTGCAGGGCCAGGCCTCAGACTGTCTGGGCAAGTCACGAGCTTTCCGCCTTTCCTCTCCCGGAGGCTCCAGACAGACAGAGCCAAGGCCTAGCTGTGGGAAGCAGGGATCCTTCAGGGCTCTGCCAACCCCTGGTGCTGAGGCTCAGGGCGATTTCCGAGCAGGATGGAGAGTAATTGGACCTGCCATCACAAGTTTTGTTAGTGTGACCAAAATATATATATGTAGGAAAAAAATTTTAAAAATAAATACAAAGCAAGCCATGTATTTCTGAAGTTTAAGTCAGCCGGTTCACTTCCACAGCTAGCAAGTTGTCACTGATGACCCTGGGAGATGTGTTTTAAAAAAAAAAAAGAAAACAAAAAAAAAAAGTAAGAGGTTGCTGGGGCGGGGAAGCCTATTACAGACACAAATACACATGGGTAGAAGAAGAACATGCATAAACTAGAGACAAGATGAATTGCAAGAACGTACAGCTACACAGGCAGTACTTCACTTTTTGCCTACCCTCCTCAAACCTCATCTGAGTAGAAGATAATAACAGACAAAACCCCAAATCTGGAGCACTTGGAAATGCTGTTTCTCAAGGGCTGCAGGCAGAATCAGTGTTGACAGAGCCGCCGAGGGGATGCAGACAGGCCATCGGTCATGGAAAAAAAAAAATAATAATAATAAAAAAAAAAAAATCGCTGTACCCACCTTCAATTACTCCTCCACTTCAAATAAAGAAATTGAATTAATTTAGGCATTAAGGTAAAGAGAAAAGAGAAGAGGACAAGCGGTATGAAGAGCAAGGAACAGACACTTAGCACAGGGCTGGACTCAGTGCTGCTGGTCTGCTGCTGCTCTGACACCTCTGCGCTGCTTAGCTAGGGAGGTGTTAAGGTCAACGCAGTTTACTCAAAGGGAACTGAAGGCCTATTGTGTAGCTCTCAGTCCCTGCTCGCTTTCTCCTTCCTTTCCTCCAGAGGCATCAGTGTAGCACAGTCTCCAAGTTAGCTTGCACCCAGATGCTGTGCAAACAAATAGGCTCCAACCGCTTGGCAAGCGGGGTACCAGCAGCAGGGCAGCCTCTACCTTGCAAGAGACTGCAGGGAGCTCGAAACAAACAATTTGGAAGAGAATAAAGTCATTATCGACCCTTAGATGCAGAAATACAAGGTAACAGATAAATAACAAAGATAAATAGATTGTCTCCTCTTTACTTCTAGCTGTGAGCCCACATGTAGTCAACTTTTTCCCACTGCCCCTACCCTACTACAACACCCATGCTGCTTCTGCCATGCTAAACCCACTTTGGCTTAGCTCACAAGTCTTGCAAAAAACCAAGACTGTCCCATCAACTGCTCACCCTTCTCATCATTGTGAGAATTACCTTGTACATTAGCTAAGCACATTAGCTTGTACATCTCTTGGCTATTCTAGTATCACTCTTCAGAGCCTATCTAATCAGGGTCCAAGTCTGATTTCTTCACATTTCACAACTCCAAAATTCAAAATAAAACCTGAGGAAAAGATCAAGCCACTCTCACACTCACCCTTTATGTCAAATGCAGCAAGCTGCCCCTTTGGCACAAAGGGTCAAAACCAGTGAACCACAATTAGCCTGTAATAGTTGTCTGGGGTCTCTCCAGCAAAATTCAAGATTTCAGTGGTAACGGAGAAGCCACTTACATCAGCACAGAAAGAACTCTCAAAAGAGATCAGAGAGTCTTCCACATCCTCACAAATCCAAAGGATATATGTTTGGTATGATCAGAGCAGAACATCTGAAGCTAAGAACCTGTAGTATGCCTAGCCATGAATGAAACCAGCGTCAAGGAGGATATAAAGTAGCCACTACCCAGCACAGCCTCAGGAAGGCCAGGGATTAAAAGGAAGGTACTGGTTTGGGAGACTTGCCAGGAGATGTGGCACAGGGGTCTGTTTGTGAGCTGGGGTGTGGAAGAGGGTAGAGCACACAATCGTTTTCTTGTGTGAAATTACTGGCATACAAATTAATACATATTTGCTATTAGAACAGGTACAGGAAGCTAATGTTTTAAGTGGTACTGGATTTCCTGCACCCATATCATGCAGTTGATTCATACGTGAGCTGTAAATATACAGAATGTGACCCAGAAACACCTACTGTGGTAAGTTTTCCAACTATGCTGCCTTACTGCAGATCAGGTATTTCCAGACACAAGGCATGCTGCTTGGGGTTCCTGAAAGCCTGAGATGCCAAATGTCTGGGTATTATACTCTAGTTTCCCACCCCATTCAATACTTCCAGGCAGGGAAAAATAAAAATGCACAATGCAGAGCCTTTTTGGGAACCTGGACATGTGGTAGGTATATGCACATAGCCTGCAAAGCTGTGAGCAGCTGCCACTGTTACTACCACTGGGAATGACACCAGAGCAAATTAAACTTACAAACCCTTAGATCAAAAAAATTGAAAGTCTTGTTTTATACAATTTAACCCAGATTAGAGAGCCTGCCAACAAAACATTTCTTAATGAACCTGAGCACCTTGACTGAATTTATGAACTAAGAAGTATTTTGGGCATACCAAGCAATGAGAAGAGGATAATCCATTGTTTCTGACTGCAGTAGCCCTCCTAGACTGTCTGGTACAATTTGGACTTCCATTCTATGCTCTGAGTAATGACGAGAAAGTTTGCTTGCCTGCCTCCACTAACAAAGTTAGATCTGTTGGAAGATCCAAGGGAAAAATATGCAGAGTACTCTAGAAGAGTTAGGTTGGCCTTGTCTTTAGGTTTGAGAACAATATTATGAAATAACAAGCAAACGAAACAGAGGTCTGAGAAAACACTGACCATTTCACAGCTCAATTCTTGCCAACTGACCACCTACCATATGAGTTCTAAAAGATGAACCTGAGCAAGGATGGCTGCTGTTGAATGCAAGGTACCCACTGAAAACACAGAAAACCATACCAGTTAGAAAGAAATCTTTCTCACTAGCTTTGGTCCAGGTCTTGGAGATTAAGTGACCTGCAGGGCCCAAGTCATTCTTTGCGGAGAAATCCACTGTCTTTTTCAAAAAAGAAGCGACACAGCAGCTGCAGATTCCAGTGCCAGAAGCTTCTAGGAATGTCTACTAATCTCCACCACTGGAGATTACACAACTATTTACCAACACGTAGTCAAAAGTTGGTTTAGGTTCTGAATCAACAAGCTTCATTCCCTTAAATACCTGATTTTTTACCTTTATTATGCAACTGAGAATCCTTTAAAGAGACTGATTGTTCAAGAGGAGTTCTAGTAAATTTTTGGCTTCAGTGACTAGAACTGAGCTTCACTGGGCAACAAGGAGTCATTTTCATATTAGATGTCCTTAGATTATGTTACTAAGATTGTGATAAAATTATACATTGAAATCTTAAATACTTCTACAAAATGTGTAACCACATTTAATGCCTTTAAAGCAGAAGCTGAAAGGGTGACAAATCCTGCCTGATGGCCAGAGTGATAAGCTGAGACAGAACTGCAACAGGGCACTGAGACAGGACTAGGGTTAAAGAAAGAGAGAACAGATTTGGCATAGCCTCAATGAGCTGCAGAGGGCAACAAAGGCAGAACTGCAGCCAACGTGGCAGAGGGACAGCTACTTCACAGTAGTCAAAAGTAAGCCCACCTACAACTTGGAATATTTCACCTCTTGTGTAGCCCTGCAGGCTTCTTTGCCTGGGGCACAGGGAAAGTCTAAGCTGCCATTTGAGTGGGAATCGTGTCAATGCTTCTAAGAATGTGAGAAAAAGAAATAATCTCAAAAGGCACAGGAGTGCAGATTTATAAAATGATATTTTAACATATCCAGAACTGTTCTTTGTCTCTATGTTACAAACTCAAGATCTTTGCTTTTCAGTGAGCAGACTACTAATTCAGCACCTCATCTCATACAACTAAAAGAATTCAACTAAAGAAGGGAGAACTTTAGAGAAACATTTAATTTAGTAGCAGGAGAGTGGGAATTAAAGAGAAAGAAGCTTTGTCAGTAAGAATAGCTTGAATCTTTTAAATTGCAAGCATCAAAACAAAGTTTTCAAACAAACTTCAGTAGCACTAAAATTGCTTAGAATTACCACAGAGCCATACAAAAACTGTAAGGACTGAGTTTCAGAGGCAGATGTTTGAACCGGAGCCAAGTACAAGCCAGATAAGAGACCCATTTACAAAATATTTCCATCCTTGCTGAATTCTACAACTGATAGACCAGAACCTTAATGGAACAAAACAGGAAGCTTTTCTTCAAACAGTCATCCAGCACTAAGCACAGGCTGACACTCATCAGATGACCCTCTATGAACTGCTTGCTCCAACATAACAGATCAAGTAGCAAAAAAGGCATTTACAGTACAAGATAGCCATCTCCATATATCATGACCTTGATATTCCTTTTGGAATTCTCTCGTTAAAAGTTCACAGCCCAAGTAATCCTTCTTGCCTCAAGAATCCCTTTTTTTCATTTCCAGATTTACATAAAACTTTTAACTCCCAGTATTCTGGCCATTCGATACAAGCAAACACAGAGATAAAATAATACAATAAAGGGTCTTAAGGTCTTTCTGTCTCTTGCTCCAAGCAGAACAAGTAAAGTACTGAAAGATCAAAATGATTCATAAAAGTTTTAAAGACAGAATCTTACACCGGCTGTGGCTAGAGAATTCTGAAGGACTTTTGGATTGTTGTACCAAATAAAACAGCATTTCTAAAGGCATGCTAATGACATTCTAAAGGCACATACAGTGCTAAATGAGGCACAGCCCTGGAAATCATTCAGAGTGGAGTTCTGGACATTAAACAATGGGTTCTCAGATCCACAGGTAAGATATAGCTGAAATTATTTCAGAGCAATATAGTATTTACAGTGACTTCTGCCAGAGATCTGCAACAGCAGATTTTGAGGACAAGTAATCCTTTTGAAGCCATGTCTGTGAGAAGGTGCAAGCAGAGTTGAGAAAGGAACAGAAGCTCCAGGACAGCCTGCGCTCTCTGCCATGCTCTCAGGCTCTGAGAGAGGGGAAGGCAGTTTACACCTGTTGGATGGGTTCTTTATTTGGATTAGGTAATAGCCCGTCTGGCTGGGTTCCAAGAGCAGAATCACCACCACCTTTCTCAATAACTCTAAACCCCAGAGGCAAACATTGTGCTGGAACAGAAACAGGCCAGGAATTCATTTCTCACATTCCTCTTCTTTAGGCAGGATGAAAAGCAGTGACTGATGAAATAAGAATAATTTTACTTGAGCTTTCCAAATCCCATTCCAATCCTCCGATTGAAGAACCCATTTGGGAAAGGACAGCCACTGAGGTCACATGCCTTTTGCACTGTATGTCTGCCTCTCTCACCTCCCTCCATTTTCCAATAGCATTCAGGCATCAATAAAAAGAATCAATATTTTCATGTATAAAGTGCTTTTCAGTCCTTAACGTGTGTCAGAAAAGCTCTGCCTCATTAGTCTACTTTAAAAGACAAAAATAAAGACTTAGGCAAAGGAATAAATAATGTTTACTGAACTGGCAAAGTAATTCTTCAGCAGTTCTGGGCCTGTATTCAGCCTGGTTTACTGCAGCAAGCTTGCCTTGCTCTTAGCTTCCAAGATCCAGAATCCTTGGGGTAAATCTTGCTGCTTTTTCAATCCCAAAAAGAATGGTTTTACTGCAGAATCAGTTCTGTGCCCCAAGTCCCACGAGTATATCAACCACAAATATAAATTCCAATGTCCAAAATAAATAAAAAGCATAAAGAAGCCATCTGAAAAAGGAAACTTTTATGAACACAGCAATAAGCTGCTCTATCTTTGAGCAATCTAAACTTGATATTCAAGGGAAAAGCACGAAGATGAGCCTCAGCGAAGATTTCAGGTGTAAGTTCGTACTCTGTGTAAATATCTCTATACCAGCACACTGGGATGAGAAACGATCAAAGAGAACAGACATTTCCCCTTCATTCTACATGTTCATCCATGCCCTTATTTCACCATGAACATGCCAGCTCTGGGAACATACCTACATTTTCATAGGCCTAGTTTCTAGAATAGTCCCGAAAGTAACCAGTACTAGGCCCTTAGATGTTATCTTCTGAGCAAGAAGCCAAACACAAATTACAGATGAGCTCCTGAGTGCATTGCATTCTTCTTCAAAAAGCTGGAGCAGCAACTTTAACTTACCTTACCGCTGAAGAGACAGATCTTTTGTCAGCTATAGGAGCATCTGACTCAACAGTCCACAAGGACCCTCTTTTGTCGAGTGGTGACTGGTAGCTCTGTGGGGCAGCTGGATTCCCCTTGCTTATAGCTCCACTTGCCAAGTTCAGGTTTGTTAACTAAAGTGGCAAAAAAGAAAGAAAGAAAGAAAGAAAAAGACGTCAAAAATAATGACAAGAAAGGAGCAAAAGGTGTCACTAAGTAAACTGGATGGAGTATGTACTAAGAGAAGTAAGACTGCTAGAGAAAGGAAATCTTCAGAGGCAGAAAAACTGTGCTAGTTGCATAAAGCAGTGGGAGACACAACACCAACAGCCAGAATGCTTGAGATAAATTCATGTACCAGCATTAAAACTATAACCCTTCTGTGCACAACAACAATGAAAGAAAAAAACAAAGATGGGGCAAAAATCCCCAAGTAAGAAAGCAACATCACATTCCCTGCCATGTGAAAAGTTAACTCTACATTCGTTAATCAAAAACCAGAAGCTCGTATTACACTGAACAGAGACCAGAATATCTGCCCAGTTACCATGGGCTGTGTCACCAAACCAGTGGTACACATCTGTACCCCCCCTCTATGCATACATACAGGCACAACCTAATAGCATACATATCTTAGATATGAAATTCAGAACCAAACTCCCACACATATGAGAAACTTCTCACCCAACCACTTCCAAACTGTTCACACAAGTAAACGCACTACTTAATGACAGCCTAAGTTCCTTTTAGGTATATGTTTGTTATATGAAGCTCTAAAGAAACTATATGGTGTTAAGCATATAAAATGCATTGAATTGTTTCTTTCTCTGAACATTCTTTTTGTGTTGATCCTTTTTAAAGGACAAAATCTACAAGCAGACACTATCTGTTGGTTCACTGACAAGAGCCTAAATACTTCACATAGTGGTATCTACTACAGCAGCATGAGTTTACAGTTTGGGCAAAAAAAGCCAACAACACAAACTCCAACATTTTTTGAAGGTTACAAAACACTACAAAGGTTGCAAAGGTAAGATTCCCAAACAGACATTGCCAGAATTATGTTTATGACTGCCTTTAATTACATGACCACATGTTGCTTTTGAGGAAAACACACAACAGGCCTGGTTCTGCACCAAGCAAACAGGACTTACCTTTATTGCCCCTGCTCACTAGAAGGAATATAGCCAATGAGACATAGGACAAAGTCAGGAAGAGACTCCAACAACCAGACCTGCATCTGCTCCAGATCTCAGAACTGATGCTTATTAAGTCACTTAAACGTGACTTAAGCATACCTTGTGAATTCCCAGCTTTGAGGCCTTATCAATGCTCTTTTACAAAAATTTGTGGGCAGTTACTCAAACATGCACATAACCAGCTTCATTGCAATACACATACCTACAACAGACTTGTGCAGGGCTGCAGACTTTGTACGTTCTGACTGAACTCTGGGACATGAACTAACACTACGACTGGCACCACAGTAGGTTGCCACTCCTTCTGTGGTTCAGTGGTACAAGGCACCTAAGTTTCCTCTAAGTTCAGAAATCTTAACTCGTACGTCAGGTTCTCAGCTCTATGCTTCCAAATTTCTTGCTCTTTGTCTGTGTCATTATTCTCACCTGGTCTAACCCAGATTCAGCATTTCTCAAGAGTTGGTCTCCTATTCTGCTCAGTCCAGTTCCATTTTTATAGACTTCCAGCACTGGCCTCCTCACTATTTCTGGCCCCCAAGCCACACCATTTGAGGCCTGGAACTTTCCATGGGAGTAGTTATTCCATCTGTCTTTTCACACTTTTGTTCTTAGTTCCTCTTCCAGTTGTTCACATACCCTATATTCCAGTGGTTCTAATTTTATTCCCCTCCTCTGCCTACCCCTTTTGCCAACCTCTATGGTTACGCAGTCCCAGAATGTGGGCTCCTCATAGGACCACATTTGCCACCTGCCATTGTCTCCATTTCCGTCCTTTCACCCGAATGCTGACTAGTTCTCAGTGTCCTCTCCCAAATTATGTTTGGGTCCAAATTTCACAACCTCCTTGTTCTAGGTGTTCTCCACACCTTAGCAGCATTCCCACTCATTCTGCATTCAAGTCAGACAGACTCTCAACCCAACACAGACCAGATCACTGAGAACGCAGGACAGAGGGATCTCAAGCCTCAGTACTCCAGAGCTGCAAACACAAAGAAATTTATTTTAGCATCCTCAGCGTGGGGGGAGCCTCCAGAAAACTGAGAATCTTTAGCAGGTGCTGCTGAGTATATTTCCCCTGAAGCTTTTCAGCTAGTTACTAGGCAATCAAGATTGGATAGTTTTAAATTCCAAATTGTTATTCTAAAGCACGGGAGATTGAGAGATTTAAAAGAAAAGTTCTGTAGACAGTAAGATGCAGGGAGTAATTTTTTTTCATCCAGCCTTGGTTTAGCTGGAACACTTCACCTTGCCTGAAGTGTTCTAAAAACTGAACACTAAGCACAGAAAACAAGAGTCAAAATGGATAAAGTTCCAGAACATAACAATTTAAAATAAGATCTTACAGTGGGACATATTGGGCAAGCTTAGTAATAGGCAGTGCCTGTCTGTCTTAGTCTTCTATGGAAAACAGCATTAGGTGTCATTGTGGTGCCTCTATTTCACCCTCAAATGTTGTTGTCTTCTGTAGAATTTAATTAAAATGTAAAGCATTTTCATTGCAGTAACAGAAGGCTTCAAATTAGGTTTCGTTCTGATTGTGCCAGGCACTATACAAATACCTAACAATGACAGCTCCTGGCCACAAAGAGTTTATTGTCTGAAAAGAAGCAAGAATGGCAGATGAGGCAAACACAGAGGCCAACATAGTAAACGAAACAGGACATATACAATTCTTAGCTCGTCAGCAACAGCGATCACAACTTTGCTAACACATCCAATGTGTGAAATGAAGAGTATGTCATCCAATTTTCTCTCCTTGATACCAAGGATCATTTAGTCTCACAAATTAATGCCTCACCCCAGGCTCTATAAATGTGATACGCTTTTCTCTCTGTTTCGTCGCTTATTTGAAAGCTGTCTTTCTAAGCAAAGCAGGTGAGCAAATAGGTTAGCGTGGGTAGCAAGGACATTTCACACATTCCAGATAGACAGGTGTTTAAACTACAGCAGGATTAAATGCAGGCAAGGGATTCAGAATGAGGGAGCGAACACCAGCAAGAGTAGAAGGTTTAGCTGCAGCCAGCCCACCCGGAGGAGTGTCAACGCTTAGTTACCGTGTCATGCGCTGAGACATTTCACTTGCTGTAATTAGCTTGCCAGGATGTTGTCTTTGGTGAATTGCTGGGGCACCCCTAGCACATCTGTGCTCAGTGGAGTGGCTTCGTTCGAAAATGTCACTAGTCCTCCTGTGCACCTAATGAAACTGAGGTCTTCCCTTTATAGAGGCAAGTACTTAGCAACAAATCAATTCTTACTTTGTCTTAGAAGAAAATGTGTAGCACCTGGACCAAAACAAATACCCCCATAAAGAACAGCTTACAGCTTCAGAAATTGTAGTAATGGAAAAAATAAATAAATAAATAAATAAATAAATAAATAAATAAACCAAACCCACACAACCAAAACCAGAATACCCCCCACCAAACAAGAAAAGAAAAGCCTAACAACCAAAAAAAGCAACCCAAAACCAACAAGAAAGGCTAATGGGGCTCAACAGGGACAGTGGTTACTGGTATGGATCTACAAGAATAAAGTTAGTTCAAGATGGGTTCAGTTCTCCTGCTTGGTAAGACCCCTGTTTGACTAGCAGTGAGGGACTTCAGAATATTGTTTCTGTCACCAGAAGTATGACCAGAGACCTGTGTGCGCTGCACTGCACATTTCAAGCATCCCTATTTTTAAACAGCTCTCCTCACATTCTCTGTGAAGTCTGTCAAAAGCAAGATAATAGACAGCTAATATCTCTCATGATAGAATGATTTTTATAAGTTTTGCCACAATTTTTAAACTGTCCGGGACAGCAAAAAGGTCATAAGCTAAAAGGAACATGCTAAGCAAACAATACAATGGGACAGTAAATCCCCAAAACTCCCAAAAAGTTCCCAAAAAGGAAAGACAACTTGGTCTACTTCTATTACATTATTAAATATGAAGAAATATGGGAGAGAAGAACATGTAGGTTGTCACAGCCATATTAAATAGAGCCTTATGTGAGCAAACCTAACAGTACATATATGTAACAGTACACATATGTACTGTTACGCTTCATTCAATACAATGGTAATAAGCCAAAAGACAAGTTATTGCATAATACCAAAATACTTTTTTAATTTTAAATTTTTAAGCGTTACAGGGTAAGTTTATGGCTGCAATACACTCACCTTCTTGACAAGAGACACCTAAGCTTAAAAATAATTGGTGTCTACAGTCTTCCTTTGTTCAGAGAAATCTATTTCTGAATAAATTTAAGATTAAGAGCAAGACCACAACACAGACATCCAAAAGCACTGGAGGGGTTTATTTTTGTTATCTGCTTTATAATTTAAATAGGAAATATGAAATTTCCAAATACAGATAGGAAGAAAGAAAATTCCAGGATAGAATTTGTTTCTAATGAATAGCATCCTACAAAGACCTATTGTACAGTACTTTTATGAAAACATAAGCAAGAGTCAGAAGAGGAGCTTGATATCTTTCACATTTCTGATCTGCATTATATTATTCTTTCAATAGATTCCCATTATTATATTGAAGAACCTTTTTCTATAACAGCAAGTATTTTCATTTTGGTCTTGTCTAGCACTAAACTGCTAAAGCAGTAAATGTTAGCAGTGGCCAACATTTTTCAAGAAATAAAATACGTTTTTTAAAAATGGCGCTGACTGTACGGATTCAGGAAAATACTCCTAAAAGCCTGAGTGTTTCTCTTGTTTGTTTGCAGGAAGCAACCAGGGTGAATAGGGACACATCATCACTAGCAGTTATTACTCTGTCCCTCTTGGGTGAGTGTGGAAAAGTGACTTAAATTTTCATTACCAACATCCTGAACAGCAGATCCTAAGTTTCACTGGTCAATGTGTTACAACAGTGGGCAAACTATACACTACAAAAAATGCCTACTTCACACTCCCCAGTTGGCAGGTTTAGTATTTTTCTGCCAGAGGCCAGTCATATCCTGTTGCATATAAAGTGCTGGGGACTAGTGATCTACAAAGTCTAAAGACCATTTTTCTTACTTGGAGCCACACTTGCATCATCTCCACACTTCTCACATTTCCATTTGGATCTTTCTGACTGGTGAGAAGGGAAAGAGATTCAGAGTTCAAGCCATATTTCAAAGACCAAGATTAAGAGATATGCCAAAAGAACACAGTCACCATAGGCCTACTTTGTTTCTTCCAAAAAAACCCTTCAATTAAATAAAAAGTTCAGCCTGAAACAGGAGACCGTATGCCACAGGGCTTTCAGCACAATGTACACTATCAACAAGTTTTAAAGGTCTACATGAACTTCAACAGTTCACTGAGAAACTTTCCTTTAAAGAAAGATTGGACAGGGATCATGATAAGACACATGAGATCACTGTTCTTCTGCCTTATGGCCAGATCAGAACCTTTCAGTTTTGATGCCTCAGATCAGACAAGATGATGTTGTACCATAAGCTCAAAAAAGGAAGCATTCCACTAGAGAACAGAAACATGCAAAATATCTTATCTGTAACATTCCTTCAATCTATTTTTTCCCTGTGTACTGAGTTTGACTCCTTCAGGACCCTTCAGTCAATCTCTAATTTTCCATTTTATTACTTACCATTCATCCAGCAATGCCATCTTTATCCAATAGCTTGTAAAAGAAACATTTCTTTTCTTCCATTACCTGGCTTCCATAGTCACTGTATTTTCATCTGCCAAGCCCTCCTCAGACACGCATACGCCTGAGGCTTTTGAGATCAGTGAAATACTTATATTCCCAGGAAAAGAGGGGAAGAGCTAACAACTTGCCATTAAAAAAAAAAAAAAAAAAAAAAAAATATTGCTGCATTCCTTTTTATATTTTTCTTCTTTCAGCCTTTAGAGATGACTATGACTAGATGCTACAACAACCTAAATACTCATTGCTAATCTGTCCTCTCCCTAGTCTGTGTGTTGCCTTTTCTCAGCTTCACCACAGAGCTCCCATGTACATCTGTGATCTAGCGAGGGCTAGATCTAACTTGGTCTAGCAGCACCCAGGTTTTCCAGTACTACTGGCAACAGTCCACCTGCTTGCCTTCCTTAATACATCAAGATACTGGAATCCTACAGGTCACTCCAGGATGGGAAGCATCACAGGATCTTAACCTAACTCTGTCCTTAAGAGGCAAAGGAAACCCCAAGCCACAGATCTCTAACACACACATTTTCACTGTCTGAAAACTATACCTAGCACAAGTTCCTTGAAGAAACCACCTAATACAAATAGATTTTTTTTCTAGAGCCACCTTTTTGTTACCCAGGCCAGCTTGCTGACCACGCCCCATACAAAAATAACTTTATTTTACATACAGATTTGAATGCGCAGGAGCAACCAGCCAGAAGGGAAGAACTGGGGCTAACAGGCTGGGAAGTGTGAAATCTGTGTGTGTACCAAGGCTGATCTGGCCAAAGGCCTGTGACATTCCTTCTCTGCTTGCAGAGCTTACCAGCTTACAGGATATACATATGCATACAGCGCAAAAGTGTTCCAGTCTCCAGAAAATGTTCCAGACAAAGACCTGCCAGAGACATTCCTGGGAAACCTGACAAACTCGCAAATTCCTTTGTAGTGTCTCCAGTGTATGCATCCATTTAACGATGAAAAAACCCTCCAAGTTAGTGCTGCTGTGGATGGCTGAACTCCCCTCTTCCTTCTCCTAAAAAAGTCAGGCTTTCATTTAGATGCTCTCTGCTTCAAAACTTCCCAGGGGGAGTGATTTTGATAAGGCTCAGTTTCGCCAAATGTTTGATGATCAGGGTGTCATCTTTCCCATAACATGAGTTCTAGCTGCTCAGCCTAGCCCATTTGGTGACTCTCTGCAGATCTGCAGATGTTGCAGCATCGTAACAAAAGCCCCTGCTCCTATTCCCTTTGGAGCCTCAGAGCACAAGGGGTTCAATTTGAGCACTGCAGAAGCTACATTGACATTTTTGCTTCCTACAACCTCTGCTGAGACCAGCTATAGTACTGCTGATGCTACAAATCATTAGAAGTATTAAAAGTCATTCCAGCTCTGGTGTGAACAGCCTATGGATGAAGAGCAGTGCAGAGCTGTATGAAAGAGGAAAGAAATATATCCCTTAGACTTCTTCTTGTGACTTCTCATTCCTCTTCCTAGTTACACTGAGATGCTTTTTTCCTTTATGCTCCCTTTCCTCTCCCTCAGTGGAAGGGGAAACGCCAACCAAATGGTTACATATGAGAAAGAAAACTAATTAAGATTCAGATGAAGTGGGTTGAGCCAAAGCGAGGGACCAAGACTGAAAAAGAGCTCTTTGGTGGAAAAAATATCCCCACCAAGCTTCTGCAAATATGGATTTCTGCAACCTGGATTTCACGGTCATTTTGCAGTCACCATGCTGTGCTTCCTCAGGGCTAGCATGGAAAGACCTGCTGCCCACTGGCACCTGTGCAGTGTGTTTTGGGACACTGGCAGTTTGTTTTGTGGCACTTTTCCTCTGCTGAGGAGAAGACAGGCCAAGGCACCAGACTGTGTAATTGAGACAGGTAACTGAGGAGCGGTGTTTGTTCAAATATGATGTTAAGTTGAAGTTCACTATTTTGGGATTCCTGTGGCATATTATTCCCAACAAGGTCACTCTGGGGCACTGTAAATTCTTCCTCACTCCCTCTTCCCTGAACTAAAGTTTAGTAAACTCATCTGCTTCTTGTTAATTTCCTCAGAGAAAAGCGCCCCATCTTCCTACGGATCTGTCAGCATGTTTGCAGGAATCCTGGCTGCTGGATATTGGGCCCTGACTGGCTGCAGAGCAGAGATGGAAGCAGCTCAGTGTAGTTCTTGCCTGGGTGGTCTGATGTTATCCCGGTGATTAAACTCCCTGGCTAGAAGAGTTGGAGCTATTCCCAATGATAGCTGGGTCCTGAAATCTCACACTCTCTCTCACAGAGAGGGGCAGAGCTCCCACCAGGCTTCCCCTCCTCCTTTTCTTCCTCCTCCTCCGGGTGAAGTTGGCCAATTCAACACATTCTTCAGTTCACTAGCATTAATAACCACACAAAGTACTACAGCCTAATAGATAGCGACTGCAGCCCCCCACACCAGCCAGTGATAGGGACCTCACACAGACCCAGCATTGCAGAAGAAAACCAACCTTTTTACCTTACAGCATATTTTAGAGAGAGGTAGCATGCTATTCACAAAGGAAAAAAAACCCAACACATACATATCCAGATCCAGCCACCTGGCTCCAGACCTACACACATGCTCTGCATTTTAATGTCCTCCTCCCCACAGAAAGTCCCGCAATACAAGCACACGGAAATACTTTGTGCTAAACACACGTGAAATAAAAACCTCAGGATTAATGCCTGGTAAGAAACACAGCAGAGGGAAAAGAAATATGGATTAGTTTGGTCACAGCCTTCAGCCATTATGAAAGGCCAATGGCTAACAGCAGGTACAGGTGAAAAAACCCTCTTCGTTCAGCTATCCAGAAGTAGCACCGTAGCCAGTAAGGTTCCTATATCACAAATCAAGGCAAGAAGGCAATTAAGTCCCTACAAAATCAAAAAGGCTCGCTGAACTGTATCTTCAGTTTCACTCCCCAACTCACCACCAGTGCATCTACCTTGATTCTCCAATAGTTCTATTACTACCTTAGGCTCATGCTAGGCAAACCAAACAAGAAAATTTCAGAACCATTGAAAAATTGAGTTGAGCATCATTAACACACTGACAACACTGCAGGCAAACCACAGCACGCACTGAAGGCAATAGGAACAGTTTTTTCAAGAGAGGGCATGTAATTGATATGTAGGTAATTACATACTATTTCCTATCTTGTTCTTTAAACATGATAGTAATTTTTGTTTGTTGCCTTTACTGCTTGACTTAGAATAGGTTTCTCCACTGAGCTTTCCACAACAAAATTATTTTCTTCCCTAAAAGATTAATTTAAAGCTTATTACTTGAAGCAGATAAAATTATTGCTTGTCCTGCAATCAGTTATTTGTAAACACTGAGTTTCATCTTCCATTATCATCTGTGATCTGACAACTGCCATCGTCTCGCCCTGTTAATTCAGCTAAATTTCACTTAGCTTTTCTCATAATCATCAAGAAAAGAATACAGATGTACAGACAAATTGCTAGGAGGTAGGTTCAAGTTTAAGTTTGCAGCACACATATAACTTCACAGTAATTGAACACCCAGACACTTGTAGCCCACAACATACTGAAGGTAACAAGAATTTGCCTCATGTAGTAAACATGAGCTGCACAAGTGTTGTGTTCACATGGATGAACACTACAGAGTGGTTAATCTACTCTAAATTCATGCCCCATATCACCTTGCAATAACTTGCTTTTATATTCTATCTTTAGGCAATAATGTGCTAGTCACTATGAACCTACTCCTTTCAAATATTTAATTTTACACTGTATCGTGTGCTTTCTGTATTCTGTGTCCTCGGTCACCCACTTACTCTATAGCAAACCGGCTGGTTATTCTTTTGGTTGCTTTCTGGTTTCAATCTATAATAAAACTTTACCTCTCACCCTACAGATACCTGGCTGGCTTAATAGTCCTCTCTGAAAGCTTGTCAAAGGCTTTTTTGAGAGTTTGAACACGAACCAGTTTCACCAGATGTCATTTTTCTCAGTTCAAGGAATTCTAATAGATCAAAACACAAATTGGGTGGTTTTGAGATTTGGGGGGGGGATTGAATTAATGTTTATCTAGGTGAATTAAGATTCCATTTGTAGTTCAACTTCATGTATAGCTACTAGTAGAGCAAGACTCACTGCTAACATTTACAGGAACCTTTAGGATCCTTATTACAGATAAGCACATTTGATGCCTTTCTGTCCTCTGTAACAGCTTTACCACTGACCACACCTTTCAGTAGAAACTTCACTTGTCACTTCACTGCTAATTTCTGAACTCCTAAATGTACCATCCAGCTATGGGAGTCTCCCAAATCACATTTTGCCTGTCTTTTCTCCTAGGAGTTGAACTTCATTACCTGAAAAGAAAAATGTAGTTCCTCAGTATCTACTATAGTGAAAAATAATGCCAAAAAAATTTAGTATCTCTAATGCCCATATGCTGCAAAATTTGCTTCTACAGACCTAGACTATAAGCCCACTGAATTAATAAATTAATCTATCAATATCATTTTTAAGGAAATCTATTTCCCTGTGCCAATATCTGTGTGTCTCCCTGGCCAATAACTGCATCATTTACAAGTCTGCTAGCTTTGATATCTTTAAGATCTTTCCTCCCTGTGTCCCCCTAATTTACAAGCAAGAAGCAGCACACATTGCATCTAGTTCTAAATTAGAAGCCTCTTCACTGCTAATTAATATGTGCATTCCAACTGGCTAGGCAGCAGTCCAAATAGAACAGATACATTGAACTCCACTGCATTTTAACCCCTGACTGAAACACTCCTGTGGGTCTTGCACTTCTACACGCTTAGCATTTTTCACAAAACAGGTAAGAACATACTGTCCTCAAGACTAATTTATTTGAAACTTGGGGAATTTGGACAGGGGCTTTCTTTTCCTTAATTGTTCTAACATTTTGAGCTCAGATACCTCCTTGTTATCTTATTCAGACATGAACTTACCAAGTTAATGCTGCAACCTCAAAGGCACACATTTTCATAGAGATCTCTATGTTACTTGTTCCCAAATATACTGGGTAGTTAACAAGAACAACACATTGTTTTGGATACTGTGGATACTAATACAATCTGATGGCAAGTATTGCAAAAATCAGTGTTTGAAAGATCTCTTATGAATAGAAGTACATAACTCACCGTTTGCCAAAATCTCGAAATCAGCTTCACTATTAGATTTTATATAATTCTAAAACCTTTGTAAATATGTTAAGTAAATCAAATGGAATAAAATTCTTCAGAAGTAAAAACTAATATTAACTGCTAACAGCTAGGCTTAACAATAATGATTTAACAATAAAGATTCTCCCTAGCAGCTTCACTGTATTTATTTGCAATGCTGAATATTTATTTTTCATAACCTAACTTGAGATTGTCACATTTCAGGGTGTCCTTAAGGTAACGTCTTTCCTGCACCTACCATTAAAGACAGTTACAGAAGTTACCCAAACAGCTGCTCCTTTTCTGGTCTAAGGATAATACTGCTCCTCCTTTCTCTTGAGTCATCTCTCTCCCTCATTCCTACAACTGGACAGTAAAGCAGGATACGTACAGTAATGCAGGGGATTAAGCAATGATTCTGATGGGTATGCAGTTTCTACCGTGTACCACTGTGAAGGCACCTTTGTTTTCTTAATGTTGTAAACATGAAGGTGCACTGACAAAGTTTTATACAGTGTAATGAAAAATATTTTTCAAATGCAAAATGTTCTCACACACTTCGTGAGGCTTTCTGTGAAGACTGAAAAGTATCTGTACAAGAGAATGAAGGCACACATCAATAAGGCTTTACCTTCCTACCATCTCCACCTCCCATATTATAAGAACTGTTCTGTTCATGAGTATCACTGAAGTTCCTGTCTGGTGTGTCAGAAGTGAACAGAGAGGGCTAGCAAGACAGAAAGCTGACGTAATCACAAAAATCTTGTTTTCTTAGGACAACTGATTTTGAATATCTTGTTCAAAGCTCCTTAGATACTTACATATAAAATTCTCCTTTTGAACATTGTCATTTCAGCAGCAAATCAGTTTACTAAATTAAGCGGATTTAATTCAGAGGGTAGACTACACAAGTGTTATACAGAAAATGTGAACCAGGTGCTTTGTGCTTGGGTAGGAAACAGTGAAGAACAGCAGGGACTGGAGAGGGACAGAGGTGGACTCCCAACGAGAATGGCAACATCATTCCAAGCACAGCTGTTGAGGCTACATTCCTGGGAACCCCGGAGACCCACACTAGTACACGGATACCAGAAGCAATTCTCACAAGAATGGGAGTGGAAAACAAGCTTCCCAGCTGCTCTTGGAAGGAGGCAATGTATTCAGAGTACCCCCGCCCCCAAGACACAGCTGGGCACAACACAGGAAACCAAGGCACACACAAAGGCATTCAACTCTCAAGAGAGGTTCTTGCCCTTGGAAAAGAAACACAGTCCACGGCTATAATAGCATTTTCAAAAGTGTGTCTCTCACACACCTCCTCCAAATCAATAGTCCTAATCATGCCATTAAACATAATTTAATCAAAATACCAAGTCCCTTTCATACCAGCCAGGTACTTTCCAAGAAGGTACACTAACTCCAAGTTTCTAAAGCAGCTTTAAACAACTGTACTATTTTTATTATTTAGCTGAGTGATGTTCTCTTCCAGTGGTTGTCTTCATGTCAATTTATTTTAGAACACTTAAACTTTAAAAGGACTACTGTATTTCAAGTGGCTTAAACACAGGAGAGAAAAGGGGGAAAATAACAATTCAGAGTCACCTCTCTAGAAATGCACAGGAAAGCAGTACCCCTTTTAATTAAGTCACCCTCATGTAAGCCCTATCTTTAACCCTCTTTCAGCTTTCAATCCCCTGCTTCTCCTGTCCTGAAGGTACCAGGTTTTTATAACTTATAGTCCACAAACACTCCCATCCCAAGTCTTTTCCCCTTTGAACTTGTACCAATGGCGTTTGACATCTCACTTCTCTCCCACAGGTTTCTCTATCTCTTCTGCCCCTATCCTCCCCTCCTGGTTCAAACTAAACCCTTGTCTGCCCAAATCTGTAACAGCACAGTCCTCGCAAAAAGCTTCACTGATATCTACCCTTCTGCAAATAATTTTCCAAACCACCAGCCTACTCTGTAATGCCTGTACTTCTCCTATTCGTGCAATCCACACTCCATTCAAATTCGAATTTCAAATCTACATTCATACCTGTGACTCAACGCCAGATGTCCTGGTTCCAGGTCCCTCAACAATGAATCATAGAACCATCCAGGCCAGAAGGGACCTCCAAAGGTCATCTAGTCCGACCTCCCTGCAGTCACAGGGACACCCCCAACTGGACCAGGTTGCCCAGGGCCTCATCGAGCCTCACCTTGAATATCTCCAGGCAAGGGGCCTCAACCACCTCCCTGGGAAACCTGTTCCAGTGCTCCACCACCCTCAGAGTAAAGAATTTGTTTCTAATATCCAATCTAAATCTGCTCTTCTCCACTTAAAGCTATTGCCCCTTGTCCTATCACTGCAGGCCTTTGTAAACAGACTCTCCCCAGCCTTCCTGTAGGCCAGTCCTTGCTCGGCTCCTCCAAGTGCCTACAGGCACTTGCTGCCATGCTGTTATGCTTTAATTGTGTGCTGGTACCTCATCACCCTTCACTGGCATGGCAGCCTTGTCTTCCTGCAGAACTAAAAACCTTGGTGCTTGTTGCAAGATTTTCTTAAAAGAAAAGCTGTCCTCAACTAAACCATACAAATGTTCATACTAAGCAAGCTTCAGGTTTCATTTCTCCAAAGGGATTATGTGCAGAAACGTGTAATGGTTTCAGTTGGGATAGATTTAACTTTTTTTTACTAGCATCTCGTTCTGATAGTGTAGTGGTGGTTTTGGTTGTTGCTGGGTAGTCAAGGCCTTGCTTTCCTGGAGGTGGCTGAACACCTGCCTGCCCATGGGAAGTAGTGAATGATTTCCTTGCTTTGCTTTGTTTGAGTGTGAGACTTCTGCTTTACTTATTAAACTGTCTGTATCTCAACACAAGTCTCTCCTCACTTTTACTCTTCTGATTCTACCCCCATTGCAACTGAGGGGAGCGAGCAAATGGCTGTGTGGTTCTAGCTGCTGGCTGGGGTTAAACCACAACACATGGCCTGGAGAATCTCAGTAGAGAGCAGATCTCTGGAACTGAATGGCCGAGGAAGGAAATTCATTATCTGCTAGCACTCCAGCTATAAACTTTTAATTGAATTGTGAATCCTTTTCTAGACCATGAGAGAAAACCACTAAGACACAACACAACCTGTGTTTCTATATTTCACTACAGAAGCAAAGCCTGTACAAACAATGTGTAGCCAAATACAGAATAGATCAAGGTCACTCAGAAAAATGCACATTGTCTACAAGGAGCTGAGGTCTTTATTGTTTGCTTGTCACAAATAAGGGAATTAGCACCTTTATTCTCTTCCTATACATTTCCCACTACTCCTGTGGGAAAGCATCTTGGGAGAACCCAGAAGCAAAAAAGCAATGCAGAAATGCAGACACATTTACCACAACTAACACATTTCCAGAGCTATCGCTGCACTTCACAGCCACTTTCAGACTTGAGTATACCTACACGGATTGAGTGTCTGATGGCTAAACTGGTCTCAGCCTCCACCATCTACAATTACCAGAGTATGCTCCTGTGTCTCTCAACACAGCTATACTCAAGAAGCTACACAGCCCCTCCTACATATATCTTTGTGAATTTCTCTCTGGATTCCCCCTTCTGTACTTCCTAATTTAACTAGCAGTAGCTAGCTATAGTAGAAATACAGATGATTTTAAAAAATTACCTAATAGCTAAATAGTAGCAAGAGAACAACCTGGGTTCTCTAGATAGACCCAAGAAACCAGAGCAATTGGAGCCTAGTGGGAAATGAGTGGTTTTAAGGAGAAAGTCAATGAATTTTTAAAAGTTCTTTTCTGAAAAGACTGAAATGAAAAAGATACATTTCAATTTCTTCCCAAATATTTGTTTAGATACTAATTTTTATTCAAGGAGGCAGTTTCCATCATATATTTATCTTCCAACAAGTCAGCATTTTCTGAATTAAAATGTTTCACTGCCAAATTTTTGAACAGACTTACTGACAAAGATTAAAAAACCCCTTAATTCTTATTTCATTACAAGAACTAGATTGACAGCTCTGAATGTTACTAGACAAGCAAGCAAGCTTCAAACAACTTCAGGCTTTGAAAGATCAAATTATCTAAGTAGGGTCTGGCCTGATGCAAGGTCAGAGCCCAGCATCTCTGGTATATTCAGTGCTCACACTCTGTGCTGAATCCATCAACAAGAAGGTGATTTGGTTTTGTGACTTTCCCTTTAACGTTCAAGACCTATCTGCAAAGACCAGAGTGCCTATGTTAGTTTTGGAACTGCACAGACGTAGAAGGGTCCAACAATCTACCTAACTTCCTAGAGTTGTAAATGCACCTCACCTTTCCAAAAACCCATATTGCCAATCATCTAACCAGATACTCAAAATCCAAACACAACACAATAAAACTAAAAGAAGCAAATAGCAGCAACTATTGCAACTACTAAATATGCCTCAGAAAACTTAGCAAAACATCACTGTTAAAACAATATTTCCAAAATCAAGCTATCAGAACAAAGATACTTGAAGTGTTTGTCACTAGCAAAGTAAAGAGGGGAAAAAAATAATTTCCAAGGCCAAGTGCCTATCCTGGAGAACATCTAGTTGGAAACAATTACTGAAAATTGTCCAACTTGAACACAACTATAGCATATTATAAGAAAAAAAATAATACTACATGTGTAGCCATTTAGGACAAAGCAAAAGGAAATATGAAACTAAGTGGAATTCTACCAGAAGCCAATGTAAATTTGATCTATACCACCACGCTTAGGCAAAAGGCTTATCATGTCCCATGCTAGCAAGTACTTCATTATGTCTTTAAAATGTTATTTGGATACAGAATTTACATCAGAACCTTTTCTGCAGATTTCCATTCCCAGCACAGTGATGACACACTAGAGAACAAGGAAGCAAATAGCATGGAAGCACAAATCTGAGAAGACCAAGTTTTATTGTTTAATAAGACCAAACATAGATTTGCTTTTTTAACACATTTTCTAATCCTCTGCCCAGTCTTGCTTTCTTCTGTGAAAGGATTTTAGCAACATTCTTGTCATCTCACAGAAAATCAAAACTCTTGTCACTGTGAATGCTTCAAAACAACCATATGACAGAAATCTATTTTAATGAGATTTAGCCCTTCCAGCATGCCTCAAGCCCAGCCTAGTGCTGACATAGAAGTCTGTGACAGACTTTCCTGTTGTCACAAGGACTCCAGCTTTGCTGCTTACATACCTGCTGTGTAAGGAGACTGATGTGGCTTGGTGAGGAATACTGAAAGGCTGCTTGCTTTTCTGCTAGCTGCTGCAGTTCTGATGCTACTATACTGGGACTGTAACATTTGTCCTGCGAAGAAGCATCTTCTGCATCTTTGTGCATCCTGGCTAAACCCGCACGCTGCCCACTTGGACTGCGACGGCACAAACCTACCAAACAAACATATGGATATGGTGAGTGGCGTATCTGACTCTCTCAGCCTGCTGATCACAGAGATACAAAAGCAGTTATGATACATTCTGCAGATTCTAGGGAAAACACAGCCTTCTGTTATGTGCAGGTAATGCCTATATGAATTTTTGTCAATTCCAAACCTGTATTATCTTTATCATAACTTATCTAATGGTACCCACTTCCAGAGAATATTGGCTGCTGTAAACTGTTAAATCTATGATGTTTTTCCTTTAAAACAAATAGTTTTAAATAAGCTACTCAGTTGGAAGTCAGATTTATTTTAATGCTAGATAAGTTGTTAATATATACATAGCAACTCTAGTGAACATATGCTGACCCTGACCTACAACCTAATGCAAATGTATACT
>VZRU01006947.1:35608-56479 GCA_013398155.1 Pedionomus torquatus | reverse complement strand
TATACGCATAAATCAGGACCACAGCTGTTAGCTTGTCTGTGGTTCCCCAAACTTTCCTAATAGATTACAGTCTGCATCCATAAATTTTGTCTACTCTTACACTCTGAGTTGCATTGCTCAACTATGTTGTGCCCCAACATAAACGAGAGGTCTCTCAATCTTGCATTTAAGACACTCATGGATAGTGCTGAAAAGTCCTTGAGAATGAAATGCGGTAATGATTCATTCAGATCTTTGATTTTTGGAGGTCTTGACACGCCTTTAAGTATTCAACAATTATGAGGTTTCATTAAAGGATTTCTCTGCATAATAGACACAGAACTAAGAACACCACACAGACTGAAACAGGACTGCTGCAAACCAAAACTACATTAAAATCACTTAAACTAGAGATCAGTAATACAATCAAGTGAAAAAAGTGAAAATGTATAACACTTCATTTCCCAGTTATTTTTGAACAAGTTCAAAAGCGGAGTTCAAGTTTAAGGCTCTCTACAACTACCTGAAAGGAGGTTGTAGCGAGGTGGGTGTCAGTCTCCCAGGTAACAGGTGATAGGAC
Organism: Pedionomus torquatus; assembly: GCA_013398155.1. Classification (NCBI taxonomy): domain Eukaryota; kingdom Metazoa; phylum Chordata; class Aves; order Charadriiformes; family Pedionomidae; genus Pedionomus; species Pedionomus torquatus. Next base: position 55,920 of record VZRU01006947.1, on the reverse strand, counting down.
AAGAGGGAACAGGGAAGGTTTAGATAGGGTAACAGGAAAAATTTCTTCACTGAAAAGGTTGTCAAACATTGGAACAGGCTGCCCAGGGAAGTGATTGGGTCACCATCTCTGGAGATACTTAGGGACATGGTTCAGTTGGACTTGATGATCTTAATGATGTTTTCCAACCTAAACAGTTCTATGATTCCCTGTTCATCTGCACAATAAATGGGTACCTTGTGCAAACAAGTCCTGCTTCCTGCACTCCTTTCCATTCAGCAAAACTCCTAATTCCAGAAATGTAAAATTTCTACCTACTCCGGAACAGAGATTGCACAATCTCTATACTGAACTAACAGGTTATTATGGACCCCAGAACACTCACCTACTTTTGCAGAGGATGGTTGGGACAATCTTTGGCTGTAGATCTGAGCAGCTCTCGAAAAAGATGAGAAGGGGCCAATGGTGTAGCTACCAGAATGACAACGATGTAACCCTGCAAGGCTAGAAGACTGACTGAACATTGGGTTTGTGGAGACAGAAGAGCTGTCAGGAGCTGTGCTTTGTGAGGAGTGCAGTGGGGATGGGGACTGAATCAGCCTGGGACCAACTGGAGGAGCCGGCAACGAATGGTGACCAGGCACCTGTGAATTTTCAGAGGCTGGAGGCAGAGGTGCTATGGAGGAACCGGTACTTCTCTGGAACATGGCACCAGAAATAGAGGAAGAAGCAATAGGAGGTATTTTCATTTCAGTGTTTAAGGAAGAGGTGGGTCCTTCTGGAACTACAGAAAGATAATGAACACTACATGAGAAATAGCTGCTTTTCAGGTCCTTCTGGTAATATCAACACACCAAAGATGCCTCTAGTCAGACACACTGAAGCCAAAATGATCTCACCTACCAGCAAAGACAAGAGGCTCTACATGACAAATATATTCTTTTCAAAGCTTGCCATGTCTAGATTTCCCCCCACAGAAAAGCAACTAACTTTTTCATATTGCTCACTTTACAGTATTTTTTTTTCTTGTACAGTATTCTTTTTTTCTAAAACCTGCAGAATTTTCCCCAAAATTTGGCATTTGATCCCTTCAATTTGAACCCAAAGGTTCCAATCATTGTTTAAAAGAGTATTAGAAACAGTATATACGTTATTCTTTTTCTTGATGATGGTTTAAGCCAATTCACTTACAGGTTGATTTAGCTTCTTTGGATTTATAGCCTTTTAATGGTCCTTCTGCAGGCAAATCCACAACTGAACTTTTGAGCTGATCACCTTTTGTTTTTTTCACCACCTCAGGATGCTCTAGAACAAAATCAAAAAGTTAGGAAGCAGAATAACACAGGCTGTGGTATCATTAGAACAGGATTGTGGAATTTAAACCTTGTCACAATGGACTTTCTTGCTACTATTTACTGTAGACCATGTAACTCTATTGATCACAGTTGTGCTGTCACGTACAGTAGCATGGACTACTGGACATGTAGGGCTGGCACTGCACTTCCTTCCATGGAACACATAATTAGGCTCAAATATACAGACTCTGCCCTCCAAAGGGTATGCTTGCTGGAGGTAGCACAATTTAATAGACCTTGATTTCTCCCATCTCTTACTTAGATAAGAAAGTATTGAACAATAAGAATCTGTTTATTTCATATTTCAGTGCCTTCAGTTTGCACACTCCCATTTCAGTCATAAGCCACCATATCCAGTTCCTTATAAATGCTAGCCCAGAAGACAGGAATGCAGTTACTCTAGTCATCACATAGAGTCAGTTAAAGAAAAAAAAAAAAAAAAGAAAAAAGAAAAAAAAAAAAAAAAAAAAAAAAAAAAAAAAAAAAAAAAAAAAAAAAAAAAAAAAGAAAAAAAAAAAGATATGCAAACTCAAGAAACCTGAATAACATTCTGGAGGAGTTGTTTTCTTTGTATATATTGAAGTTAAATGGGATTCGTCTGGGCAACATCACCTTAGAACTGCCTGCAACACTTACCCCCTTGAGGCTGTTTCTCTGACTGGTTACTGGTGTTGCTGGATTTTGTGCTTGTGGAGTTTGTTCCTAGGAAGACACTCGCTGACTTGTTTTTGTGCGTGTAAAATGTCAGCACTTCCTCCAGGTCACGTTCACTACAATAAGGAGAAAAGAATGGATGCAAGTGAAGATTCTAAGCTCTTCTGTGTTCACATAACAATCAAAGACAAGAAACAGTAAGGAGGCTGAAGAGGGGAGTAGGGAGAAAAAAAAAAGGTATGAGGTCAGACAAGCTAACAGTTTGCTCAGTTCTGCAGGGTCAGGGCAGAAGCAAAGGAACATGCCTTGGTTAAACCTGAGATTCCCACTGAAGTGTTATTTTCTTATGCACTAAAAAATTCAAGGCACTGAGAAGCCTTCCCAGGATAAAGAACAAGTAAAAACTCCAAACATTTTTGGGGAGATCAGCTCAACAGAAGAGATTCTGTTCACAGCTAAATTTGTGAGTCTTCCCAGGTACTCTCTAGAACAAGCAGCCAACTTATTTATGAGAGAAATCAGTTCAGCTTCTGTTTTAGTCACTGTTACTAGTTTGAATTCAACTGCAGAGGAAGAAGAGGAAAGAGGAGGGAAGAGCTCAACAATTCATCAAAACTGCAAGATAAACAAAAAGACCAGTCAATGTTTTTGTGAATCTCACAAAACTCACATTTCTCATTTTCTTTAGAAGAATAGAGTTTAACTGTCCCAATGTTCTAAGTGGCTATTGGTCACAAGTCAGTATCAGTTACTTGGCAATTCATATTAGAGCTTGTGCAAGCTGTAATTCTAATTGTTTCAATATCTAACATGCTTTCTTTTTGCTTTATAGTGTTGCCTCAGCATCAGTGAGTGAGTACAAGGCTGAACAACCACCGAAAGCAAGACATATAGTGCCAGGAGCACTACAAGAAGCATAACACAAGAACATAAATTTGCACAGCAGCAGTTATAATCCTTCAAAATGTCCTCTGCATATCATGCTTGTTCTAGTCTTAGCTAGACTAAGCTTTGGTAAAAGCAATGTCTAAAGCCAGTTCCACTGGAGTTTTGGCCTTCAGGGCATGCTGCACGTTTCACCTTTTCTCCCAAGCCAATAAGAACAGAGGAGAAAAGGAAAGGCAATAATGAAAAATTGTTGGCGGAAAGGTGCTTTAAAGCTTTTAAGCGCATTTACCAGCATAACTATATACATTGCATTGAGGATATTTAGAAGCAGCAATGGTTGTAGGATGTTTGTAACTGAACACCATCCACGATGTGTTCTGAATGCCACCATGTGATATCAAAGTTAGAATCAATGAAGACAATCCCAATTAAGTGGCAACATTTATTATCCATTTTCTCCCGTGCTGCATTCACGGTACAGCAGAATAAACACTCAAAATCTACCCTCTCTACTGAGCTCCAAATAACTAGCCCATTGATTTAAGCTTCAAGCACAGAGCAAAGCAGCGTCAGTTATCAGAGTTTTCAAAGATACCTGAGACTTCACAAGAAGCAGAAAGATCATCACTAGAAATTGCTTGATTGTCGGCAAACTGATTTTTGCTGTTCTTATCACTCAAGCAGACGATCAAGCAAAGATCTCCAGCCCCAGCCCAGACTAATACAGCACACCATGATGGCATGGTAGCCAATAACATGGAAACAGGAGAGTACATGGTTCTGGCCCAAACAGCCACCTCTTAGTATTTCTGGCAAAATGCAAAATGACCTGCCTTGGGAGGCAACATTCATTTTAGTGGCCAGAGATGTCAGAGAACTAAGAGCATACTGTGGCCCCATCTAATCTGCATTTCTAGTCACAGGAGTAGATGCTATGGTATATGGTAGTCAGATATCTTGAGTATCATTCTGTTATAGAACTGTAACTGAAAAGCAGCAATATGGAGCCTGTAAATCTGTTGCAGTAATGACTCCAATTATATTACCAAATGCAAAAATAATTGTTATAATGAAAACGTAGCATCAAAAGAGACTGTAAAGCCTTCTGAACTAAGTTAAGAAGTACCAGCTATCACCCATTTCCAATCAGTCACTAAGAGCTATCCAAACAGAGAAAAAGAAAGAACAGTTTCATAATCCATCATGAAAAAGCAGTGACTGCCAATCTTCCCAGAAAACACAGAAGGACATTAAAAAGGCAGATGAACTCTACCTGTCCAGATATTGACAAGGGTCCTTGTCCATACAGGCAACGTCATATGAATCAAATAAAGGAGTCAAAAGGAATCAGCTTAAGTGCTCAAAAATCAGAGACTTTGAGGACATCACTTCACTGAACAATTCCAGATGTCTCCACAGTCATGTAGCTGTAATACCATTGTTTTTCATACAATGCCACAGGCCATAAAGAGTATTTACCTATTTTCAAAATACATTTCCCACCACATTCTTGTAAGTTTAAGGCAGATAAAGTTCAGAGCGTACACAGTCACAAAATGCTGCTTTTTTCGTTGTCAAAGTAACTGCTTGCACTGAACTGCCTTAGCAAGCCAAATAAGAGGCTAGGATGAAGACAGGGATTCTAATTCACTTTCTTCCTTATCTCAAAGTCCAGACCTGGAGAGTTCCTGAGGAGAGACAGCAAGCATAAGATTTGTTTCTGAGAGTAGAAACTTAAGACCCAGAGTCACAACTATTCAACCACAACAGCTCAAGGCCATCTGAGTTCTAGTTTCATTGTCCTTCCAAAGTACCCACTACATTTGCTCCAGCATCACAGGAAAGGAGACCATTAGCTCACCACCATCAGCGTGAAATTTACGCAGACCAGGGCAATCACTGCTGTCTTTTGGGAATCTAGATGGTCAAAACACCTACACAGCATGTCCTTCTCTATACACCAGATGCTGACACTACAAATGTTCTGCTGCTGGAAGGCAGAAGAGAGAAAAGACAAGTTTTCTGTCCCTCAGCAAAAACAGGTGCTACAGTCAATAAAAGTATCTAGAGGCCTTTAGATCCATCAGATAATCTTTAGAACAACTCCTTTAAGGGCTGGGAGATCATTTAACAAAGGAAATAAAATCTATTCATACCTTGCTTTGCTAATAAAGTTCTGAAAACCTTCAGGATTCACTCCCTCCTCCTCCTCTTCTTCCTGTTTCTTCTCTGATCGCTTCTGAGCCATCTGCTCTGTTTCCTGTTGATAAGCAGTACCAGTGAGTGTCTCTGTCTAGTTACTTTATGATCCATGGCATAGCTACAGCTCACAGAAGACAGAAAATAATTACACGTGATCTAAGAAAAAAAGAACATCAACTCCAAAGAGCCAAACTGTAAGTATTTTACTATGTGCAACAGAATGGATAAATAGAGATCCCTAGAGACAGCATGCTAAGCATACACTAAACTCCTCGTTCCTCCACTTGACATAACTTATTAGAATTGATTTGCTGAGAAGAGGTCAAGTTTTCACAAATATGTGCCGCTCCTTCAAATCTACTCTTTGCTGGGACATAAGGAAGTATTGAGAGGGGAAAAAAATAAACTTAGAAATCATTCCTTACAGATATTAGGTCCCCTTTCTACACTTTTGCTGTTTGTCACAAATAAAGAGTTCCTCAAAATAGCTTTTATCTGAGTGTCTGTTCCAAAAGGAGAAGTTCAGGAAGACAGGATGACAAAAATATAAAATTTTATTAAAGAAACTTAATCCAGGAGGTCTGCTGAGGGCATCCACATTTCCTACTGTAAACTAGGAGTTCTCCTCTGCAGTTCATTTCTCTTGTCATGCAGAAAATTGCCAAGGGCTTATCTACATACCAAAAATATACCGCTCTAGCAAAAGCAAAGTAAAACAGTACAGCCTGTAGAAAATATGCTTTTACACACTAAAATGTACTGGAATAAAAGATGGTAAGCCCTTGTGTGTGAGAATGGAAATAAGTTCTCAGATATGTCTTACTCTACACCAGCAGAACTTCTTGATATGAAATGTTATATTGATACAAACACTTTTGTTAATGAAACCCCCCTACGGGCCTGTCTGAAATACCAATACCAGCATTGAGCTTTATCTGACAAGATATGACTACCACCTCATTGGTTCCTACAGGTACACGGAGCATTCCCAGGATGACAAGGTCGGATATGTCTTTTGAAAGAAAATTCAAGATGGAAGAAGCAGCTGCCACTCTGGGACATGTCTCTACCCTTTACTTTTTAAGTAACAGACTGGACAACATGCAATCTATTTTACTTAGTTTGCTGGAGGTGATATTTTTTCTTCTGTGTCATTACAGAAGATACGTGATGGCTAGTAGGTGTCACTTACTAAATGTGAAGTTACAAGTCAGTGAAAGAAGTCTGTATGTTGGAATCAGACATCAAAAAAACTCATAGCCTAAGAGTCTCTCAATGGCTTAAACATGTACGTTCTAAAACCTCAAGTGATCTGTTCTCACTTGTTTTAACTGAGAAAATATGCTTATGCACTGATTTATTACTAGTTACAGGGCTTTATTTTGTGAATTTACTCAAGAGTTAGTAGAAAATCCTGATGTTTGAATACAATTTGAGTGGAAATTATATCCAAAGCAGCTGCATTCTTCACTCACCACAGAGCCACCCGAGTGTTTTGTGGTTACTCCTAACACAGTAATTCAGTGAGCGTTAGGCATACAAGGCACTCCCTGGAACAGATTTGGTTCAGTACCAACCTTGCCTTGACAGATCAAGTTACCAGATGTCAGTTCTGACAAGCTAATGGAAGTGAACATCCTCTGCTAACAAGTAAGAGCTTGGAGGCCAGTGTGCACAGCAGCCTCTGAGAGCAAAATTTAAACTACCCTTGTTCTAACACTAAAGAAATGCTAGAGGGCAAAGGAAAGGGGGAGCTGTTCTTGCAAAATAAGGATTAATATGAAACCACTATGCTAAGAACAGCATTTTCTGCATCTTAAGAGGTAAAATTTATTTCAATTAGGATCTATTTCTCCTTATCACTGAGCATGCAGAGTCCCATACTACAGATGGGTAGCAGTCCCTCAGTATACCAAACAAGTGGCAAAACAAGTATTTCATACTGTTTTGTGTTTAAAAAAATTACCCCTAATCAAGCATCATAAAAATATGGAGAAACGGGAAGAGGCATTACAAAGAATCAAAGACAAGCCAAAGAACAAACCCCTAGTTAAATTTCACATCATATCAATACTTTTTACTTTTATGCACACAATTACCAGACTATAATGTAGTAATACTGTTGTCTATCTGACAATTTGAACAGACAAGTATCCTGGTTTAAGGACACTACGAACTACCATCCCTGAATGCTCAACTGCAAACAAACCACATAAATTACAGAACAGTGCCTTTAAAACAGCCGGTTATCTTGACTATATAACAGCAGCCCAGCATGACATACTTTAGAAGAAGAGAACAGCAACTAAATGGGCTACCAAAAGAAGAATCCAGAAAGAATTACTCACCTTGTTGTAACAGATTATGAAGTCACCCAGCTGGAGAGCCAGGGCACGACGACGATGATTTAGGCCTAAATGACGGCTGGGGAGCAGCATCCTCAAGGACTGCTGAAGATTGCTGGCAGCTCGCTTCAGAAAGCGTACCACGAGCTCCTGTAAGCCAGAGAGATGGAGTTAACAATGGACCAGCTGCAAGATGAACAGAAGTACTAGAGCAGCTAAAGACTAGCAAGAACTAAACACACCATCCAGAGAAAAGGAGCTGACCAACTGGCAGGCCAAAGCATTCTGAAAGATGCCTTTTTAATATAGCCCTACAAATCCAAGGTGGGGGGAGAAGAACAACAGTGTGCCTTGCCTGAGGTGGGTCAGAATTGGGAACACTTGAGGAGCAATTGTCTGAAAAGCATGGCAGATAAAGAAATCCAAAGAAAAACAATCAAGCAGCAAAAAGCAGCAATACCACATAATATCCTGTAAAGTCCAATACTTTAGGAGAACATTTCCAATAAACAATCTGCGATGTTTAACAGCCTGTGATGAAGCATACAGACATAAAACCCTCCTAGCATTATCAGAGGGATGGAGTTCTTGGTCAGATTTCTCCAATACCATCATCTAGCCCCATTTCATCACTTTTCATGTATGTATACTATTGCCACAGCCTCTCCACAGCAACAGATGACTACATCTACAGCCATCTAACTCCAATCCCTCACCATGTCTGTTTGACCTCTAGTGGGGTAAACATACGGCAAGGCAGATCCTAAGGCAAAATGCATCCTGTGGGTGTTTTGAGCCCTTTCTGTCTCCCCTCTGGATTTGCTTTTGGTTAGGAGCTCTGGTAATGCATAAATGAGCAGCCTCACAGCCAAACTATTGGATTTCACAGCTCGCCTCTCACTGCCATTACTCCAGGCTGGTTTGATCTGTTATTTTAAACATTATTTTTTCACAGTACAGCAGACAAAGTGACTCTCAAAAAGCCAGTTTTAATTTCCACTTGGAAAGAGCAGGGGTAACATTTTCCACTGAGTCGACTGATTATTCTTGACACACAATTTTATCTCTGAACTGCGCTGTCTGTTTCCCTGCAACATGCATTCAGCAAGCATACATTTAGATTTGCAGAAAGCTCAAGAGCCTACTGTCCAAAGCTCTTTTAGGAAGGTTTGTGAGGGTGAACTAGACTTGCTTCACTCTAATATGTATATACATCAAATCTAGGGCCTTAAAATACTGCCTAGAAAAATTCANAAAAAAAAAAAAAAAAAAGCAAAACTAAACATCTATGCTAGAAAGTAACTCTCTCTCCTCAGTAGCTTTTATTTTTTTTTTTTCCCCCCACTTTCTAGGATGCAAGGAAGATTCCTAAGTGCTGGTGTCAGCAAAGAGTAAAACAGTACATAGAAGAAAAAGCTCAACTGGGTACCTGTTTTATTTGAGTAGACGCATACTTTGTTTAATACAGCAGAAATCAGATAATGTCAAGTATTCTTAAAGAATGCTAGACAGTAAAATTCAACAGCGGGTAAGCTCACACATCAGCGGAAGAGAACTAGCGAAAGATCTCAGCAGCTCAAATGTCAGTCACACTCTAGTCATCCAGAGCTGCCTACTCTTGCCTACTCAGATGTCCGTCAGCAGTCCTCCCTTGCCTGTGCATTAGAAATACAGCACCAGCAGCTGGACAAAGATAGACAACTATAACCTCAGTTGGGCTTCAGTTCTTCCAAGGATGGGAACTGACCTCAAAATTCTCAAGGCAGATTTCAGCTCAGCTTCTCATTCTGGCCAATGCAAAGCTTACCATTTGCTCATCCTCTTTGGCAGCCCAGGCAGGATTCTGGATCTGGTCACCAGCCTCCATTAGTCGCAACTGAACATGCTGTAGATAGGCAGAGAAAGCCCTGCGAGCTTGTACTTTGCTGCGGACCAAGAAAATCAGTCAGCTTCCTTCAGAGTAGTAATGAGAAGAGTTACAGAAGTCAGGCACAGCTTATGGACCAAAGTACAATCAACAACAACCTCCTAGATGCACAAATGTTAAAGCTCAAGTGAATAAGGACCACTTCACCCCACCAGTATTTTCAAGAAGACCTTCCTTGAAAAGGTCTTTACCAAGATGGAGTAGGTATTGCAGGAGATAGAGAGCATCTGCTATATTTTGGAAGTTCTAAGATCATCTCTAAAAATGGAATGCTTTCATTCCGTTTCACAGCCTTAGTTACTCTCCTCCAAAAGCCAGTAATAAGAACATCAGCAAAACCATGTATTTTTAAACCAGATTCAAGGCCTCTGTCTTCGCAAGCATTTTGAACACCACAACAACAGAGCATAAAATAAACAAATGGCTTGGTACTGTTGCCAGAGTTATAACAAAGGCCCGGCAATTCCCACTGGGAATGAAAGAATTAAATTTGTGAAAGTGAGCTCTTTCCCTGCTGGCCCAAGGACACAAGCCAAATTTCATTGAGCAAGGCACCACTGAAAAATGAAAGAACCTCAGCAAAATCTGCTGTGCAGCTGGCTGAACATGTTGGGAAGCTGTGAGCATGAACTGAGGAAAGAACTGGGAGGGACAAATGGGTTCTCATTCCCTCACAATGGCAGTCACTCCAGCATATGCATCTGCTGCGATATAAAATGCTGAGAGTTTTGCCTAATTCTGTTCATTGTCATTTTGGCCTAAAACCTCTCCTACAAGGAAGAATGGAGACTGGGAGAGCAAAATGTTAGAGTTTTCCCACACAGTCACTACAAGCTGTTCCTTGAATTGCCAAGCATGATTTCTCCTCTCCTATACCAGTACTGCAATAACTAAAACGTGATAAAAATACCTGGTTACAATCCCTGTCTTCCAGTGAACTCCAGAAAGCACAGCAGGCCTTTAACACCTCTGTATGTTGCTAGTCACCACACTCACCTTTTCTATCCAATGGGTGTGGAACATCAAAACACTGAACCCCGATTAAGCATACTCTATACATCAGACCATCATATATCAGAAAAGGCTCTCCCTTGAGAGCTCTGTAGGTCTGGCAGGTTTGTTTTCAGTGCAACTTACACATCTCGTGACCGCACGTTCAGGATTTGTGTTGGTAGGAATTAAGATGGTGTCACCAACACCAGCACAGTAACACAGTTCTTTGCCTGCACCTGATACAGTTGGGGAAATGTTTCATTTGACTGTCACCTCTTCACCCGCAATACACCATGTGTGGAAAGAAGAGAAATTGCCTCATCAGGCTGACTAAAGGAGAGAGAGAAGTCCTACTACTTATAGAAACTGACTGGAACATGCCTGGCTTCTTTTGGATGAATTTTTTTTCATTACTTCAGCTCCTCTGCCTGTTGTTTCCACAAGCAAAGCTGTCATCAATGACAGATCAGATGAGGCCAAGCCCAGCACAGGCCTGGAAGATGAGGTCACCACAAGCCTTACACACTGGGGAATCCCAACAGTACTGGGTGCTGAGCAAGATTCTGCCAGGAACACCAGACAGAGCTCAGGTTCTTGGGCAGGAGTCAGTTCTATATATAGGTAGATGACAGCGTTACTATGTTCATCCTCAGAACAGGTTTCAGAATCTTCCCTGTCACAACAGGGGTGTGATAAATTCCCTGTCATTGCCACAAGATGACATCAGAACAATCCCCAAATCCATCTGAAGATTGATAAACCCTCTCAGAAACTGAACTAAAAAAGCAAGAACAAGCAACAAGAGCTAGNCTACAGAAGAGCAGGAGAGGGACTCTGTCAGGAAGCGTAGTGATAGGACAAGGGGTAATGGTTTTAAACTGGAAGAGGGGAGACTTAGATTGGATATTGGGAAGAAATTCTTTCCTGTGAGGGTGGTGAGGCACTGGAACAGGTTGCCCAGAGAAGCTGTGGATGCCCCATCCCTGGAGGTGTTGAAGGCCAGGCTGGATGGGGCTTTGAGCAACCTGGTGTGGTGGGAGGTGTCCCTGCCCATGGCAGGGGGGTTGGAACTCAATGATCTCTGAGGTCCTTTCCACCTCTAACCATTCTATGATTCTCTCTGCCTTTGGACTTTTGTCACAGAAAACGATGCTGCTTCTTACCTAGAAGATATAAAAATTGTCCTATACAGGTGTATATGATCACTCGCTCTTTTTGCCATTTCTGTCGATCTGCAAATAAACAATTTTACTACCCACATGTAAAGGGAAAATGAAGCTTCTTAAACATCTAGAAGGACCCTGGCTGGTGTGTTTCTATACAATCACCTCTCTTTTTTACAAGAGAGCCATTCATCAGGACAGTCTGCTCCAATCTCTCATCCTCAACAGCAGGCATGTTTCAGTAACTTGTCACTCTCAGATCTTGCTGTCAGGAGGTGATGACCTTGAGCAGAGATTATCATTAGAGGTAAAAATTCTATCACCAAAAATAAAAGCACAAAAGTGAGAAAACTAATTTTAAGGAGATGCAGCACTGAGATATTCCTATTCAACCTCTGTTGGACAGTTTAACATTTGTTTATACCTTGTTCTTTAGAACTGCAAAGAATGAAAAGACACATTTTTGAATTCAATAGTAGGCACCCTGCATTAGGACGGAGTGGAATCATAGAAACCCGAGTTGATCAAAGAATAGCTTACATCACCAGATCAAAGAATAGCAGTGGAAACTGTGACTTGTGCTTTACACTGATGCAACAGGTCAAGCTTTTAGGTAAATTGTCAGTCTTTGCAATTCTCTGCCTTCTGTGCCAACTAGCTGTTCAGGCAGCCCAGGCAGACAAAAACCCAGACCCCTTTCTCTAGGGTCCTCTTATCTCCTCACATTCATTCATAATGTGTCACTGAGTATACATCCTCCATATTTTAACCAGTATTAGCTGCTAGGCAAAACTCCAGGTAAACCATGCAGAAATCTCTCACCTCAGGTTTCCATGCTTTTGAAGAATCTGCAGCAAGTTAAACTGAGGTTCTGAGTCTGTTTTTTGAAGCGAGGGCTCTCCATCTACAGTTTTCTTGTCAACTTTTTTTGGCAGCTTCTCCTTACAAGTAGTTTTCACCAAGTCAGAGCACTTTGGCTTGCTTTTCACCTGGGTGTCCAAAAGAGAGCCAACAGTTCTATCTAGCTCTTCATCTTCATCTGCATCCACCTCCTCTTCCTCCTCACCTTCTGTGTCTGACTTGAAGGACAGTTTTCTTGGGTCTGATGTCCCTGTAGCAGAGGAGAAATCACCTATGCTGGTTAAGAAAAAAAAAGAAAGAAGTGGGGAAGACTGGCCTGCTATTTATTCCCTTTGGCTTACTTCTAAACTCTTTTCTGCTAGAAGGACAGAACATCACCATTTTAGGATAGCATCTTAAGGACCACTGCCCTTTATCATGATTCTTTTATATATACTGGCATATAAACTGATATTGTTTGTATTTTCGTGTCAGAAAAACCAAAGCTATGAAATCTAAACTTCCGCATGTGCCAAGACCATATATCTTAATAAAGTACCAAAAATCATTTCATAACATGTGATCTCTCCCATTGCAGTCAGTATCACATAGCTACTAGAAAGAGTTTAGATAATGGCTTCAGGAACAGCCCCAAAAGTGGTGTGTACACAGTGCATACCTGATGATCTTGTTCGTGCTGCTCTAGTCTTGCCATGACATCGCTGGCGCTTCCGTAACTCCAGTGAAACAAGTTTTCTCTCATAAAAAAGAGCATGAGAGTCTACAGCTTCCAGCCTCATATCCAGCTTTCCATTAAAACCTGCTCTGGGAAGCATAATACAGAGACATCCTCAATCTCCCTTTATACTTCTCTCCCTGATAATACAGGAGACTTAGGAGATTAAATTTCTTCAAGAAACACTTTTCCTGACACAGAGAAGAAATATTTATGGCCAATGTAACTTTGCTCAATTTAAAGCCTGCTAACGTTTGAAGGGAATCTTGCAAGTACCTCACAGAACATCCACTCTCAAAGCCCCAAAATGCACTTAGCTAGTGTCATGCTTTTATGACTGCACAGCATCTGTCCATCATGCAGCAGCTCAAGGCACAATTAATGGGGAAAACTGAATCGTAATAGTACAGAACAATGGAGGGCAGTGGGGAGACAGCACACGGACCTGAGTCCAGTTTTCTGAACCTTTTATGTAGATAGCTTGTTCTTCAGTTTGGTTAGAAATAAGAATTTCAACGTGATCTGAGTGAAAAATTACAATCTTTCTACAACTTCTGTCTAAACCAAGGGATAAGGAGCCCTGCTAGATTCCTTAAGGGAGACAAACATAACTTTCTGCCATTGCACAAAGATCTAGCAATGTGCTCTGTATGATACAAGTGCGAAAATCCACTGAAAATTCCTGTTGCTCCACTTATCTTTCAGATACAGCAAAGTGAGCATATGGGTATGAGTCCAAAACTCTCATGCATTACAGGATCTCTTTGAGAAAGCTCAGTGATGCAGTTTATATATATATAGTAGGAATGCCAAAGTTGAAATTGCTCCTCTTAGGCTTTCTAAGTCCAATCCAATAAAACTTAAGCTCTCCACATGCTGGGATACTCTCTGCTGCTCATTGTATTTACTTTTCTAAAATTAGTTTGACAGATTTCAGGTATAAAAGGTGTTAACTAAGGACTTGGAAGATGAAGCTGTGGAAATCTAAATTTAGCTTAAATCCTACAAAGTACAAATTATTTTCTTAAGAAGTCATTTACCGGGATCTCCCAGTTATGAAGTCTTTTTTCATCTTGTCCCTACAAAAGGAAAAAACAGCAAAAGTTACTTTCTGTTCTAGATGATCAACTGGATTAAAAAGCCTCCAAAGTCTTTCATATGTACAATAAAAAGGTCAAATTTACAGAATTCCTTGTGAGTTCTATTTTAAAGGAGAAAAGAAAGGCTCCAAAAGAGGAAATCCAAGCAGCTGTTCTGCAATTGATCCTTGCATCTGTCTGGCTTAAACTGAAAGTACCATTTGAAGCTACCCTCCAGACAAGTCCCTGAAAGTACACAGTGCAAAAAAAAAAATAAATATTCTACAGTGCTGATACAGGAAGACCTGTAAATATTGTCTCCTCACTCAGCCACCCTACCCTTACTCTGTAGATACTTTATTGTGGATCTCAAATTTGGATTAAAACCCCCCCGACATCGAGAAGGAACAGTACTAAACATACAGTGAAAGCTACGGCATACAGATACCAGTGGAAGTTCAGCTGGAAACATGAACTGTCATTTCCACCCAAGCACAACAGAAACAGTAAGTCACACACACACGGGTCAAAAGATAGAGATACTAAACCTTTGGAGTAAATTTCAGTGCTTACTTTACATGAGAACAAGCTCTAATGTTACTTTAAATTTGAAGCAGAAGGCAAACAAGGACCACAATAAACCCTTCATAGGGAAAACTAGGTGCTCAAAGGTTTTTTAATGTCTACAGTCATGTTTTTACTTCAACGACTCCCATGCATATTGTGTATTGGTCTTTTTGCCTCTGCGTTCAGAAGCATGCCATGTGAAAATGTGAGAAACTTCCATAGTCACTGGCACACTAGAGAAGAGACACGCAACTGTTACCACCCCTATTAATCACAGACCAGTGTTTACATTGTTTAAGTGAGGAATCAATCCTTCTCATGCTATTTGTGCCCTTTGTGCTCTTTGCCTCCCACCCGAACAGAAAAGCTTTCTACCTGTCTTGAAACAGATGTGTAGCCAGCATGTAGTTCATTGATGTCTTGTGCTCTAAAAAGGATCTAGAAAAACAAAGTACAGGATACAGGATGTACAGAGTTCAACACAATGAAAGGCAGTATAAAACAGAACTAGGACCTACAACGACCATCCCAGAAGTGGAGTCAGAAAATATGCTGTACCATAACAGAAAAGAGGAAAGGAGGAGAGCTAATCACTTCTCTTCCTGGTGAAGCCAGAGACACAGAGAAATATTACAGACTGGAAAAATTAGAAAAGTGTAATAGTGTATCAGTCACAGGATAAGTTCTATATCGTGTTTATGGCCTAATGACAGTACACAGTATGCACAGCTGTAGGATGTAAAAGTGGATAGCAGGAACGGATTATCTGAAGTGAAGACATTTTTATTCTGACAGAAAAGCAACATCAGAAACAATGCTTGACAGCCTTCCATGAGGTGCAGTTAGGCAAAACAGCTGCAGTTACAAACAAGAGATCAGAAAAAAACCCAAAACAAAACAAAAAACATTCTCAACAGTTAAATAAACTCTACCAAAATCCTTGTTATGTGTCTTTCTGATTACTGAGCTGGTCTACATATAGCTAACACAGAATATCCCTCAACACAGAGCATCAGTGCAAAGCTCAGCCATCCAATTGGATTCTTATTCTTACCCATAAAGGTCCCATGTTGACGGCGTAGGGAATATCCGAATGAAGCCTCCTCTCCGTTCATTCTCCTCTCTCACTCGACGCAGAACTTTCATCTTGGAATACAAAAGAGAAAGAAAGATAGCCAGTAAAATAGATACAATGAAAAATAAACCCTAGAAAAAGCTCTAAGTTTCAGAGGACAAGACTATTATTGTCCCAGGAATGGGCTTGGTACATATTATAACCTCAAGCAATTTCATTTTGCATTTAAATTCTGAAGGAGTTTATCACTGCTTGGAGCACATACATATGCCTGGCATGACTGAGGGCAAAGGCAGCACCAACAGTAAAACTCAGCTGTTCTGTTTTAAAAATTACACTACTTCTGTCATGTTTTTCATACATATGCACACTTGCTCTCTGCTGAACAAATAACCCTACATATTGCATGGAAGCCAAGGTAAATAAGAGATATTTAATAGCTTACTTACCTCCTCTATGGAGAGACCTAGCATAGAGCTGCCCTGCCTTCCTGTTGCTTTTTCTCTCCCTGAGGGCGCTGAGTTTTTAATTTCAGCATCACTAGCAGACAGAGGACGGGTACGCTGTAGAGACAGTGTGAATCCAGGTTTTTGCTTGTTTCTCTCTCATCTTACTTTATTAAAAAAAGTTACATTCAAATTCTAGGATTTCATACCCAGCAGAATCTACACTCCAAAGTACTAAAGCCAGAATTCACAATTTCACACTCCAACTGTTGAGAAGTCTACACCTCAGCAGGCACTAAGTGTGAATATTCACATTCCTAGTTTTTAAGCACGGCAGGACTCACAATTCAGACATTGCTGCTGGTATTTACACCCTGGCTCCTTCTGGAAAAATGTGAGACATACTCAAAAACACCAAAACGAGGATTTCGTACAGAAGAGTTATACTTTTGTTACTATACTGCTAGGTCTCCACTTGCTACTTCTCTCACTGATGGACAAATCTTGTACATGTACATAGATGCATCACGCAAATTTGCATACATATGCAAATTTTAAAAATAAGCTAAGAAATATTTGCAGACAGTCTCTCCAAGGTCATTCTTAACATGATGGGCAGTCCTGATCAATTTTAACAGAGGACAGGAATTCAAAGTATCTTCAAGTTGCCAGGATTATAAATGTCTTATAAACCCAGCAAAACTGAAATCTTTGAACATGGTCTCAAGAACGCTTTAGCTGGACTTAGGCCCAGTTCAGATAAACTACCTCTGTAAAAAATAGCATTACAGTCTAGTTGAGAAGGCTTCTTGCCGTTATACAAAATTTAGACTCTTTTACCACTGAGCAAAGAACACATAGAGAGCCTTTTTCATCTAGAAAGAGAAAAACATGCCAGAAACTTTAAGATGGATAAACTTTTGGAAATATCCCGTGCTGCCCAGACACAAATAAAACTCATGGCAAGATCAGGTTGTATCTTTATTTGTATGGACTATTGGAATTTAATTCCATTCTGTTTCATTAGAAATTGCAAGCAGATACTCAGAATCTGCAGGTGAAGCAATTGCAAAAGCAACAGGCATTGCACTAGAACGGGTTACACTGCAGCAACTGGCAGAGAAAGATCCAAAGAGAAGACAGAGACATAGCAGGTGCCAGCTGAAATATTTTGTTAAATGCAATTAAATTGATTAAATAGAACAAGAAAAAAGCAGCAATCTGGATGAGAAGGTAGGAGACACAAGCATTCGCAGAAGAAATAAAAGTGTCAGTAGTCAAGGTATGTTGATGCTGTAAGATGACTAAATTGAAAGGTTTTTAGTCTTTCTTCCTAAGCTTTCCTCTATTTCAAAAGCACAGCTCAACAACTCTGCTTAATGACTTCCTCTAAAATCTCCTTTTAAAAACCATTTCCTGACACTACCATAACAATCATCACATGAAATAATATACTCAAAGAGAACATAAAAGGAAATACTTCATCCTATCAGATGATCTCCTTTACTAAGGAAATACTACAATGAAGTCATCTCCATTGTCTCTCGATACAATGGAGATGATTCCATTGATTACAAACAGAAAAACGTGTGCCTATGTATCAGCAGCTCTGGCTCTTACAAATGAAACTCTGGCTCCTACCTGAGAACAAACTACACCACTGTCAAAATGCTAGAGAAAAAACTAACTTTACTGAACTTCCTGAACAAACACTTTTTTTTTTCCCCCCCTCCTTCAGTGCTTCACTGCAGAATTCTCTCTGGCTATAGCACAGAAATGTTCCAACTTCACAAAGAGCTTGTTTCCTCTTTGACCCAGCTTATCTTTAAAAGTACAGACAAATCCAACCACTTTGTTTTATCTCCAAATTCTACAAGCATCTCTGGTTCCCACACCATGATTCTAATTATACTAAGCACTGACAGCAGTTGGCACAAAGATCCTTCCTATTCTCTATGAAACCGCATTATTCAATAGGACTCTTCTTTCTTAGCCTCAGCTAAATTTACACAGAATGACACAAACAGCAGTGCACAGAATGAATTAGGTTCTCAAGATGATTCCATCTGTCCTACCTTCCTTCCTGCTGAGAAACCTCAAAAAACATGAGAATCACTCCTATTAAGTTCATGCAGGAAGCCCAGCAGCAAAATAACACCTACCGCGTCCCCACACAGCCAGGTGCTTTGGATTGTAAACTAACATTGATTTGTCCATATGGCTTGCAAGAAGGGTGCCAAAAACATTTAGAAAGGTAGACCAGTGTGACTTACACTAACAATACTTCTACATTTTTCCATTATCTTTAATAAAGCCTTATCTCTGTATCTAGTTTTACCCCGTTCATTCTCAAGTTTTTGTAGTTTCCTTCAGATGACCGTCTCATAGAAAATAATTACTTGTCTTATGGGGCCACCTGAATTTTGTCAATACAGATTCACCTGTGTGATCCTTTTCAGACTTTTTCCATCCCCTGCAGTACACCAGACAAACTCCTACTCCTCCTCCCTTTTGGTGTGACACTCCCACTTGCTGATGCTTTCACCCGTTCTTCCTTTGTTTTTGCACTTTTCTTTTCAATGGCCTACCAAATCAAGAAGACTGTGCTGCCACTGTCTTCATCATTTGATGACCAGAGTGACAACTTTATCTTTAAACATCTATATCCAGTTTCTTTAAAATGTACTTCAGAAATACCTGTAGGCTTAAAAAAATTTTAGGGATTTGACCAAGCTGACTTTGATTCTGAGCACACCTCACCTACTGTTATTTTAAGGTGCCATAAGAGATGTTAATGTGTTTTCATTCTCTGCTCTAGCCACATGGAAACTTATGCTAGTACCTATCCATCTCTTCCTTTCTTGTTGACTTCTCCCCCCATTAGGCTACTTGGCTGCAAAATATATTTTGGGACCACCAAGTATTGTACAAGGTAGTATTTGAAATTGCATCCTTTGTATTGGTGAAGGGAGCTGATGGGTACTTACCAATCTGGTGTTTGCTGTTTGAAACTGCGCAGACACAGGACGCTGCAAGAAACACACAGAGAGAATAAAAACCTTGTGTTCTTCAAGATGCTATCCTCCCTGCCCAAGTTGCAGAGGAGTGGTGAGTGCCCTAAAGCAAAAGGTTATAACTGAAGCCCAGAAAAAATAGCTAAGAGCTTCCACCATCTCAGTTCACATCTTCATGTCCTCCTCAGATGTACCCTGTCCCCATTCCAAACGCAGCTCTAATCCTAACCTCAGATGTGCTCAAGTGTGCAGAACACATCTGCATATACACATAATTTTCAAAAGCACACAAAAAAGAGCTCTACAGGATGGATGGATGAACTCAACTTTCACAAAAATCCATACTTTTGTAAGAGCTAGTCAGAGGAAAATACTCAATACCTGTGTACTAAGGAGAACAAGATGGCGTTAAGTAGAATTGTTCACAGGAGAGAGGGTAAAAGAAATTAGTAAAAATACTGAACATCCAGAAATAATTTCATTTAAATATCTCAACAGTATTCCAGTTCTTGTGGAGAAACAAGATTCTATTTAATATTCCAAAACAGGTGTAGAAATGTCAGTAGAATGTCAAAACATACCCTGGACTATTTATCTGGTAACGGACCTCCAAGCAAGACCAGTTTAATAACCGGATAGGTTCAAAAGAAAACTATTATCAGAGGAGCTCTGATTTTTCTTGCCTTTGGCAGTGTTCAGGCTGCCGTCCCGCTCTCTCTCCAATGCCCAAGAACAGCAAATAGTGTAAGAAAGGATTCTCAAGAGACCTATTTATCATTTCTAGCTGTACAACTTCCAAGTTCTTCTCTACAGTTGGTCTATACAAAACAGGTCATGGTCCCTTTATTGCTTACAATTAATTGAAAGACCTCCAACCCAAATCAACAATAAATTACAAAGAAAGCAGC
The DNA here is from genome assembly GCA_013398155.1 of Pedionomus torquatus. NCBI lineage: Eukaryota > Metazoa > Chordata > Aves > Charadriiformes > Pedionomidae > Pedionomus > Pedionomus torquatus. Next base: position 35,749 of record VZRU01006947.1, on the reverse strand, counting down.
TAAATTTTTTGTTTCCCTAGAGGGAGAAATGCTCAGAGAATAAAACCAAAGAAATCGAGCAAGGAAATTGTAGTCTGGTCTAGTGGAACTCCGAAGATCCCTTTCAACCCCTACAATTCTGTGATTCTATGAAATGACACG
>VZRU01006947.1:5219-35459 GCA_013398155.1 Pedionomus torquatus | reverse complement strand
CTCCAGCCCTCGGACCATCTTTGTGGTCCTCCTCTGGACCCGTTCCAACAGTTTTATGTCTTTTCCCTGCTGAGGACTCCAGAGCTGGACACTCCAGGTGTACTCCAGGTGGGGTCTCACAAGCACAGAGTAGAGGGGGAGAATCACCTCCCATGACCTGCTGGTCACGCTTTCTTTTGATGCAGCCCAGGATACGGTTGGCTTTCTGGGCTGCCAGTGCACACTGCCAGCTCATGTTGAGCTTCTCATCCAGGAGCACTCCCAAGTCCTTCTCCTCAGGGCTGCTCTCCAGCCATTCTATGCCCAACCTGTATTTGTGCCTGGGATTGCCACGTCCCAGGTGCAGGACCCTGCACTTGGCTTGGCTGAACTTCACGCCCACTGCTTCATTTGCATTAGCCCACCTCTCAAGCCTGTCCAGGTCCCTCTGGATGGCATCCCTTCCCTCCAGCGTGTCGACTGCACCACCAAGCTTGGTGTCATCAAATGTTTATGGAATCCATCTCATAGCCAAAAAGTTATCAAGAACAACTTCCCTTTAGCATTACAGTGCTAAGAAAGCACTATCTCAGCAGAAAAGGTAACTGACAGTCATAACAAGTCACATGAGGCCTCACTCCAAGGATCCATGAGAAAAAAAGTGAGAGATTCCAAGACTGAATGGAAAAGAAACCATAAATTTCAAGTGCAAAAAACTCTTTCTGCCTAGAAGGCCTTGGAGATGTTCATAAAGCCCTAGGGTTCTGAAAGTTTGTTGTCCACAACAAAATGAAAGTGGCTGAAAAGCCCCTAGCTCAGGTGCATCCCCCGAGTCTCTTCTGTAGCGATGCTAGAAATCCAGATAAGCCCTTGTGCACTCAACTTTTCTCTCTCCCCTGTGAGTTAATTCAATGACTTTCCTGCTATCTTCCTCAGCTCTGGCTTGTTGGAGTCTCTTACCTGCAGCTTCTGGTACGGATTTCTCCTGGTAGATTCACACGAATGATAAATGGCCCGGCTTGACCGCTGGCCTGGATCCTGGCACACAAAACCTATGGACAACAGGATCTACATAAGAACTTTAAGACAGGCAAATCCTGAAGTAAAAATCTAGCATTCCTGTTAATGTTCTCAGTCTATACATGACTTCTGTCCTTGCCCAAGAACCAAAAAGGACAGTTTCATTTTTTTATAGCTTGCTTTATTTAATCCCAAACTGTACATTGCATTACATGTTTTTGAATAAAACTGTAACTCGCTTCAAAACCAAGTACTTAAATCAATAAGATGGGTTACTGAATAGAGATAGGCTCTGTTTCTGGAAGAGCTGAGAGGGTTACCTGATAAAAATTTTGCCTTTTAGTACTAGGGGTAAGCTGCAGCAAGTAATTGAACCAAGATGTACTATGGATGACTAGAAGGTGTTGTGCACCAGAAAGTCATGCAGCTTTCACAATCATGACTCCACTGTTAACATAACCTAACCAGAACACACATATTCAACCTAAAAAAAAAGGAATAATAATAATTTAAAAAAGCATGAATACTGATTCTGTGGGCTAAACAGAAGTCACTTGCTAAAGAGAAAGAGTAGTATCATCAAATACCAAACCAGTGTCTCTTAATACCACCTAAACATCATAAACAGCCGGACTATTCTGAAGCTGAAATGTCCACATGTAACTTCCCAGTGCTAAATAGAGTTGCTCTCCTTAACTAGAGTTCTCCTCTATTATATAATAACACACAGCTAATAAATCTACTTTTTATTGTTTTTAAATGAGGGAAAGATTGAAGAGCTTTTTTGTTACACTCACCTACAAGAGTGAACATATCTGAGAGCATGCTGGCTTTGATCTTCAAGTCCAAAGGAGCATCACTATACACATATGCAACAGAACAAGAGGACATTATTTGACTAACATTAAATAGGAGGAATGCATCACTATTCAAGATATCTTCTAATATGGTTTCCTTGTATTGATCCCTAACACAAACAAAACCAACATGGGAGGAAAATTGGATGATTTTCACAAACACAGGTAAAGACCAAACAGCAACACAATCTCTTTATCCTTATTCACAGCTTCAGTCTTCTGATGCAGCAATGTGTGGCCTTGTTTTAGCTCTGCCTGACTAGAAAAATTTTATTTGAATGTATCTATGCTACATTTCATGGAGTAGACAAAGGTTGCTTTCGTAGAATTCTGAAAAAAAACACAATTATTTGTGTCCTTTCCACATAAAATCATGACATCGGATGGGTTAGTTCCATCAGATGGAAACAAATGTTTGGGAAAGGAGATAGATTTGAAGAGATCAGACAGTGGGAAGAGATGAGAAACATTCATAATTCTATCCAGGAGCAGGGAAAGGAGGTACATCAATGAATACAATTCAGATCAGACAAGCAAAGTTTGATTCCTTAGAAGCAGAGAAATCAGCCATGTTTTACAGCACAGTGATAGATACCAATAGCCTGGACAAAGAAAACAGCAATCAGAGAACAAAGGATACAGATGCAAGTTAGAACTTTATGTAGGAAGGGATGCAAATAATTCAGTGTGTATGTATATGAGCACAAACCACTAAACCAGGAAATTAAGTGTGGTGGAAACATTCTAGTTGCACTTGGAAATGAAACGGGTACTGTGGAAGGTCGGGTTATGAACAGTGTGTGAAAAAGTTTCTAAGCAGGATAAAGAAGGAAGGAAAAAAAAATTAAGACAAAGGTAGGACATGGCTATTCCAGAAAGATATAACTTAAAGCTTATTTGTACTGTCATAACTGAAATATTGCTCATAGTACTACAGAAGTACATTGTGCATCTGCTCCTGTGAATTTAAACAGTAGTCCAGAAAACACATATAGCTGGATATCCACAAAAATAAATTCTCACGTTTCATTAGAGTATGAGGGTCAGCTTAAGGGCCAAGACAACACTCACTCTTTAGATTATAGCTAAAGAGAGTACTGGACCAAAAATCTGAGCCCAAGCATAAATCTACATACTCAAGCCATAGTGCCTGAGCTCTGCTTGGACTCCAAAACCTTAAAGATTCTACTCAGTCAAGCAGATTGAAACCCCACACAATAGCCTGGAGAGCTTCAAAATTCAGCTATGATGGGAGATTCTGAAGTGTTAACAGTGATGATGGCCTGTGAAATTGGAATCCCAACCGGGTTCTTTCAAAACCTATTGCTGCAACAAGTTTGTTTATGCAAAGGGAAAAGCAAAGAACTATCCCTCTCTCTCAGTTCATCAGTGGAACAAATACTGTGCAGGCATCATGAAATAATACCCTCCTAGGACCACAAGTTTCAAGAAGAACCATCTCTAGCAACAGTCCCAGCCTCATATTAAATCGGGAAACACTTACCAGGCCAGTGATGGGGAGAGGTTCACTTCCAACAGCCAGGGCTTCAGAGTATCGTCAATAAGGACATCAAAACCATACAGTTCTGAAAACACAGCAGAGCCCACTAGTTTACCTTACTGCACCTTTAAACATTCAGGTAAGGTCCAACATTAGTCTCATCATCAGGTCTTTTCTACCTATATAATTTGAACTCTCTAGGGCTGAACAAATAATAACATTCCCCAAGTGAGAAATTTCACTTCCTCAGAATTAAGATTAAGTATACTCTGGGGGGGGAAGAGAGAAGTAGAAAATGGGTCTTACGAAAGTATTATATAGAAAAATAGATTCCTTGCTGCCCACAAACTGCAGTTCATGAAGAACTCTATCTTTTTTTTTTTTCCACATAAAATCGACACAAGTACAGCAAGTCAAATCTATCTCTTCCATTGGATCCTGGAAATAACACAGCTTCATTCCCTTTTTCACTTTTTTAACACCTATATTCATTGTTCCAGTCAGCTATAGAAAATCTTGTTGCTTTCAAGCATCAGCTTCATTTCAATGACTCCTGTATGTTTTTCTGCAACAATCCCATGGGAGTACAAGATCCTTCTCTCAGCAGCTCCATCTACACAGACAACCTCCCTTAACTCTTTATCATATTGACAGCTTGCCACTTTGCATCAAATCATCAGAAATATTTTTCCTTACTTTCTAAACATTCATAACATGTTACATCTCCTAGATGTGTTCTGCTCTACACAGGCCAGATTGAAGCCAGCTTCCCATTCCGAGACTGATTTTACTATTTCACTCTATACACACATTCTCTCTAGTTTGGAAAGAGTTGAAAGAAGGATGCTACACAAAGACAACTGTAAATCAGGAGTTGGCGTTAATGCAGTTCCCTCTTCCAGCATTAAGAAACGAAGTTAATAATCATCAGGGCAAACGATGCACATTTTTTCAAAAACACCACAGAATAGGGTATTGGTAAAGAAGAAGGATTTCTATGGAATTAACCAGTTCCCTAGTACATGGAGTAAAAGCAGAAGAATTTCCTTGCCATGCTGCTTTCCTTGAATTCTGGCCTCAGCCTTTTGTCGCCTGCCTGATGTTGATGCTGGCTTCAGGAAGCTGGACTGCTTGACAAGATGTTCCCATGCAGACAGATGTGCGAGAGCTCATGTAGCTTATAATGGGAAGCTAAAGAGCTGGAGCTGGGGGGGAGGAAGGGCAGGAAATGGCAGCAGAGTGAGTATTGCCTGCTCACTTTTCTAGACTGCGTAGCCAGACATTGAGTGGGAAGCAAAACAGCAGAGAGCTAAGGAGTTGGTTCACTCCAAAGAAATGAGGCTGAATCTACATTTGGTTCTCTTGCTGCCCAGCCAGGAAAGACTGCAGTAGAGGGAAAAGGAGGAGGTAGAGACTGTAAGCATAAACATTAGCAAAGCATTTTGACCAGAAGAATCTTCTGATGATTTTAATACGTTATTTCAAAATACAATCTTAGGTTTGGTGAAGACCTGTGGCACAGCAAACTTCAGTGGAGAGGCAGCTCTTGCCCAAGACAGAGAAATGGACCTGTAGCAGCAGATGGTCTACAACCTCCCAACCCCAGTCAGGAAGCACAGCATTTTGCTTGAACTAGCTGTTGCTTTTTTTGCTGCTGGCCATTCCCTTGTTCTGCCCCTCAAAGGACCTTTGCTAGCATTTTAGCACCTCTGATTTTGTCTGGCTTTCCCACATTTTTTTTTCCTTCCAAGTCACTTTCACCTTAAAACTCCATCTTTTCCCACCCAATTACTCACTCCATCTACTTTTACAAATACATATGGGGAACCTCTTTACCTTAGCCAGCCCTGACCACGCTACTGGTGCTTTACACTCCTTTTCCTCGCATCTGCCTTGTTTATTAGGCCAATAAACTCTTAGGGGTATACCTGTTGACTCAATACCATCTAACACCATCTGCAATGCCTTAGGGTCCCCTGGGAAAACTTCACTGCTGCTCCATAATGCCCCACGTCTCATATATTCTAGGTTGTACCTACAACCCCTACACAGATGTCTGTGCTACCTCGGGGCTTCATGCAATATCCACATTCTGGTAACAGAATCAAGCCTCACAGATTCCCACATCGATCTTGGTACAAAGGGGTTCTCAAGTCTGCCTGGGATACTGGGGCACAAACAGAAGATAAATTACCTGCAGTTTTAACTATCCCAGAAATATCTCCTTGGCCCTCTTCCACATTGTGAAAATGCACTACCTAGATTAACAAAGAAGTAGTATCCTTTCTACTGTGAAACTCCACTATTATTTGTAAAAATAAATGCACAGGCAGCAGAAAGATATAGTCACACGAGCACTGCATGATCCAAAATACTCTGCAATTACTAACTTAAGCAAGACTGTCGTTTCCATCTGTAGAGACAGTAAAGAAAACAAAGTGACTGAAAGAAACACAGGCCTCAGGCTGAGCCAATGGTAGGTTTATGACAACCCACCTTGCACAACTGTTGTTAAGAGTAAAATAAACTAAGATACCAGGTTTCTATGATGCCTTTCCCTGCTCCCCCTCCTCTTGCTACTACAGTACACAAAAACATGTTCCACCCTTGCAGTTTGCTGCAGAGATTGGAAATATATCAGAAGGTACCAGCTTTTGCCAAGACTCAGCAGAAAAAGCCTGCCTCTTCCCTCAGACCATCACAGAAAAGTCAGTGCTGACCAAGCTTCCCATCCTCCCAAGAGAAGGGTCAGCTTCAGACTCAAGTCTAACAGCAACAGTTCAGAGAATTTTTTTTTTATTTATTTTTTGGCAAATGTCATTAATTAAGACTAAAATGAAGGTTAGAAACATGGTCTTAAGCTTTTTTGTTCTGGTAAACTACCACATATCCCAAATCTATCTTATAATCCTGGCGAAGACTGCACTGGCATTCCATTTTAGAAAATATCCCCAAAGAATATGGTATTCTCTGTAAGTCTAAAAACTAAGCCACAAGTGAAATCCTGGTGGCAAAAAACAATGTTTCCATGATTTTGCATAGAATGAATAAATTCAATTCCAGGGTCACTAATTCTGGTCTTTGTTTTCAGCTTGTTCACTGGGGAAAAAGAAGCAGCTTTACTGCAAAATACATATTCTCTCATTGAATGGAGGCAACCTGAGGTTGTGAAGGGACACACACTGAAAAAAAGCTGCATAGCATGAAACTCTTCTGTTTTTGCAATAAAAACTGTCTCATTTTAAGCAGGAATGTATTTACAGACATTCCTAATGCAAGGAATTATACCTGTGCTGCTGAAATGCATTCCTTCCCTTTCTCCTTCCTACTTTTTCTGTGCTTTATATAAAGGTATCCTGCACACCATGCTTACAGACTACACGGATCAAGGAGCCCCAGTTAACTTTTCTAACTGTGCTACGATTTCATCCAAAGCAGCAACCAGTGAGTGCAAAGGAGAAAACCTTTTAAGAGTATAGTCACGGTCATGCTGCTTTGTTGAACACATTGCCAAACTTGAGGCTTCAGAAACTACATGATATTTTGTAAGTCAACTCCATCACCTTATCTAGGGGTGGTACAGTACCCGCTTCAACTCTGGTAGAGCACATCTTAACAGCTATGGGGACATGAACATCTTGGGGGCTATCACAGTCAGGTCCCAAATCATTCCTGTCACTCTGCAAAAGGCCAGCATAACAGTTTAGGCTTTGATAAACTAAAGGCCACACTGTGTCATATCAAGTAATATAACAGAAGTCTCTACTCTGGACACACAGGGCTTTGGAAAAAGTACTGGTGCAGTAGTCTTGCTATCTTGCAGTAATCTTGCATCTGCTTTGCACACCAAATAATACAGCTTAAGACCCGTTTTTAAGAAAACTTTATTTTAACAAAAAAGGGTTTTCTCTCTCAGTGTTATTGCAGGATAGGACCAAACAAGAGGGGACAGAGTTATTCCACATGTTGGTGTTCTTGTCTGCTTCATAAGATGCACCCCACGCTTGCTCAAGTTTGTCATACTAGCTTGGCCAGATGTGTAATTACCTCACTTAGAGGCACTTTCTCCACAATAAGTAAACAAGATGTGTCCATCACTTATAAGATGACTTAAGGTTTTTTTTCCCTTCAACTGAAGCCAAAGAACACTTAGTCACATTCCAAATAGCAGTCTTCAGAAGTGGATTAATTTCAGGGTGCCTACACAGAGATATAGGATATCTTGAGTTTGAAGTGACACATAAGGATCAGAGTTAACTCCCTGCTCCTCACAGGACTACCTGCAACTAAATCATATGACTAAAAGCACCTTCCAGAAGCTACCTGAACTCTGACGGGGCGGTGACACGACGACTTCCTTGAGGAACTTGTTCTAGTGACTGACCACCCACTCAGTGAAGAGCCTTTTCCTGACATCCAATCTGAACTTCCCCTGACACAGCTTCATTCCTTGTTGTGCGCAATCACTGGTCACCAGAGAGGGGAGATCAGCACCTCCCCCTCAACTGTCTCCCCTTGAGGAAGTCACTCCTCAGCCATCTTTTCTCTAAGCTGAAGAAGCCAAGTGACCTCAGCCACTTCTTGTAAGTCTTGCCTTCAAGACCTTTCACCATCTTGGTTGCCCTCCTTCTATATAAATTACTGATCTCTTTGGTGAAGAGAAGAATACACTTAGGGCTTATCATCTATACCAAAATCAAAGCAGAAGGATGATTACGAGTGTGAAGTCAAAAAAGTTAATAAGGTCATCTTCAAGGTTAACAAAGAACAGGGGTCTTGGTGTAAACTGGGCTGCCTTTATCATTGTAATCTTGAAGGGTAAGTAACATTCACCCGCAAAGGAGAAAGTTCTTCAATCCAGCATGTGAAATCATAGTGAGTGAAGAGGTTAACATCCCAATAACTACCTTTGGACATCACTTAGCTTCCCTTATATCACTAAGGAACAGAAGAGTAGATATGCTACTATTTGTTCTTCAACAAACTTTGGTGGCCAAATTAAGAAAGCATAGTAGCAGGTAGATTAAAATTGAGCTGTTTCCATAGACACTTGGGTACATGAGGCGAAGAAGAAACACAGCATGTCCTGAATTCATTAGCTCAAATTCTGTCAAATTTCAACCATAGGATACAGGAGCAGCTAAAAAAACTCACTGCTTTGGTGGGATCAACATGCCTATTATCCTATCCTGCCCTGCCTTCTTAATTGCAGAAGAGCTCAGTCACTGCTGGCTTCAATAAAGCTGGGAATAAAACAGGGGACCTAAATTTATTGCTTCAGGCCCATGTTTCAGTGAGCATAGAAAGTGGTGCTACACTGGATGCTGCCAAAAATGCATGCTGCACCCACTTGTCTTCATCCCCTGCTAAACCACCTTACAGAGAGATTTTTCAGACTGCCTGAAAGCAAACCTCACTGCCTTTCCTAGCCTACCAAGAAGTACTTGCTCTAGGAAGAATTATGCAGTCTTTAATTTGCTTGGGCATACGTTTCCCTATCATACCTACTGCTCCTATGACGAGATATCATGTCCCTCAAAGTCAGTGCAAACTCTGAAAACTGAGTATTACTAGAATGCAGTAAGCAGCTCACATGATATAGCCAAAAAGGGTCTCGCTACCGTCATTCCACAAATTGTCAGCAGCACTCCACTTTGACATTAACAAAGGAACCAGTCTGACCTATCACTCTCACTTTCTAGGCAAGTATGGGTAGCTGGAACCACACTATTCTTATTTTAGAACATGAAGCAGCCATAAATGGAGTCTCTTCCCTTAAATCTAGAAAACAAGTATACAACATTAAAAAACAATACAACCCCCCCCCCCCCCCCCCCCCCCCCATTTACTTGGGAAAGGAATGAAGATCAACAGCAGCACTGCACTGTTAGAGAAACAAAGTAGAGAACCTATTCTATACAAATAGGTACTTGTGATTTAATTTTTAGCAAGGTGGCAATTGTGCTGGAGTCCTATTCCTTAGTCAGCGTTACAGAGACTAGAGTAGAATAAACACTGAGTTCATCATCTTTCTAGAAGCTTTCCAAACAAGGCCTACCTCAGTATCAGACTGTCAGATACAGGTTTCTGAAGTCTGGGATGCTTTTAAAGTGATCGGTCTCTCAGGACATACAGGCAGTTCCATTGTTCACATCCCAGAATAAAAAGAAGAAAAAAACAAAAAGGCTCTTGGGAGCCTCTGCATGCTGCCTTGAAATCTTCATTCCCAGTTTTCTTCCTCATGTTAACAAGCTATGCACTCAGCCATTCTGAACGTTTCCAGCTAGAAAAAACGTCTTTTTTACAACATGGTTGAAAGTGGCACAACCAAAGAGTGTCAGAACAAGACACACAGATGACGAATGAGCCATACAGCATGACAAAGGCAGTTCAAATCATTGAGATGAGGACCACCACTTCATTGTGGGGGAAGATGGCAGAAAGCACTGAGCTCTGGAAATGCCTCAGGCTCCCTTGGGAAGCAGTATGGCTCCTACTTAAGCTCTCTTTCCTGGGAAGCTCTTAATTTATGTTTACACTGAAATAAATGGAACAAAACAGTTTATTTGTGGGGGAACATCTGAGAGGGTGGTTAGTGCAGCCCTGGGGAGGCAGCAGGAAGTGGGATAACCTCAGAGCCAGGCCCAGCAGAACGTACACCAGGAACATTAGTTTCCACATACACAACTCAGAGGAATCTAGAGACACAACTGAGGGAGGAATAGGGAAAAACAAATACAGAGAGGCAGTTAATTTTTTTCGGTGCCTTTTCTTTCTTTAATCAAAGTTTTTTGGTGCCCCCCTTTTTTTTTTCCTAAACCAGTTGGTATATCTGCAGTAGTGGATAAAAGGCTACTCCACTAAAGCTACTATCTAACTCATAAATCCCCACATATGCCAAGGTTCTTACATTGGGCAAAGGCATCAGAGTCAGTCAAGAGAAACTAAGGCCAGAAAGGCCACTAGTTCAGCAGGTAACTAAACAACATATCAGCCATGGGTCCTCCTTGAATCTTGAGTGCCTCATCACCCCTAAATATCCAATGATGACAGCATTCATGTTAAAGTGTTGAAAGCTCCAGAATTGTCAGTACCCAAGTACAATGCAAGGATCATGCAAATACATTTACCTATCACTGGTAGTTTAAATGTAAGTTCCAATACCTAAACACAGGATGATCACTTAAGCCAAGCTTGGTCTTTGGTTTAAGTGCTAGCTGAAACTAATTACAGACTGATTTCCCCTGCTCCAAGACTCCATCTTCACACATGTATCCACACAAGCAAAGGGCGGCTAAGAGCAAGAGGAGGCCTCTTTAGGGAATGTTGGGAACCAGCCACTGGAAAGCAGGAGAAGGCACACTGTGGTACCAGCCGCTGCTTTCTGGACCTCATCCCAGCATCTGCTGCCAGCAAGTTCTCAAATCCCTTCGCCAGCACATAGTTCTCCATCCAGCTTTTGTCAGAAATGGGCTTTGACGCCACCATGCGGTACTCTCACACAAGCACAAGCCCAGAAGCATTATCACCACCGTCATTCCAGGCACTGCATTACACATCCCTCCCTAGTCCTCAAATGCACGTAGGATGATATTTCAAAACTACATTGCACTAGATGGCTCAATAGAAAAATATTAAATGCTCTAAAGGGATGTTTAACCACCCACAGCCATTCTTTGCAAGGGGACAAGTAGGTCGGCACTTTCACAGTTCCCTTTTCATTATCCCATTTTCTAGTATGAAAGTCTGATGAACAACACTGCATAGGAGCAACTCTGATTCAACATTCTCTGCCCTCACATATGTCTATACCAAGGAGCAAATAAACAAAAATAATTAAACAAATGCAGTATCCAGTTTCCTTGCTAATAGGGTATACACATTTCTCTGTATCATCAGAAAGCTGGAAGTTTCAAACAGTACTCAAGAGCCCATCAAAAAATATGCCCCAGTGCCTTACCAAAGCAGCTGCCACGATGTGAAAGAAGATTTTTACAAGCAGTGGCAATGGCCAGCTCAGCAGAAACTACTGTCTTGATGATCAGGTCTTCCACATTGGCCATCAGTGCTGCAAGAAGGGGAGGAGAAGAAAAAAAAGAAAAAAGAAAAAGAAAGGTAGATTGTGAAGCAGCACACAATATCTAAAAAAGCATAAGAATATGCATATGGACAGCTACCTTTGTGAATCAATGCACATGAGAACCTATGGATGACAAAGCAATGATGTTTAGAAATCCATGCAAACAGAAGTATATAGACACACGCGCAAGAATCGTAGCGTAAAAATACTCACAAATGATAATAAGATTATATGTACAGTGCAAATAAACAGAAACATGGCAAAGCATCAGCACAAGTCAGCTGGAGTCTGATCACCGCCCACTCAGAGCATTAGGAAAGATTAAACAAGAGTCGGTTAGTGAGATAAGCCTTTAAACTACAGAGAATAAGACAGAGATAGAAAAATTTTTCTTGTGGACTTCTACAAGAACTGTTTTGTGATGTTGCACCTTCCTCTAAAGCAGCCGTTCCCATACAATGATTCACAAATAATTTTGAAGTGATGCAACAGGTGACAGCTCCCCATTCTGCTGACCTACAGATAATCTGCAGTTTTAGTAAGGAAGCCCTCTCCAGCTCCTGTAGGAGCCTGTAAGCAGAGGCCAGGAACAGGAATCTGAGCTGACAGAGGGAGCAAAAAGCAAGAAAAGATGCACGTTAGATGTAGACATGGATTCTGCACCCAGCCTGGGATGAGTCATACAATATAAAGAGCACCTCACTGAGTTTCTGTTTTCAAGGACAAGCAATAGAGAAGGGAGAGGAAGAGGGGGAAAATGAACAAACACTGGAGTGTAGTCTGAAAAGTCAGCAGGGATGATAGAACAGCCTTACCCACCCCGCAAAAGGAAACACAGGCAAACCCACTAGACCTCCAGCAAACCCACAGAGACATTTGGTAATCCCTGTCCCAAAAAACATGTAGTACAAATCACTTGACTAGAGAGTTCAGTTTAGGTCTACAATTATCTGAACATGAGAAAGAATAATGGCATGCAGGGACCTGATTAGTTACAGAGGGGCATGCAAGCAAATGCAGACGTGAACTTCTGTACAAGAAGACAGCCAAGTGGAAGCAACACAGCATGGAAACATCTAAGTGCACATAAACATCCCACAGCACAAAATTCTTGCCAGTCCAGACAAGGCCAGCACTTTTCCAGCCAGCATTCTGCCTCCCTATGGCCAGGACCAGATGCATCAGAGAAAGGTGCAAGAAGCCTTGTAATGGATAGTTAGAGAAACCTGCTTGCATCACACAGCAGTTTACTTAATTATGAGTGTGCGTTTTATATATTAGGTCAGGGTGGGCTGTGGAAATGTATCAGTATCAATAACTAGGCATACACAGCTTACTGAAAACATATGGTGCAAGAAGTGATTGGACAGTCATGCACACAGATGATGGAGAAAAATCTCCTTCCATCATCTGAAACCCAGATTCAAACCCCTTCCTGCAACACCTAAGTGTTCCCTAGCAACTTTTGCAATACGGGCATAGCTATCAGCAATGTTACCAATTCCTCAGTATCACAGGTAATTATCCTTTAAAGGATATCCTGGATTCTGCTCTGCAGATACATTTTACTCCCAGCAGACCTGGCAAAAGTATGGAAGAGGGAGCTATTTTATATGAAACACAGACTGAAATGAAAACACCCAGCAAAAACCTGAGCCATGGAAAGATGACACCACATCCAAGAGTCATTCAAACTGGCACAGCTCTCCAGAGGTTGGTCACTCATCACTCAACAGGCCATGGGAGCAGCAGAGGGAGGGAAGCTTTTAGAAGGAATGGAATGACCTTAAGAAACGGGAAATGTAGGTAAAATATTAAGAAACACGCCCTGGGAAAGTCTCAGAATATTATTTGCAAAAGGGAAGGGGCACGCCTCATCTCTGGGGATAGAGAATCAATGCACAGCTCTAGCGAGTAAACCGTAAGGAACAACGCTTCCCTCCACCATGCTCTGGTGCTAAGTGGGACTCACTGAAGCTGTTCCCTGACTTTGTAGGGCTCACACTAGTAAGATGATTCAAGGTCCAACCAAGGACTAGAAGAACAAGATCCATACTGACCTGCAGTATCTCTCCCCTCTTGTTTTAAGTACCTCAGCATTGCACTCATGCTCCACTTGTTTCCATAATCCTCTACTTCAGGGTCATCAGAGCTAAAAATAAATGAAAGAAGTTGACACCACTGGCCTACCTCCATAGACTTGCACCAACCTTACACCAATGTAGGTAAATCGACCCAACCTCCAGAGATCAAGTTCCATTTTCCAGCCAAGTACCTGACATAGTCTCCACTCTTCTTGTTGACACTGTAGTTGGTCAGATGCATGAACTGGTTTTTAATGTTCTTGGATGCCTGGTCATACCTCACTGTCGCAAACCTGTAGAAAGGGATAAAGTTCCACAGTATTTCTTGAACAAGTGACATGGTTTCTAAATACAACCTACTACACAGACCACTCAACAACAACAGTTAGGGAGAGAATGCATGTAACAAGACTTCAACAAATGTAACCTTTCCTCAAGAAAAATACAGTTTACTCTCAAAAGCTGCATCTAGTTGCATTTAGTTTCTTTTTCAGAGCCTTAGAGCAGGGAGCTCCATTTGTTCTCCCTGGAGTTTTCACAGCCTAACAGTGTACTCATCAAGCTAGGCACACTTCTCACCCCACCCCCCAACTGCTAAGACTTGTGATCCTCAGACATTCTCACCAAACAGGCCACTGTTTTAGACAGGCAGCTTAACAGGCCCTTCAATTTCACGATCGCACCTACCAAGAACACTTAAGATCCACTGGTCCTGGAAAATGTTCATGTTTAGAGCAATCATACTACATATGCATACCATCCTCCTATACCGCAATAGCTTAAGATACCAGGGTCTCAAAAGAGATAAAGGGAGTAAGAAAGGGTAAAGGGGAAGTCAGACATATGCTACTCTAATTAGCCCTGGCAACAGGGGAAGTACCACAGAGACCAGGGTTAGTCACAAGAAAGGAGAGTAGATTTGGGTGAAGCTTCAAAGGAAGAAAAAGGAGGCGGTGCACAAGAAAAAAGAAAAGAATGGAAGAAGGAAAGGAATTTGGAGCATCTGGCTGTGCAATGAAGTTAGTGTCCAGAAAAGAATGCATCCCTAATTTGCTTTATTAATAGTGATCTCTCTTTATCCTTCCTCTATTATTTTCTGTAGTTCAGAAGCTGAACTATACAAGGACATTTAAGAAATTACATAGGAAAAACAGTAAAATCATCCTTTAGAAAGAACTGACACACACACACAAAAAAAGAGTAATTTCTCATGAAAATGAAACCACTACTGCCCTCACTTGGTAGCCATTTTGACAAACACCTCTCTCCTATATCAGATAGTCCATGAAAATGCTCATCAGATTAAATCTATCCTTAAATACACAGGTGGGAGCAAGAAAAAACAGCAACAAAAACACATCTGTGATGTAACTAACTCTAAGCAGCAAGGTTAAAAAAAGTGAAAAAAAATTTGCACCATATTTTTCTAAGCTTTAACTACATATGAAGTCAGAGCAGCTGGCAACAGAAAAGAGTTTGGAAGTTTGGATCCCCTATCCACATATTTCCACAGCTTAAAGTATTTGAATTTCTTTTCAGTTTAACTGTAAGTTTCCTGGATTTAGCATTTCTATTTTGAACATCAGAAAAAAAATACATGATAGGGCTGTTGCCACGTATTTATGATTTCATCAGCTTCACCTTAACAACCATTTATTGGCAGCATACTGAAAGCATTTGTTGATAACAGGCTTTCAGCCAGATCCTAGAAGATACTGAGAATAAGCAGGAAGCCATTTCACCAGTCATAGCTCCCTCAATGCTTTGAAGCAGAAGGCAATTAGGTTCACCATTCTTATCAGCTTCTTACTTTTTTTGTGGTTATGTACATAGTCAAAAGAATGAGGATACAGCCCCTGGCAGACATACTTCTGAACAACAGTATTTCTTTACCTTCCAGATGCTTGCATTAGCTTCCTTCTATAAAGACTGTCCTCAGTCACTAGGTGGCCTGAGCTCCACGCCCACAGAATTTACATTTCCATGGGAACTGATTATTCAGAAGGGATTTCAGTGTGTTCTAGAGCTCTTGGTACATAAACTTTCTCTTCTACTAGGAAGTTGTCATCTTATGGGATATCATGTGTCAGTTCAGCAACTCATAAAAAAAACACCAAACCATTAAACAACTCAACAGAATCAAATGCCAGTTTACTATATTCTCCAAGAGCGGGTTCAAGAGCCTTACTAGCCTTATGCAAATAGAAAATGCAAGTTACTTCTAGAGCTTGTATCACTAGCCTCTGAACATTAGAATAGTGACAGATCACAAGTACAATGCTAGCAATAGCCCATACCCCTTAGACTGCGTTTTGTACTGGCTTGCGATGAAATACCAGTTATGACTACCTTCAGTACTCTATAGTTCTACAGATTTTCATACTATTACTTCACTGTATCTTTATTCCACTGAAGTAACAAGGCTACTCATCCACCACACTTGTCCCCAGAACAGACTTGCATACTTGAGAAAGTCTTGCTTCAACAGAAATTTACAGGTTATTTTTAGAGACACTAATAACATAGAAACAGGCCTTACAGTAAGAATGGAAAGCAGGAAAACTTTAATGCTTCTAAAATCTTCTATGTGTTAATCTGAGATTAGAATAAACTCTTGAGAAATCTTACGATCTTTTAGAGGATGATTTCACTCCAAGTCCTGCTCTCTTCCAGCACTGTTCTGGACCCTGCCCTTTTTCCAATTCCAGACCCCTTCTAAGAATAGAGTATTTGCCACCTAAATATAAATGCCAAGATCCTGAAAGCCATTTAGAAACTATAGGGTAAGGTGGCACAGAAAATAAAGCACGAGCTTCATGTTTTCCCAGTAACACAGTTTACCACAAGCACATACTGCAACATTCTGCACGAGCTATTTTCCTAAGCACTAAAGGCTTAATGCCCAGGTATCTCATATTGCTATAATCCAGCCAAAGAGTGATGAAGGCACAAATAACAGAGGCCAGGTCATCATCTGCCAGGACAGGACTGCTTCCTAGCCAAGGCATTACTCATGGATGCTGCTATGTGGGAGCTTGTGATCAGCCAGGAATCGGAGTACTCCTTAACCGCAGGCTGGACTGTCCACATGTGGAGGCACATCGTCAGCCAAAGGAGACTTATCAAGTGAAACTCTTCAAAATGGCATCTTCTGCTGACTAACACCACATCTTTCTTGCTCCGATTCAAGCAACTCTTTTTTCCCCCAACTGTGATCTCATCCTGTCCAAGTTTGGGACAACTCCATAGGCTTTGCAACACAAAGACCCAACACACTTAAAACTGCTGTGTGTTGCTGGTAGTTACGTTTATGTGCTCTGAATGGTTCAGCAACTGGATCCACATTCTTATAACCTATTTTCCTGTAGGACTTGTCAAGTAAAAATAAAGCTCTAGGAACAGGTGAAATTTTCCACTATTAGTCAGACAGAAAGGTTTCCTGCCACTTCAGTGCATTCTTCTGACCCCGCCTCATCTAAATCAGTAGTTGTTCCTGTTAACAATGCAAAATATTGCAGAGGTAGCCAAGAAAGGAACGGATGTCTGTTCTGTATCTACCATCAGGATATCAACTCTGTTTTGGCCTGAATTCAAATTTGCTTTCTCCATAACGCAGGTTCTAACCACAAGTTTTCAAAGTTGGATTTCTCCTGTGTTGAGTGAACTCTCTTTCACCTGCCAACAAGCTTGTGGGGCAGAGAGGAGAGAAGCAGAGGATGCAGGAGGAATGGTCCCCTGCCGCAGCATTAACCTGGGTCACCTCTGTGATACATATTACACAGAGATAATATTGCTCACAGCAGCAAGGACATAGGAAGCACCTTCCTCTGTCTTGATGTTATGTACTGCCTGCATTCACTTTCTAAATTGAACAAGTGATATCAAAGATATTCACTTTCATTAACTTGTTTCCTTGGCCTTACTGTACTCCCATTCACTCAAAGATCCTCCCCTCCTAATGAAACTTGTCCTTTTAAAACCCAAGGAAAAAGAGAAGTCAAGAAAATTAAGGGCATCTACTAATATGACATACATGAGATTTGATTCCAGAAGTCTCTAAACAGAGATATTTTGTGAGAGTTTCTACCCCAAAATTACAGCTGGAAATAGGAAAGGTTATACTGAGGTTGACTGCGCACTGCTTAGTTTCCACACAAATTGCTGCCAGCACCACACCTCCCAGGCAGAAGTAGCAGCAACCATATTGTGAACAATCCTGGCAGCCTCCCTCCCTTTCCCTGCAGCTTTCCTTTCCTCAGCAGGACAGAGGAGATGCCCTTCATTTCTGAATTCAAAAAATTCAATTGTTCTGACACACCTGCCCATGTCTCAACCAGTCACAGCTGAGTCCCACCGGTGCATGCCAGCTCAGATGAAGGCAACCAGTTTTCTTTCCCAGCAACTACACACTGCTACAGAGCTCACCTTCAACAACAGCACACTTGCCTTCCCTCTGGCTGTGCTTTCTCTTGGATCAGGGAGGAGGGAAAGAGAAATCAGAAGCAAGCAGTAGGGTAGCAGTAATGGCAGGATGGCCTACTCTCAGCCTTCAGACTAACAGCACATCACCTAGAAGCACTGCAGTTCTCTGCCCTTCTCTATTATGCTCCAGACCTCCACTGTTAAAAAAAATAAGAAAGGTCACCTTTACCATTCAAATACTGACAGATTACTGCCCTGTCTTCCCATCTTGTAAGATGTCACTGTCAGCATAACAAGCAAGCTTAAGCTCCAACTTCAACAGGCCACCTACTCCCCAAATGTTTTGGAGCACTTTCCCGTGTTGGCCTAGCAATTTATAAAACATGTCATAGAGCCCACACCTGTCTCTAGAAATTCCCAAATCCACCACACCAAACTTTGATTGGCCCCTAACCCCCACCCCTACACCACCTTAAGCCAAGCAACATGCCTTTTTACTGTCACACATTCAGACAGGACACTACCCGAGGGGCTGTACGCTGCTCTCTCCCTTATCCCCAGTGCTACTTCAGGAAATTAATTGACTACAAGGTAAAGTTTGTCATGTGCAAGTCATTTTGGAAATGTATAAACTGGAACATAATATTTACATAAAGTGTTACATGGTTTTGCATGAAACTTGGCAGCTCTGGAATGCTTATTTGAGACATCAAGCCAGGGCCTGGGAAAGGAGGAGAAAAGACCCTAGAGTGGGAGAAGGAAAGAATAGTTAATTCTTTTTCTCTCAAAAAAAAAGTGCTACAGAAAAAGCACACATTATGATAGTCTTTTCCATGACTGCACACAGAGTTCCTGCCTAAATGTCCTGGAAATAACCAGCGTAGTGTTTCTATAAGCATGCTTCTCACATTTTATGCTTGGAGTCACATTCTCAGTCCCTCTTCTCCCCCCTCCCCGTGTACTAGACTGTGGCTTCCCTGTTAGTTTATTAGCTGCCACTTTGTTTAGGGAACTAAGGCCACATAGAAAGTTGTTTGTACCATTCAATTATTTTTATGGTTCCCATGAACTGCTCTTAAAATTAGGATGAAAAGAAAATTTCCTAAGGGAATTGTTCAATGGACTGGAACTGCTAGAGGAGAACTACAGATATTTCTATTTTTAATACTATTTGGACTTCAAAATGCTACCTAGGATCCAGTTTACTTACAGGACAGAAAACTAGGGGACAGAAGTCTAAACACCATGTCAATCTCAAACATCAGTATTTTCCACAGCATCCACCTGATACATCAATTAGAAACCAAGTATTAAGAGGCAGCAAAGCTTCTGGGGAAAATTACTGAACATTAAAAGGAGTTTTGGTGACATCTGTGATGGCAGAATTTCTCTAATCAAAGCTGGATAAAATTATTCAGTTCCCCTTTTTAGTCTTTTCACTAAAAATTTGCAAGTTTTCAATTTAAGCACTGCTATTAACAAGATTTTGAACCTATGGAGCACAAGGAAACACCAGGTTGCCTAAATTAATTGTAGTCTAAGGAAAGAGAGATACTCAAAAGCCATCTGGACATGGTCCTGGACAATTGGCTCTTGGTGGCCCTGCTTGTGCAGGGGGGTTGAACCAGAGAACCTTCAGAGGTCCCTTCCAACCTTAGCCACTCTGTGATTCAGTGAACCTCTTCTGTTTCTCACATTCTCTAGCTTCTCATTGGTGCAGACTGTACCAAGACTTGCCCAGCCTCTGTGATTCTTTAGCACACTAATCCTGTTTGTAAAGTACCACAGTAGGGTCATGTAGTTAAACCCAGAGACCAGCCTCTGTTGCTCAAAGACAGACTCAAAGGATTTGATGGTAGAGAGAAGTAATTTGAGGAACATGAAAGATAAGAAGCCTACAGAAGAGATAAAAAATGAATACACTAGTTAATATTTAGCTACCTTTCTTTCAGAATTTCCTGGAATACACCACCAAGAAGAGAAGTTGCTGAAGCTAACAAGACAAGCAGTTTTGATGAAGCTCAACAAGAACGGGTTGTTCATATTGAAACCCTTGTCCAAAGACCCTAACTAAGAGCCACATCCTATACCACAGAAGTGTCTAGCTACTTTCTAGAGCAATGAGATTTAATAAAATGCATCACTAGACCATGACTTCAATACATAGAGTAGAAATATATTATACATCTAATAAGTATTTTTTATATATATTGTAGGCTTCCTTGTCACTCTCAAACAATAGTGGCCTGAAGGCCTAACTACCCCATTTTACAGAAGAAAATTCAGGGTAAAACATACATAGTTTAAAATCAGGTAACAGGTGTCTGTTTAGACAGCAACTTTCTATTAGAAGACACATACAGAGAGACAGACAGACACATCTTTCTCCTCAGAGATTCAAACCTTTCGTATCTTAACTCAAAAGCAAGGAAGCTTCAGGATGAGGAACTGGAGAGTCAGGCAGAGAAAAACCTAATGAGGTTCAACAAAAGCAAGTGTAGGGTCCTGCACCTGGGGAGGAAGAACACCAAGCACCAATATAGATTACAGGCAGAGCTGCTGGAAAGCAATTCTGAGGAGAAGGATTTGGGAGTCCTGGTAGATAATAAGCTACCCATGAGCCAGCACTGTGTCCTTGTTGCCAAGAGGGCCAATGGAATTCTGGGCTGCATAGGGAAGAGTGTGGCCAGTGGGTCAAGGGAGGTCATTCTCCCACTCTACTCTGCACTGGTAAGGCCACAACTGGAATACTGCATCCAGTTCTGGGCTCCCCAGTTCAAGAGAGACAGGGAACTACTGAAGAGAGTCCAGTGTAGGGCAACAATGATGATTAAGGGATTGGAGTATCTCCCTCATGAGGAAAGGCTGAGAGAGCTGGGACTCTTTAGCCTGGAGAAGAGAAGGCTCCAGGGAGACCTTATTAACGCTTACAAGTATCTGAAAGGTGGGTTGATGGAGGATAGAGCTGGACTCTTTTTGGTGGTTCCCATTGACAGGATGAGGGGCAACAGGCAAAAGCTGGAACATAGGAAGTTCCATTCGAATATGAGAAAAAACTTCTTTCTGGTGAGGGTTACAGAGCACTGGAACAGGCTGCCCAGGGAGGTTGTTGGAGTCCCCTTCTCTAGAGACCTTCAAGGCCTGCCTGGATGCAGCCCTGACAATTGTGTTCCAGGCAATCCTGCTTTAGCAGGGGAGCTGGACTAGATGATCTCTAGAGGTCTGTTCCAAGAGGTCTCTTCCAACTCCGACAACTCTGATTCTGTGAAGCAGCAGGAAGTCTCCTGGCTTGATGGACTATCCACTGCAGTGATAGTCCAGCAGGGACACCTAGTGAAAAATCCCTGCTCCACAGCTTCTGTGCAAGCTTATGTCTAGCGAAGTTGTCATAGTCTGATCCCAGGTGTCCATGCAGGAGTGAGTTATAGTCCCCAAGAAGCAGAGGCTGCCAGGCAGGGGTTACTGCAGCGGGGCTGGGGCTGCTGCGGCTCTGGCCTAAGCACAGCCTGTGAGGTAATGTGAATTCCTTGGCTCCAAGCAAGCACCTGAATTCTTTGGAAACCACAGGAATCCAGCACAGAAAAGGTAAATATCCCAGCGGAGCCAGTGCTAATTAAGAAGCCAGGCTACTGAAGGAGGGGACACTAAGGCTGAGGGGGGTAAGCTCAGGCAGTGGGATGGCAGCCACTGTGAAGCCCAGCTGCCTACCTCACCATTGCAGGATCTGTTGTCCTTCTGAAAAGTCTCCCCCAGCTGCTGCTCCTTCAGCCTTTGCAAGAACATTTGATTTTTAACTCAGTTTTGCCTTTTTTTTTTTTCCCCCCTCCAAAATCTGTTTTTCAAATTCAGTATAAATCTAAGAAGTTCCTTTTGGGCTAGGACCAGCCATTCATGTTCAGAAATAAGGCTGCCTAAAGCTGGTAATTTAGGCAAAGCAGCAGGCTATAGAGATGCCTCCTCACCAAGGAGCCATTTCACTATGAATTTCTAACACTGTGTCAAGTTCCCACTATGCCTGCAGGCACCAAGCAAGACAGGTCAACCAGGCTCCTTTCTGTCCCACAAGGGGGTACACAGACAGGAAAGAGCTGTCCCTAGCTGGCAGAACGGGGCAGGCTCAAATACAGCACAAGCTATTCCTGGCCCCACGTCCTCTTCAGCTATACTTCAGACACAAGTCAGGCTTGTTACTCCCTCCTTGTATGGGTGCCCCTCAAAAATAATCCAGCATAATCCACCAATTCAACAGTTTGCTGTAAAACCAGCCTTGGGACTTCCACATAGCTAGACTTGGAAAGTCAGCCTCAGAAGCACATTTGGAATTCTCAAATAAATAGAACTACCTTGATTTTTAATATATGATCAGATGACTGAGTTACACCCTCAGGCAAACACGGGCCAAGCTTACCAAGACTATCTCATTCTCCAAACCTGTACCTTCAATGCAAAGGTCCCAGCTATAGTTCTCCAGGCTGGGAATCACAGATGGCCAATCCAGATGATAACTGCCCTTTCCAGCATCAAGTTCCTAAGTATCTGCCAGCTTAAGAGATGTACAGCAGCATACTTTGCCTACTGTTTAAAATGCATACGAGAAAAGCATTCAACACCACACTTTTCAGTTCAGCACACAGGGATTTTAAGTCACCCAGTGCTGCTTTATGCCTTAGCTACAGCTTCAGTATCACTTCAAGCCTCAAGAAATAGAAAAAAGCCACCCTACTCCCTTGAGACAGATCACTGAATATCCCCAAATGAATCTATTAGCAGTGTTCCTTCTAGAAGTGGACCAGGCCCGAAATACATAAGACAAGGTTTGATAGTTTGAAGGAGGCAAGACCAGAAAAGTAGGATTGTAACGAAAGATGAAAAAAATAGAGCATGTTCACTGATACCATTCTTAGTAACAATTCAGAAGTCTGATACCTGACACTGATGACTTAAAGCTGAAGGCTTTGTTACACACTGTTAGGTACATGCCCTTCAAATCTCCTTCAAAGTAAACTTCTTCATTTTTCCACATGGAAAGCAAAGCACAAGTTGCACATGCTGGATCCACAGTCCCTTTCTTCTCCTCAGCACTGAACCTCAAATTCTACTTTAGATCATGTCATGACAAGTCTAGCTGTGCCAAGAGAAACCAAGCCTAAGGAAGTATCTAGTCATACATCACAAATTATACCAAGCCTGTTCATTTTAAAGATCATTACATCTTCTGGTTTCTTGATAGCACTCCTTTTCTGGTACACCAGCTTTACTGCAACAGTCGGGTTCCTCTTCTATTTGGAATACATAAAGCATAACATCAGAGGGCAACATTACTTTTCATACAGACTACGGAAGAGAGAAAAATAAAAATAAGAGAACAACACAGAAGAGGTCACAATGACTACACTTCAGAGACTACCAGCCTTCAGAACCAAATTCAAAACATGGATGTTCACCATAGTGCACCACAAGCAATAGTGGAGGTCACAAAAACAGATACCTTTGCTCTGTTGGTAGGTTTCCCCCTAGAATGCTACAATACCATCTTTGATTCCAGGCCCTGATCTTACCTACCAGTTCCCTGCTACAACATTCTTCTGCTCCCAAGCAGCATGGCGTTTGTTTTCTTAGTAAAAGATAAAAAACAGCTTCTACTCTCAAAGGTTAAAGCATTCGCTCCTCTTCAGACAGCAAAAGCTTTGACACAGCTTTAAACCAAAACATTACACTGTGCGAGACAGTAAAAGGTCTCTCCCAGCACTTAACTCACACTATGAAATGGAAGGCCAAAAAGCTAAATAGGAAGCCAGAATACAGTAGCTCTGGGTTCCTTACCTCTCATCAACTGAATGTACAAACAGGTTAGGGGAAAAACACAAATGGCTAAAGACCACTACTGCCATCTGGAGGCCATATACAACGGCCCACAAAGTCTTCTGTCAACTTCTGCTCAGGCTCTACTGTGGTCCTCCAAGGAGAGCTTGCAGTCCCTCGCCCCCAGATAGAGTAGAACACTTGTCTCTTATACAGATTAATTTTTCCATAAGTAAACTCCTTTGTTACAATAAGATCATCAGGACTATCTTCAAGGCATTAATGATGGGGCAAATCCTATATTGGAGGCCTGCTATGCACTGTCAGTTTTCAGAACACCCTAGCAACTTACTCCTATATTCAACATTGATAATCTTTGTTCTCTCCTTTTCACTGTCCAATAACATGCAATATTAGCAATAATATTAACTGCCGATTCCAACAGTCTTGCACATCAGGCATGTTTAAGACCCCTTTTCTGAAATTATATACTTGTCAAGTTTTCCACTGACCAAGATGAGCTGCCCTCCGCCCCGCCCCCTTTAGGGAAACAGTCTGTTCACGTTATCTTTTCAGGCAGAGGCACATCACAACACCTGAGGGGGTTCATCAATTTAAGGAAAGATATTTCTTGAGGGATGATTATTAATATATCTTTTTTGGATTCCGTGTCTACTTCAGGTAAAGGTAAGTTGGATTCAGTACCTGCATACGTCAAAGCCATGCAGGCTTGAACTCTACAGATATTCTTTTTAGGTATGTCAAATGTGGTTGTAAAACAGATTCAGCATCACTTGAAACTGTTGCAGAAGACTGTGATGATGCTCTCTTCTCAGACACCATTAGAATTAAGTTCCTGGTTGGCTGGACATTCAGAGGGGTGATTGTTCTAAATTTATTTGTTACTACAGACAGGCATTTTGCTGAACTTCTGTGAAGAGAAACAGGTATTTTGGATAGATAAATGTTCCTCCTGTGAATCTGAAGTATGAGTGATGACTTACATACAATAGAAAGTTGAAATATTGCAGGATAAGGACAGGGAACTAGTCTGAACCCATTTACTCGATACTGTAGAAAATACAAGTACTGACCAAAAATTCAGAAGAGCAGTTGAAAGAATTAAAACAAAGGCCAGGGCAGCCAATAACAGGTCTCCAACTTTTTTTGTCTTTGGGATTAAACAAACATTGGTAAAGTTTAGATTCCCTACCCCTTAGAGGTTAGAGAAGGAGCACAAAAACATCACGAGTTCAAAGAGATTTCAAGAACCCAGCCCTGAGAATGAACATGCCAGTGATGGTGTACATGGCCATTCAACCCTTAAGAGTTGAAAACTTACTTTACTTATTACATATATAATAAAGTCCCTCACTAAAGTTCTTATCACCAACAGAGAAAACTGACAGGACACAGCATGATGAAGTATCATATATTTAAACTCTGCAGAACTCTAACTGGAATTTCCCTCATTTGCTATTGCATCAGAGAACAGCATCCAGCCAAGACATCTCTGGATCACCAAGTGCAGGTGCGCTGAGAAAGAAGAAACCTTCCCTACCTGGCCAATCCTTCCTCGTAGAGATAGATGACAAGTGGATCATAGGATGTAACAAGAACATAGAGGCGCACATCGAATTTGAAATCTGAAATACAATTGACAAAAGTTAGCAACCTCAAATATCTTTCAGACATCATATCCTGTTGAGGCCTCAATTTCAACAAACCTTGAGAGCAATAAGTCATTATCTACTGTTGATATAGCTGCCTGAAGCTTCCCCAGTTGAAAAGCTTCCAGACTGTAAGAAATCCACTAGTTACTGGGAAAAAAAATGTACTAGAGGAAGAGACCACTCAATTACTCAACCAAAATCCTGCAAAGGTTGCACAGATCCTCAGGTGTGTGGTTGGGGAAAGAGGAAAAAAAAGCAATTCCTAAGTGTACTCACCATCTATGAGCAGGGGGTTGCTGATATAACGAGAAACCAGGATGTCATCTTCCAGGACAATCTGGTTTGGCTACAGAAGAACAGAGAAAAAAAAAAAAAAAACAGGAGGCTTAAGGATTAAGAAGATGACTAGATCAAACCCACCATTTTTTCCAGCCTTTCCCTCCTTAAGCCATTCAGTATCAAAAATTATGCCCAGGGAGGGAAGAAACAAAAACGAAAAAAAAACCACCACTGTCAGTCACAACATACTTACAGTAATTAGATTCTAACTAGAAGCCTGGGAACAACTATATTGCCAAAAAACCCACCCATTTAACCTTCTAGTTAAGGTGCTCCTTAGATTAGAATACAGATTTAACAGTCACATGGCAATAATGCAAAATAGGCAGGAAAAAAAAACACATCTAAGATGAGAAGCAAACAGGTTGACAGCCACAAGTGCTTAACCAAACAGAAGGAGGAAAGAGACTTGGAAGACACCAGAAGGAATACATAACTACAGCTGGTGAGGAGGTCTCAAGTGAAGAAAATGACTCCTTAACCTGTGATCTCTACAGCTAGATCCTGGGCTGGTGTCCAACCTTTTTGCCTACACTAGTCGATACCTTCTACTGAGGTTCAGTTCACAGCAGGGGCAGCTCTAAAAGGAAAATGTTACCATTGTAGCTAAGAACAGAGAGCTCTATGACAAATATACTTCACAAAGTAGAGAAAAGAAGACTGGAGGGGGAGGGAGGGAAATCTGATCAACACCTATAAATACCTGAAGTTGGGTGTCAGGAGGAAGGGGCCAGTCTTTTTCCAGTAGTGCCCAGTGAAAGGACAAGAAGTGGGCACAAACTTGAAAATAAGAAGTTCCATCTAAACATGAGGAAGAACTTCTTCACTTTGAGGGTGGCAGAGCACTGGAACAGGCTGCCCAGAGAGGTGGTAGAATCTCCATCTCTGGAGACATTCAACACCTGCCTGGACATGTTCCTGTGCAACCTGCTTTAGAAGGACCTGCTCTGGCAGGGGGCTTGGACTAAATGATCTTCAGAGGTCCCTTCTAACCCCATATTATTCTGTGATTCTGTGAAGACATAGGATCTGTTGAATCAGTTGCCTTCAGTTTGCAAAAGAACCAAGAGAACCCCTTCATCTTGCCTTTATTCAATTTTGCATGTATTCAGCCACGTCACCAGCATCACGAGTGGGAAGCCTAGGCATATAGAGTGCACATATACAATGTGAGGGAACAAGTTCAACTTCCCTCAGCACATCACATGAAAGTGACAGCTTATTTTATTACGGATCAGAGAAATCCAAAGTTTTGTTGTTTTGCTGGGATTTTTTTGTTGTTTTTAAACATTTTTATGATGAGATTCTAGAATACAGTCACTTAATAGCATCACACTGAAGGAAAATGAAGCCTTTGGGCCAAACTAGCTGAAGTGTTTCTGGAATAGATATACACAAAGGGAGATTAGTCCCAGAAGGGTCTTTTCCCCAGTTCATGGCCAACTGCCACATAAGCTTGAGCTCATTCCTCTCTTTCAAGCAAAGAAAAAGCTGAGTGCAGTTCTGGAAATACTTACCTCACACACTTGGCGAATTGTTCCCTTATTTTGTGGGAAATGATCCAAGTAGAGAACAGATGAGGTAGCATGACCCCTTCAGTGCACGGGAGGCTAAAGGGGTTTGAGTGAGCAAAACCAAAATGACTCACCAGTCAGCTTTGCTGCTGAGAATATTTATTGGGATCCCCTTCCACATTTGGCTCCTGTCCAGATGTAGTTGTTACCTATGACAATCTAACTCCCCACAAAGGCCAAAAAGGGCAAAAGATATTATAACCAGCACACTGAATTCAAATAACCACTCCCTTCACACCTCAGTAAGGGCACATTGCCATTTAGATAACACAGCTTTAAGACTGCATTATCTAAATGACATCCTACTGTATCACATAGGGTTTCATTTTAACGAGTCTTTTCCAGGAGAGAAGAGGGAGATAAGGGGACCATTTGATGTCTGTTCACACAGGGGAACAACTAAGGAGAGTTTGGAGAACATTCCCAAGGCCAGCCTACTGTCACCCACAAGGAGAGCATGAAGCACCACAGTTTCCTGGACTGTCTCAGGGAGCACAAACTTGCTCCTAATAAGCTAAGCCTTGAAAATAGGTTGCAAGACAAGCACAACGTACAAAGAAATAGATTGCTTTTGGTTACACAGCACAGTCCTGGGCAGGCTTTGTCAGATGCTCAGGACTTTTGAGCTGTTCACCAACATATGGTTGAAGTCCAGAGCAGGGCCACTGTCTGGTTAGATGTTTCCACACCCCTTGCTCAGAAGTTGGCATAGTTTTGCAGACAGTGCTACTGAAAAGCAGTCCTTTTGCTGAACACTTACATTGTTTATCAGGTAGACACCTCGACCCCTGGAAGAGGCCACAGGCTTCACAATCCAAGGGCCTCTGTCCTTAGAATAGGTATCTGGTTGAAAGAAAACAGCACAAGTCTGAAACATTTTCCATCTCGCATATTTATGAGGAAAAAGTCAAAAATGTTGCCTACTGTAAAAGTTCCAGAAAACTCCATGACAATATCTAACTCTACTTTATTGATGTCTTATTTCACCCCGTGGGACCCACTGCAATTATTACAGCCCCTTCCTGAAGCTCCTCCTGCTGACCCTGTAAGATTGATTTCTCTGCTCTATGATACCTTTTGGCACTTTTCTCTTCAGTACTCCCAGATATTAGTCAGGGATATTGAAAAGTTGATTATCCACATTGTAGACACACAAAAAAGCTCAACTCTGGAGCCTTAAGCCCATAACAACTTCTTGAGGACTTACATAGGCACGGAGTAAGAAGCAGGGCAGAATTGCATTAGAAAAATCACATGGGCTTCTTCCACTGTCTTTCTACCTTCCTCTAATTTTTGCTGTCTTAGCCACTGGCATGACCAACAGGCCAGGATATTAAAAGCAATTCCTTTCCCCAACACCCAGGTATTTTACTTTAGGTCCAAGCATCACCAGTCATTCACTTACTGCAGAAGTCCCGATACTCTGTTGGGAGGATAAAGGTCTGAGGTAAGATATGGAATGTCTTGAATCCATGGGCCATCTGCATGCGACAGATGTTCTTGTACAGTCTGTCCTTTCGTGTCAGTTCATATGACCTGAAGTCCCAAAACAAGAGACTGTATCTACTTTTTCCCCAACACAAAAAACCACCCACATTACAGCAACTCTTCTTACTAGTTACTGAAGCATCTGTAGCTCTCCAAGATGTCTAAACCCTAACCTGCAACTGCTCTTCAAGTTTTACTGTCTCTGTCCTATAGCTCTATTAATATCTGTCCTTATTTGTAGCACCTCTTGCCATTCCCAAGACAGATTCAAGCACAGTGAACTGTTTCAGTGGTGTTTGTAGACTATAGCAGGTGACATGTGATCGTCTCTGTAAATAAGAGCCCAAAGGCCAAATACTTATACCATCAAATAAAGGAGAAAAAAAATCCAGTATTTAGGCTACAGACAAACACTTCAGCTCATATATGATCTCCTCAAAACCCCAGAGACCATTTACAATGAAGACAGCACATGGCACAGGCCCAGTGCATTGGGACTCTACAGTATTATCTGTAATCCTTTTTTTTTTTTTTTTAGAGTTATCTATGTTCAGGTTTCTGCAAACCATCACAAAGACATTCAGGAAAAAGTTATATCAAGGCCTTACCTAGGGAAGTGATTGACTTTCTGAATATCTGTAAGGGAACGCAGAAAGTATGGCTTCAAGTGTGATCCTGTCCACATGAGATTATAATCGCTGCTATTAGGGTGTACCTACAGAGCAACATAAAAACATCACTCATATAAGAGCATAGAACTAATCAAAAACACCACCACTTGTCCTACAGACTGTGACCTTATGTCTATAAAACCAAAGCAGTTCTAGTTTAAGATAATCTCCTCTACCCAGCTCTACTATGAGGGCAAGTCTAGTCACATTGTCTGAAGCTACTGTACAGTCATGCTGGGAAATAACTATGTCATATTTTTCTAAACAGACTTGTGGTTTTGTTTTTATAGACTGGTTAAACCCAACTTGTAAAGCATTTTAGATTTCTTTAGGAAATTTGCAAGGCCTATTCCTTAACTTGGTGTTATTCAGAAGAAAATCCACCATACATGCACATCTCTCAAAACGTGATTAGCTGTTTGTGGGACATTCTTTAGAGCATGACAGATACTAGAAGAGAAATATGAAACACTCTTTCAATGTTTTTGTGCACTTGGGAAGGCTGAGAGAAATCCTTCAGATTTTCCCAAGAGTGTGAGTTGATGCTTCAAGAGTAAGAAGAGAAAAAAAACCCAAACCAACATATGACCCAACTTCAGCATCCATTTTACATAACTTTGTAGGCTTAAGGTTAACAGGCACTCCCCTTTGATAGTGCAAAATCACAATCCGTCTCCTGTCTGATTGGCAGAGTATGTGGGGAAAAAAAAAAAAAAAAAAAAAAAAAAAACCAAAGAGGGCCCACACAAA
>VZRU01006946.1:226549-353821 GCA_013398155.1 Pedionomus torquatus | reverse complement strand
GGGGGCGGGGGGAAGGGGATGGCTTTGCCTTGCTTGCTCCGCTTTAAATACCTTTGAACAAAGTTTTGGTCACTGTACTAAGGCCTGAAGGCTTCACCTGCAGCAGCAAAGGGTCTGTGTGGGCATCGCTGCCTCTGCAACATGGACGCACAGCACTGCAAAATGAATGGTGACCCTTTCCAGGTAAGTGGTGGGATTTGTGTGCCTTCTCTTTTCAGGGGAGGATGGAGCTGCTCCTCTCCTGCACCCCCTCCCCACATGCCCCCATGCTTACAAATCTTGTCCCTTGCTCTCTGAGACGCAGTGTGACTCCAGATGGGAGAAAACAAGGTGCCTCTCTCAATGCTTTGTGGTGCCTGGTTGCCACTGTTCTTCCTCTTTGCAGCCAGCATACTCATCTGTGGATAATTGTGCTCACAAAAGTGCAGTGGGAATGAAAATAAACATTGCAACAGTATTCTTGCATACAGGGCAAAGAGAAAAAGAAGCAGAGAAGACCAGCAGCTAATTAGAGGTCTTAAACATGTGTTATGAAAGAAAGCAGTTTTCTTCTGTCCAAGGAAATCAGCTGAAGTTACGTGATCTTCTGATGGAGACAAGCTAAATTTTGGGAGTCTGACATCCCCTTTGTAAATGTTTACTAACTTACTTTGAACACTGCTTTGGGAAATACAGGAAAGCCCTGAAGCCCACACCTTTCGGTTGCAAGCACTATAGTTACTGCAGGGGCAAGTGACGTAAACTGAGGCCAGCATGGTTAATTATTAGGACCAAATTCTGCATGTATGTGTCCTGTGCAACACTGCTGAAGCCAGAGACAAGCTGCAGAAGGTGTGCAAAAGAGAGCTTTAGTTTCTACAAGCTTTCTTAAGAGTGGAACAGCTAAGGAAGCCTGGTTTCCTACTGGTTTGTGTGCTGAGGCTGAACTAGGGTCTCACCTTGCTACTTTTCCAAGTTTTATAACTGCTTGGTCCCAGTGACATCTATGGGAGCCGAGCATCTAAATGGCTTAAGAAATCTGACTTGGAGACTAGTTCCATTTTCAGACGTGACTTTGGAATCTTATTTCCTTTGAAATATTATTCTCCCCCCCCTCCATTTAGTATATCTAGTAAGTCTGGAATTTATGACACAGAGTTGAAAACTTTCTCTCACTGAAACTGCAAGCCAAACTTCTGGCATAAACAGTGTTGAAATTCATTCTGAAGGGCTTTATCTAACCAGCTCAGAAATAGATTAGAAGGCTGATGTATGTGTTATTGACCTCTAATAATGCTGTGTGTGTCAGAAAGGCAATATCAATCTATGTGTGAAGTGGTTAACTAAAGATGCAGATTTGCATTGTGCTCAGGTAAACCCATCCTTGCATGTACACGACTATCTTTGAGATTGTACTGTGTTGAGGCATGGTTGTTCATGTTCATCAACTGGTTCTTATTTCACTTCCTGAAAAAAAGGGAGCTGGAAGATAAATAGAGCTTAATTTATTCCACACTGCATTTATAAATCACATATATGTGACACACAGGCAATATTTCAATGACAATGAAACAATTTGTTCATAATCACAGTAGTAAGAAAAGAGTAGAACTACCCCAAAGCTGCAATTCCTCCCTGTATATTGAAAAACAAGAAATTAGATTTATAATTGAGAATGGAGAAACTGTGATCAACAGTTGAACTATGTATAGGTACTACAAAAAGCTCAGCATTAAATGTGAGTGTCTGTGTGTATGTATATTACCTCTAGTGTATATGTTGGTGTATATTGCCTGCACTATACATTGATGTATATTGCCTCCATATATATTGATAAGAATTGGGTACCAGAAAAAACAGTCATTTTACTCTTCCCTTGCAATGAAAGCTCTTATCTGTGTGGACTAACTCAGGCATGAACTAGTATTTGTACAAAGTTCTTCCAGTGAGCTGACTGCATATGAGGATGTGCAAGAAATTAAGCAAGTACCACCCTGTTTGCAGTATTAGTGCCGACTCCCTACTGCAATGTGTCTAACTTTTAAGCATCAACATAGATCAATTTACAAAAGTGGGAAAATGAGTAGGACAGATTGAAAGTGGCTGATCTCAACACATCAAGGCTAGTGACCAATGAGAATCCATCTGTGTTGTAAAGAAGGTTTTTATGGACTTTTTGGGTAATCTCATAGTATAAAGAGATAAATTAACATCAGAATTGATGTCTTTGCAGGACTTGAACCTTGTGTTATAACCCCTGCATGTGTCCAAAACACAAATTCTTTCTTTGTCACACAGATTCAAGTCAACCTGCCACAGAAGTTGGTCCTCATGCCATGGCTTGGCTAGAGTATTTTAAATACATAACTGTATAGCTTTTAAAGCAGTTCCAGTGTAGACCATGAAAATTAAATTCTCAGTCCATTGGACAGACACTGGTTTAGCACAGTTCTATCCTTAAGATCAGTTTTGGTTGTGGTGGTGGGAAACAGAAAGGCAAAGCTGTGCATGGGCAGTATTTCAGACCACAGTTTGGGTTAGACTACCATAACATTTCTGACATTGGGTTTGCCTTCTGACTGATTTCTGTCATCATTTTCCTTTGTGGTTCCATGAGGTGTAAATGGGTTTCATTAGCCAGCTGCCACATCACTCATGACTACTTTTCCTCTTAGTCCCCACCATGTCAGAGCTGGGTCAGCTCCTTGGCTGGATGAGGACCCAGTAGACACAGGGATGCTGCAGGAAGGGCCACAGTTCAGCAGGTGACAATCTTTCCTCTGGTCTGTAAACCCAGTATTTTTACTACACTTCCCACTAGAGGTTTCCCATAAAGGTAGAAAACATCTGGACAACCTTTGTGACCTCTGGAAATAATGCCAGATAAAAAAATCTGTTTCCAGTCTCTGGTAATAAATTCTCAGGTTAGCAGTATCCTCAGAGACAGCCTGAAGAATTGGCAATTATTTACAAAAGAAGTCCAGTCCTTGTAATACTGCCTCAGAAAATGTAGTGCCCCCAAGAACTTTATGGTTTTGGGGCAGCTGGATTTGATTGTTACTTTGTTTGCTGCAAGGACTGTCTTTTCTGAAGACAGTATTTGGGAACTGACACTCTTTATACATTGCTTTATATGTTAAATTAAGCATAATATGTTAAATTAGCTATAATGAGGACAGGCTCTGACTGAAAATACCTCAAGTCAAGTTTTGACCCAGGACTTGTTACATCAGTACCCATCTGCATTGCAAATGTCTGGTGTGATTTTTGAAATACCAACCAGGGGTGATTTGCACAAGGCTGGAAGATGTTAAAAAACCCCAATAAATAAGGCATTAATATAACTTCCAAAAGTTCATGATGTTTGTGCATCAAATATACTCTGACATTAGAAGAATGAAGCTATTCTGGAAATCTCACCACACACTTACCTGCCATGTCAGGTACCTGAATAATTTTGAAAATCTGGCCCTGCTCCAGGACTCAGTTTCCTGAAATAGGACTTGCCTACTTAACTGGGGTTTTGTGAAAAGAAATACATGCAATGAGACATACTAAGACATTTTGGTAATGAGAACCGCGAAAATAATTAAAATAAACATCCTCCTTGCTTGGGAATACTAGAAATAGCCTTTTGGAATTTGCAGAGCAGAAAATCAATTAGAGAAAGGGAGCAAGCATAAATGAAAACACGTTTTGCCCTGAGTCTTTACTCACTGTGGGATTTAGGGAAGGTCTAAATGTTTGCTCCAACATTTTCCCTCTTTTTTTTTTTTTAATTTTGTTGTTGTTATTGTTATTTTGATTTTAAATGACTTTCCATATCCCTGTTGTGAATATTACCTCTCTTTGGGCTACCTGGAAGGTACAAGCAGAACTGAAGGGAAACACAGATGATGGCCTGCATCCCTGCACAGAACTCATCTACATTGCTCTGCTTAATCCTGAGTGTTAATGAAAAGAAAGCCCGAGGGAAGGTCTTTGCACTGGAGCTGAAACCAAAGTGCAGTAATGCTTCCAGTCATCCCTGAGCCTGATACACTTGAGAGGTGAAGCAAGACAGAGATGATATTAGACCCTTTGTATGTCCTTTTTGGCTGCCTGGCGCCCACAAGGGGCCTACTTTGAGAGAGGGGATTTTGCGTCTCGACCATCATAAATCAGAGCAGCTCCAGAGCTGCTCCAGAGCTGCTCTACTTCTGGCAGCAGCAGTTGCCTTGATTCTCACTTCAAGCAACTCTATACTCTCTTTACATTGCTGATGCCATGCAAAAGGGAAACAGGACAAAGCAAAACTGACTTCTAAGGTGAATTTAAATCTTTTTTTTGTTTGTTTTGTTTTCTTTTCTTTCAGGAGTCTATGTACATTGAAGAGTCCTCAAATAAAAATGGTGTGATTTCTTTGATTTTCTCTCTGAAAGAAGAAGTTGGGGCATTGGCTAAAGTTCTGCGCACATTTGAGGTAAATATTTTCCGTCAGGAGACCTGACCAGGTCTTTACACTTTTGCATTGCAGCAACATTTGCTTAGAGCGTGGTCATGTTTGTGATTCCACTTCATTGTTATAATGGGGGAAAGCAGAATGCATTTCTTTTCTTGGGTTAAAATCCCTTAAACTTTTGGAACAGAAGTAGCCTTTGTAACTTAAAATTTGGCTTCAAACTTCTAAATTAAAACCTCTGTTATTAACTGATATGAGAGTGGAAAAAAAGTGCATTTTCAACACTTAAGGAAATATTCCATTGTAACTGCTTGAGTAAGAGGCAGAAGTGAATTGGGCCATAACCTGACATTGACATCGGAGCATGTGTATGCATATGTGTATATGTATAGAAAGGCAAATAGAAACTGCATGTGAGCCATGTGACTCATAGTGCATATGCAGCAGAAAGTATTTCTGCTGGGGGCAACTACTGTCCTCTTAGTCCTTGTCAACCTCAGAAAATCCGATGTAAATAAGTCCACCCTCTCCTACCAGTGGTACTTCTATAGAGGGGGTAGAGGGTACGTACAAAGCAGCATTAAAATGACAGCACTTTATTTGCACAAAAGCAACTTGTACTGACCAATTTGGAAAGCTTTTGGGGAAATAGGGAGCCATTTACCTTTCAGGACATTGTGTGCCTATTTATTCTTTCTGAAATGTTTCCCAAATGTCATGGATGCTGTTTAAAAAGCATGAAATCCTTGCAATTCAGGATTGTTGTGTTGCAACCCACACAACTGTGTAATCTCTGCTCCCAAGCAAATATGCCACTATATTGTTTTTCTGTCTTCTTTTTTTTTTTTTTTTTTAAGAACATCATCATGTAATAGTCGTGCCTGAAAGCAGCTGTATCTATAGTACACTCTAACAAGTTGTGGGCTGCATACTTTCCATTTGTAAACTGAATTGACTAGGAAATGAAAGGTTTGTGTGGTACTACTACAAATGAAAAATAATTATGAGTTATAGGACATATTTGATTCATTAAGATGAAGGGGAAATCCTACCAATAACAGCAGAGATAGTCTAAATCTGTGAATTGCCCACTGTAACACAGGCCTGCAAAATGTCCATGTCGGAGGTGTGCATGTCTGTAAGTGAATTAAGGAGGCTGTTGACATCCTCTAGTTAAACGCATTGCTGTCTGCTAACCAAATTGCTGTCAGCTCTAAAGGAAAATCTGCAGGGGATCTAGTTTAGGAAAGAGAAAAGTAGACGATTCTTGGATGTGACACTTCTTGCCCCAAAGCAGGTACCTACACTAGACCATCTGAGTCCTGGTTTTCTCCAGTGACCCTGATGGCAACTGGGGGAATAGTACTCAGCTGAAGAAGACTGCACTGGTGGCTGGGTGGTTTCCCATCCCAACAAAGCCCATTCTTTTTGTACAAATTTGCAGTCTTTCTGAGCACCAAGGCTTGACAAGAGACCTGGCATAGCTGCTCTTATATCACATCTGTGTGCTGTTGGCAATGCAGTAGGGAAATGGATGGGTAGCTGGAAGGAAGAGATTTGATGGTAGAAGTCTGACCTGAAATCATGAGTGTTGAGGTGTGTGAACTAGAGGAGCCCTTGGGCTGTTCTAACTCAATACAAACAACCTTGCTCCATGTAAAGCTGTGTAAGACATATACATGCACAGCTGAGATGCCTCCACCCTTTCCCACCTGGGCCATAACCATGGTGCCTCAGAGACACAGGCTTTGTCCTCAGTGCCATCCACAGCAGAGGCAGGAAAGGTGGTGATATGCAGGTAAAGGGTGGGAACCAGAAGGAAGGTCTCAAGAAGAATTTTTCCTCTTGTACCCCTTCCCTGCTTAATAAAATGAACTGTGAGATGCAGGCTAGCTACAAGACTTAATTCAGAGTCTCTGTTGGTGGGCTCGTCTGGCCAAGCAGAACCCTTGCCTTGTCCCCAGGGTTTCTGTTGCTGGCTCAGTGCTGGCCTGGGGAAATGCAGTAGGTTTGTCTCGGAGGGGCAGCACAGGGAGGAGATGTTGGGATGGCTGCTCTGGCTGTCATTGCCTCATGCAACCACATGAAGTAGGAAAAAGAAAAACACAAAAGCTAAAAAATATGATCGGTCTGTTCCCTGGAGCGAACCTGGCACTGCAGCCGTAAACCCCCATGGAGGGACAGACCTTGTGCGGTTACTGATGCTGATGGCCATGCATGGCACATTTGGAGCCCCTCTGATCCTTGCTTAGACTGGTGAGGTCTCTCTGGAGACTGATGCGTGGGAAGGCAGGCGGAAAGCATAACTGAACCCTTCTCACTCTTGGGAGTGATTAAAGGACAGTGCCTCCAGCACTGGCTTTGAGGATTTTGCCTCTTCTCTAGCCAATCTGCAAAACTACTCTGGGACATGAAGGGGGGAGGAGGAGGGTTAAAAGAGCAGTAAATAGGAAAGTTTTGAAAATAAATCCTCTTTCAAGACAGGGAAGGAAGCACGGAACAAGATCCAGACTGAGACACAGGGGACTGAGGCAATACCTAAAGAAA
Organism: Pedionomus torquatus; assembly: GCA_013398155.1. Classification (NCBI taxonomy): domain Eukaryota; kingdom Metazoa; phylum Chordata; class Aves; order Charadriiformes; family Pedionomidae; genus Pedionomus; species Pedionomus torquatus. The sequence goes on along the minus strand of VZRU01006946.1, from coordinate 346,854 downwards.
GGAGAGATCTCGTAGTACCATCAACATCCAAGCTGTCTTTCTATAAAGGTGTCTGTGTGGACCCGGGAAGGTTCATCCTCTTCTTGGTTTAAGGGCTGGAGAAAAGATTTCTCTTATTCTGGGAGAGCTGTTCAGTCACTCTTGTGTCCCTGCCCAGAATGCAGGAACAGCTCCTCACTCCCAGGTCCACATCCTGCCCATGTCCTACTTCTGTGCTGGGGTGAAACTTGGCCATTCATTAGCCCTCACCACAGCTTGGTCTCCACAGAGAGCAAAAGTCCAAAGGGAGATAGGCTGTGCTCCAGCCTGCCCCTGTACCTGGGTTACAGGAGATCCAGGACTGCTGGCTCATGAAGCACCATGGCTGCTCCCCAGTCCAGATGCAACCTGTACTCAGGAGGCAAACCTCACAGGGAACTAAGCAGTGTCCAAACACAGCTGAGATGAACTAGGCAAGCCCTATGTTGACCAGGATGGACTGAAGGCTGGAGAGCCTCATATCCAGGTAGGTGAAGGCACAAGGCCAGCGGCTACAGATAGGCACCAAGTTTAAGAGAATGTCAATGTGTTTTGGAGAAATATTAATATTTATCCTACTCAAACATCCCTCAGAGTTGCTCATGCAGTTGACAGATAGCTGCATGGTCTCATTCTTGTGTTTTGTTTTTTTTCCCTCAAAGACCAAACTCTTGTTCTATGTTCACACAAGCTGCTCACAAGTATGTGGCTACAGTGGCAACTGTTGTAGCTCGAAAGCTTTTTGCTAAGGAGTCTCCTCTATGTACCCAGCTCCTTATGTCTGCAGGCTTTCTGTCCAAAATGTACTTCATTATATCCCTTTTTTTTCTTACGTTTACTCTTGATTCATATTCTCTCTAATGCATTTCAGTGTTGACCTGATTCACAACAGAATTCCTAAAATTCACAACAGAATTCCTAAAAGAGCAAACAGTCTGAATGGAAGAAGGGCTGGACCCTTTGAAGAGCAGGTACATACTTAAAGAAAGGCTATATGGCTTTTTAAGCTGAAAGCCTTTCTGTTTCTAAAAGCAAACCAATGTCCATGGAAGAGTTCAACATCCACTTTGAGTAGGAGGAGACTCCTCTCCCAGCCTCACACACAAAAATAAGCAGTACTCAGAAAAACATAAGACTTCCGCAGGTTCCTGATCTCTTCTGACCTTTCCCCCTCCGTTTTGCAAACTGTTGCCTGGCCGTGTGAATCTGCTCCTCCTGCACTGCCCTGTACCTGCCGTGCCCTGTGTCACTGTTGGGAGTACAGGCCCTGAAGTCCCTTCTCCACCTTCCCTGTGGACAGGCAGTAGTCCTCAGGGCCAGACCTGTAATAGCTGCTCAGTCATTCCCAGCAATGAGCAGGTTGTTAAAACTGAATCCATTTTGCTTTTGCACTGCCTGCTCTCTGTGTATGCGGGGATACGCTTATCAAACACAATGATTTTGCACTTGACAAGCCTGTTTGTCCATCACCTTTATCTGTCCTAGCGTGCATAGGGCTTCCTTATGGGTTCTGCTTGGACAACACTTCATTGCAGGTTTGTGGTTGGCCGTGGAGACAGCACAAACCCACCAGCAGAGTCTTCACCCCAACTTCATTTTAACAGGACCTGCAGCACTGTTTGGTGCAGCTGTATGCTGGTTGTCTCATGCTGTTACAGAATATGATAGCTAGGAAGCTAAAACTTGAATAAATACCTTAGTCTGAAACAGAACTTCACATGAAAGTAAAATATCGTGCTTAAAATCAGGAAGACTGACCAGTCACTGGGGAATTATGTTTCTTTTTCGATTCACTGGACACATCAAAAAGTTACAGGGTATAAGTCCAGGTCAGAAAAAGACAGAAATCTCCCAGGTTTCTTATCAAAACCGAAAAAGTAAAGCAGAGCGTTTCATGTTAACCCAAGTGTTACACTTGATGGGAATGTTTATTTTTGTCGGCAGTGATAAAAGCCTATTGAAATCGAGATCACTTTTTTAAACAACGGCAAAGTCCATTTTGAAAGAAAAAACAGTTGTCGCCCGCCCCCTCCCCGCCCAAAGACTGGCATTCCCAAACTTATATTAATCATTAAAAACATCAGAACTAAACGTTTTAATATGTTAAAAGGATTGTCCTCAGTTTTAATGGAATTTTTTCCATATGAATTTGTGGATATATTAGTCTCCTGTGAAATTCTTTGCAAGTAGTAGAAGACAGGTCAGCTGTAGCATGTGGCAAGCTTTGGGCTGGAATGCATTACAAGCTTCTTCAGTGCATTCTCAGAGGAGAACCTTCCACCATCTCTTCACTGATGTGACCTTCCCAAATACAGAGCAGGACTTAAGTACAAGATATTTCAGTGGTATTACTTACAGCAAGTAGGGCTCTAGCTCAAAAGCAGCCCCATCAATTTGCACTGAGGAGTACTCCTGCTCCCAGAGTAAGTTACTGCTCCATGGGAAGACTGGATGGGACTAACAAGCTGTACTAAATGTGACCCTGCACTTTCATAATCAACAAAGACGACAGTTCTGTTTTTCTGTTTAGGAGCTTACTTTATTCAACAGAAAGTCCAAAGTGACTGTTATCTCTTTATGCCCTGAGTGTTTTGGGTTGTTTCCAAATCAGGACAAGTGAGCAGCCACTTTGGCCAGGGGGTATGTTGGAGGGGTCCACAGTGATAGGTGAACAGGTCATGCATGCCTCTACCAAGGGACTTGCTTTTTCATCACAGCGTGCATTATGCACAGCTACAGTCATTTTATTACACCTGAACTCACTGCTCCAAATCCATGTCCTCAATCTAAGCTCTCCTCTTTCCAGGGCCGGGAGAGTAGGACTCCTTGATCTAGTAAACCAAGATGAGTTTAAAGAGAGGAATGTCCTCTTGCTAGCGCTTGTGCAGTGCCACATGCTATCACATATGCTTTTTCCTTTGTCCTGGTCCACAAGGTTTGTGGGCAGCTTGTGCTGAGTGCCTCATACCAAGCTTTAGGGTTGGAGCAGAATTGCAGAGTGAGGAACAGGGACTGCTCCAGGGCTGGCTGCCCTGGGTCAGGCACTACCCAGGGGCCAGCTCTGTGTCCCTTTGCCTCTGTGAGCTTGTACCATGAGGAATATCCTAGTAGATGTGAAGGGGAAGATGGGAAAGCACTGTTTTCAGATTAAAAGCAGGATTTTAGACAGTAAAGCTAAACCAGATGGCTGCCTTTTCCTTCACTTTGGGAAACCACAGCTAAAGCATTGCTGTCACTTCCTAGCTCCCCTGATCGCCTGTTAAAATTAAGTGCCAGATTTCTACCTGTGCTTCTGAAAGTGTCTTCTGTCAGGAAGCCCTGAACCAGCTTGTGGCATAGGATAAAAGAACATGTTCATGTCACTTCCTTTTTTTTTCTTTCTTTTTCTTTTTTTTTTCTCTTTCTTTCTTTGTATCAGGAAAGTGTAAGTAAATCCTAATTTTGGGATATTTCACCTGAGTTTGCGCTAAATGTTGCTTAGCAGCACCATAGCACTGTTGATGGTTCTTCATCTGGTAACAATATGGGGTCTCCTGATGAAGCCAAACTTGCTTAATAACAGTAGTTATGAAAACAAGCTGCTGATGGATTTCACAGCTGTACTTAGTTTTAGCAACCATATACAGAAGCACTTAGTAATGTTTAAACAGAACGACTTATGAATGCCATGGGAAGTACAATCCCAGAAATTATCCATCCCCACTGAAAGCTATGAAGACACAACTTTTCTCTTCCAGTGATCAGGCCATTAAACTCTCTGAGGGTGAGACTCTTGGCAGTGGTAAATTCTTGTTGCAGTGACCTCTGCAAGATCTCTGACATAGTGTAACACCAGGATGGTTTGATACTGCCCATATGTAGCATCTGTAGTGCGGGAGATGATCGGTTGAGATGGCATAACTGGAATAATCTGGGGAGGGGGTTGAAGCTGCTTCATATTCTCTGAGGAGCCACGACTGAGAATCAACACTGAGGGGTAAGGCAGGAAGGGAGGTGGGCAATCTCCTCCTGCATCCACATTGCCTCTGCTGTAAATTGCTATCTGTATCGCTGTAATCCCCGTCATTCAAAAATCAGGATTTACACAAAATGGACTTAGTTCTAACTTGATTTTTGAGCTCTGAGACTTCTTTTTCTAATGGAAAGCAATAGAGATACAGTTAACTTGGATATTCAAATAATGAAAGCTGAGATATTTCACACCCAGGAGTGGAAGTTTTAAGATAAAAAAAGCAAGAAATTTGCAGTGACTTCCGCTAACTTCAAGGGATCTGGCAATACCATATCCCTGTGAACTCCATTAGGTGTTACATTTAATGCTACCCTTAGTCCTCAAGGCAAATTATGTTCTGACTTGTTAATACTTGCTAAAAAGTATATTAGAAATGGTCTGCTCTGAAAGAAATGCAAGGTGAACATCTACCCTTCCTCTACCAACAGAAGCACTCCAGCAGATACGTGGCTGTATGCTAGTCTGTGTAGGAGAGACTCAACCTCTATGCTGGTCATAAACCTGAGAAGTACGGAAGCACCAATCTGCTGCAAGTTCTTAGCAGCTGCAATGGGTGATAGGGTGGATTCAGCAAAGGCACATCTAATCTCAAACCACAGGCTCATCTGCTTCCTACCAGCTCTAAAACAGGAAAGGCAGAAAACATCAATGTTAACAGTTCAGGTGTGAATCCAGCCAAAAACATACAACAGCGTCGATATTCAAACCCAGTCAAGTTAGGAGTTTGGTTCCATCAAAAAAAAAAAAAATCTCAGAAATCATGAAGTTCCATAAAATAAATGCAGAATTTTTATTAACTGTCTTTTGAGGGTCTGTATTATCAAGATTTTGAGCTCTACTAAAACAATCATAGAGAGATTGAAAACTTCTCAAAATAAGCANGAAAAAAAAAAAAAAAAAAAAAAAAAAAAGCCCCCATTCTCCTTTCTCGGGTAACCATTTGTCTCCAGAAGTTGGAGCTTTAAATAAAGCATCAACTACAGTGGGAAACCTGATGCAATTGCAGGAGTTGGATGCAAAAAGTTTTGAACAATGTGAAACTATGAAGATTAAACGCTAGATGGAGTAGTTGGACTAGAATGAAATTGAAATGTGTGAAGCAACTCTAGTAACAGAGTCACTGTAAATATTTTGAAATCAGGGGCTTAGTAGCAAGGCACAGCGTATGAGAGCATGTTTCTCCAGGAGTGCCAGTTCAGGCAGTTGTACATACACTGCTAAATTATTGCTTTGAAAACAGTCACCAGAAGGGTTCTCCCTTCAGCTTCTCTGCTGTGTGGTCCTGAAGCCTCAGCACAAAAAGATAACAGGTTCGCTCTGCACATTGCTGAGCTGCTGGCACCCCTCAAATAAGCAGAAAATCAGCTTCACACTCTGTCAGAAGCTGTTCTGCTTATCTTGGGTGTAAGAAAGGAGGTGGCTCTCTGCATGAGTTCCTTTCTTCTTGTCTTCTTTTTCTTTTTCCCCTTTTCCCACTCTTTTAAATTGTGGCAGTACCTTGGGACACATTGATTCTTCTGCTGCTTTAAGTGTGCCCACCTTACAGTTGCCTCCTCATTCTGAACCCCTGTATCACGCCCTCTATCACCCCTGTATCATGCTGTTTGTGCAGCTGCTCACTGAGCCAGGTTAGACAGCAGGTAAAGTGAAAAAGTCACCTGGTCAAAAAACCAAAGGGTATTGTTGAGGTCCCTGTGCTCTCTCTCAGACATCTCTATTATCTCCATGAGATGGATGCTGAGTCAGGGATGCAGACTTGCAAATGGGGGAGGGAAGCAAGTGATAACGGCCACAGAAGAGGGGTCCATGTTATCACAGCCTCTGCAAGATGTAGAAAGCCCAGCTAGTGGCTCTCTAGCTGTGGGTCCAGCTAGTGCCCATTCCCCCATGAACCTATACAGAGACAGAATACAACACCCCGACACATCAGTGCAAGCTGAAAGTAAAGCAGCACCTCAATGTGCCCGAGCCGAGCCTTTGACAGTGGGAGGTCTCACACCCACTCCTCACCTTCATGAGTGGCTACACGGAGCAGCCAACTGCCAGCCCCAGGTTGCACACCGTTCCCCATGGCACGGCTGCCACCAAGGGGCTGGCAACCCCCCTGTGCCTGCTCTCCGTCAGAAGCTTCCCAGCCCCGAGTCATCTGAACTTCCAGCTTCAGGCTGCCCCACCTCCCCATGTCTTGCCGAGCAGAGGGTACAATGAGCAGTCTGTTCCTGAAACAGGGGCTTTGGAGGTCTAAAACAAATTGTCCTCGGGGACCAGGACAGTGGTGACCATTCTCTCCCCCCTGACGGCCCCACAAGGACAGCATCTCTCAAGAGCAGCAGTTGGCGAATGGGCTTTTGACCTTTTCAACTTATTGTATTGGTATCTAGCCAAACAATTTAAGTTCATCTGTAGCGTGTGACACTCAGGAAACAGAGGAATGACATGCATGCTGTTTCCTACCAAGTAATAAACTGCCTTTTGTGGTGGAGTGAATGAGGCCTTTGCTGCTGATAGCCAGATGCCCCCCTGCACTGTGCAAGCGCTGAGAGCAGCAAAGAAAACCGTAAAGGGCTTGAGAAGCTCAAACTAGAGGGAGGTAAAAAAACCCCCAAAACTTCCCTCTTTCTTCCCTGTAGGTCACAAGTAGATCCTCGCAGTGTTTCTTCATGAGTGAAATCCTGACCCCAGTGCAGCAGGGGGTTTGACAGACACCAGCAGGGCCATTATTTCACCCCATGTAGTTTGGGGTCTTCTTAAACCTGAAAGCAGCGAAACAAAAGCTTTTCCAGGGCTGCTGAGCGCTGTGTGTCAGCTCCTCTGGCCCTTCAGCGGTTGATCTTCAAGCCCAGGTGTTTGTCGATTCTTCCCAGAGTCAGACCTCTGCGTGCTGCAGCGTGACTCCAGTATGAGCCTGACAGAAAGCTCAGGTGGTAATGTCAGCACTGACTGAAATCTGTTTGAAAGGTTCTTATGAAAGAAAAAAAAAAAAGAAGAAAGTAATATTTTTGTATTCAAATTACTGTGGTCAGGAAAACATTTTAGTTCAGATAAAATGAGGTAGATTTTCCTGGCCTTCGGTTTAAGTGACTGGAAAAATAGTACTTTTAGCTACTTGTTGCTTTACACATTGACATGGTGGCATGTCTGAAGTCAGGTCCCCACTGGCCATAGTCAGAGTCATATAGTCAAGACTATAGTTGCTAATGATCCCTTTCTTCAGAGCTAGGAGGCACTGCTGCTGCTTAGTAAAGATATTTGGTAGAGATGGAATTTGAATTTCTGTCTAAAGAAAAGGATTTTTGCTGTGAGAGTGATCAGACTCTGGAGCAGTTGCCCAGAGAGGTTGTGCAGTTTCCTTCCACCTGTGGAGTTACTTAAAACTCGACAGGACTCTGACTGAGCAGACTGTTGAACTAGACAATCTCTGGAAGTCCCATCAAACCTTAGCAACTCTGCAGTTCGGTGATTTAGTGATTCTGTGATTTAATACACACATGTTTTTACTTGCACAAACCTGGATTGCCTTTTTTGTGCAGATCCATGTTTCCCATTGGATCTCTGCCCAACACCTGCTCACAGCCCTGGAAACTGTGCAAGTGGCTTTGCAGGTGACTCTACAGTGGCTTGGCAGAAGCTTATCTCACAGGGTGCCCAGCTGCTTGCTTTTCCAGCCTCCTTTCAAGATGCTTATGAATACAGCATTCACTTTCTCATGAGAGGGTTCTGTACAGGTGGAACACTTACTTTGGGTGTTGATCCTGGGGAAATGTTCTTCTCCACACAGACAAGCTCCCATTATGTCCTCACCATCCTGGAGTCATCATTTACAATACAAAACCTGTTTACGACTTGCATCCTGCTTCTGCCTTTTTCAGAGGTTTATGTAGTGCAGTCTTTATGTTGATCTGCACAAGAGCTAATCCTGCGTCCTTCTCATTTTGCCCTTTTGTCTCTCTCCTTGTTGTGAAAGCTCTCAGTTCAGTGGCCACCAGAGGCAAGTTTCTACTTTTGGATTGTTATTTGGATTATAGGACAGGTTGTTGACTGACACAGGAGTTTTTAACTAGTCTTTATGTCATATTTCTTCCCCCAAACCCTGTGTGACTAAAATCTCTCTTTCTTATAGGAAAAAGGTATAAACCTGACCCACATTGAGTCACGACCTTCCCGTCTTAACAAAGATGAGTATGAATTCTTCATTAACTTGGAAGGCAAGAATGTCCCAGCATTGGACAATATCATCAAGTCCTTGAGAAATGATATTGGAGCAACAGTTCATGAGCTTTCACGAACAAAGAAGAAGGACACTGGTAAGGATATACTGACAAGAACAGCATTGACCAGAAATATTTATGACACACACTTAAATGACTTCTTTTTCCTGTAGCAAAGGAGTTCCTCTTGGATCTGTATGTCTGCATTTCTCTCCTTTTGCCTATTTCACTTATTTCATAAGCTTTTTCATTTGGAGATTTTCTCTCAGTGTAAACTGCCATGCTCCATCTTTTGCCATGTTTCTGACTAGGTCTCCTAGGAACTGCTGTTATTGTGTTGTCATCTGTCTGGCTGGTTGGCAGCACTCGGTGTCTTAAGACAGCCTTGTTGTGGTAGCTTGTTACTACCTGCAGAAGTTAACAGGGATCAAAGGATGATTGGAGTTAACAGGCTAAGGGCTCAACCTGTAAATCCCTAAGCAATGGTGCAGGAAGTTGTAGATTCATCTATTTTCTGCTCCCAGTCTCTTCCATATTTTAAAATAGGCAGTATTTATGTACACAGCTTTCGGCAAGTCATGCAGGGTGGCAACTTTTGGTCTTGATACATACCTGTAATATGAAGGAATAACAGGAGTGCAAGTGGGACCCGTTCCACCATATTTAATGCTTAGCAAACCAAATGACATATCACCTGAATCTCTGAGTACTATCCCATAGCTTTCGGACTACTGAGCACTAAATGCTAATGCAGGGCTTGTACTCTTTTAGCCTTTTCCTGTGTTCTCTATCCATATGAGAACTTAGAAGAAAAGAGACAAGAATTGCCATGTGAGATGCATTTTGCCATCTCTCATAGCAAGTCCATTCAGAGTCAGTCCATACAGACCCAGCGCTGGCAGTTGAGTATGTTAAAATTGTGATAGGAGATCTTAAAAATAGATGCAAAATTTAAAATCAGAAGATGAGGAGAAATGTTCTGTGAAGGGTTATGTGATCTGTTCCCTGGAAAAAGGCAAGACCAGCTAAATCACCATCTGCCTTGAGCAGTGGAGATCTCCTGGACTCCCCAGCTCTCTGCTGTGGAGCCGCCCTACCCTGCCCAGCCTCACTTGCTGCACTGAGAGCTGACGACTTCCCTTCTTCCCTACCTTGGACACAGGGAACAGAAGATACTCTTACTCCTTAGACCAGCCCTTTCAGTCTCTGGTGACAATATCCTAGCCAACCTCAGCCTTCCCTTCTTGGACACCCAGTTTTTGGGCTCATGGCCTGTCTTGTAGTTCTTCTCTGGAGTGTCTCCAGTACACTAGGCAAAACCCAGATGTAACTATGAGCTATAAGGACTCTACTGCTCTAGTGAGAAGTTCATTAACTATTTATTTAACTGGCTACTGCTCATTTGCTGTTTATTCAATGGATCCTCCACACAAAGCTCAGCTGCCTTCTAGATTCTCCTTATTCAGGTAAGAACTAGTGGTAAAGGACAGTATAATAAAACAAAAAGTGACAGTGAGATGTTATTGCAGTGCCTTTGTCCTTGCCAAATATCTCTGGGATCTCACAGATCACTCTGGCACAAACCTTGTGGTGTAGCAGAGGTGATAAGATCCCTCTTGGAGTGCTGGCAAACTCAGAGGGTAGAGGGAGGAATTGTCCTCCTGGGTTTCTGGGGGCTGGCATGCCCCTTTGAACAGTTGTATTTGGTTTCCAATTTTGGTCTTGTGGACTCTGACTGCTGGCTGCTGCATCCCCATCCTTGTGGAACCCTTGCACCTCTGGGTTGAGATGAGAGGAGATATGGGAAAGTCCCATGGGGTGACTGCTGCCCCTGCTGCCTGCTCTTCTTCACACAGGTATGTTTGACTACAATACCATCCATTTGCCTCTCCACTTTTTGGGCTTGTGGGTGTCCCTCACTCCTGCTGCTGAAACTAGGGAGTGTCTGCCACCCACTTTGGTGGGACCAGGAATAATTCTCTATTCCTTGTGAGAAATCCCAGGGAGGTAAGTTGTAATTCTGCCTTTGGAGGGAAATAAGGGAAGATTTTGTGAGTTGCCCATGCTCCTAATTCGTGTAGATTTCCTGGAGTTGAGGCTGCTCGGTACAGTGGTGGCTGCACAGCATCCAGTCTGAGACATACTTAAATGCCTCTTCAGATAACAGATGTGATTTTAATAGGATTTCAGACTTTAAATACTTTAGGTCTGGGTCTTCCTCTTCCTTCCTAGGAACAACATGAAAGGACATTAATACCTTCTTGAGATCAGTGCTGGTAATCCTTTTACCGTTTCCTTTGTGTCCTACCCATGACATTACATTTGAAGATGAAAAAGAAGAAGGCAGATACTCTTTGGAGTCAGTTCTCTCCATTCATGAGAAGAAGGGACAAAAGGTTGATTAGGTGATTTATGATCACATCAAATCAAAGAGGTTCTCTTTTGGGGGATGCTTTATTTCCAGAAGAAAGCTACAGGCCCTAGCCAGGGGCTTACCATTGCTTTCATTTTTCTAATTACTATTAAGAAGTTAGTAATAAACTTTATTGAAGAATAAGGCTGTGTATAAGCATAGGCCAGAGTTGGATAAAGATACAGATTTAAAAATCACCCAAGAAAGACTTTTGGGTAGAATTCTGACCTAACAAAAGTCAAAACTCCCATGGTCAGCTGTAGAATTAGGATTTCACTGCATGTTATTGTGTTGATCAAAGGTTTTTTGAGCTAGATTATCCTGTCAGTGCTGCAGAAAGGGGCTTGATCCCTTTCTCTCTGAGAGGATAACTTGTGTTTGTTTGTTTCAGTAATTCAGAAATACTACAAAGTGGGAGCAATTTACTGCCCCAAGAGAGAAAGATTGATATTTCTTTTCTCTCTTTTTTTTTTTCCTTTTTTTTTTCTTTTTTTCAATTTCAACTTCTCTCATGAGTACTAAGGGTCCAGTCAAACTGAAATCCCTGAAGAGCCGTATTTTGAAAGGTCAGACAAGTCCTGCTTGGGGGATGAACTGTAGGTGGCAAATTCTGGGCTGAGGCAGCTACAAGGGCAGAGTGAGATGGGAGCAGCCTGAGCTGTAGCAAGTATGGTAAAATGCTGTCCTTATCAGTGATGGCATTAACAAATAACAGGCCTCATTGTCTCTTTTAGATCAGCTTGCCTTTCAAATGTATCCTCCTGGTAAATCTGGTCATAATCCACAGATGTACTTCTATGAAATTTTATTTCTAAAACACAGAACAAGAGCAATATGCCTCCAGGAAACAAAAATCTCAGAAATATGGTTTATTATGATATTGTCACACTCTTCTCAGTGGTCAGGTAAAGGCTGGGAAGATTTTATCCTAGAGGCAGTCCGGGCTCTGATGGGACTGATTCTTTAAGCACTGCTGCTTAAAGATTCTCTCAGCCCTTCCTTGCTGAGGATTCATTTTGCTCATGCTTGATATTTGAGAAAGAAAAACCTTCAAACATTTTGCTCAGCTTCCTGTAGGAAGCACACGGTGCCATTCTTGGGGCACTGCTTTGTAGACAGCCAGAGGAAGTTTCTGTATTCTGCCCCTTCTGTATAATTCAGTGTTAAACGTGTGTGCATGAATTATTGGGCAAGGCATGAATGAATGGCTTTTTCCTTTTCTAATTTTTTTTTTTTTTTGGTGTTTTAGTGTTTGGTCACTTTAACTGCTTTTAGGGTCTTTTTTCAATTAAGTACAAAATACAAGTTTGGTTCCCCTCTGACAGACCCATATAGTTTAAAGTACAAGGCTGGGACTAACAGTGTAATTTTAGCTGCAAGCAGGCCAGCAAAATGCTCTAAATCCAAAGGTAGCTTTTAGAGCTTTAGATGAGATGGATTAGCAGTCATTGGGCCAAAAGCCCTTTGTAGAGATGGAAAGACTTGTTGTGAAAACACAGTGCATCTCTTCATGGCTCTTTTTGGAAACAAGCTGAGTATCTGCAGTCCTCTTGGAGCCTATGAATAAAAATAATTAAATATTATTCTGTTGCAGCATTTGGGAAATGCAGACAATTTATTGCATTTCTGAGACAGACTGGGAGCTGAGGTTCTGTAGGCGCCTTGTTTGCTAAACCCTGAGGCTGGTCAGAGCATTTGGAACTATTTAAAAAAGGGCTAAACCTGGGCCTCGAACTGCTATAAATTGCATAGACCTGTCTTTGACCCTCCTCACAATGGTCGGAATGGAGGAGTTCTGCAGAAGTTCTCGCTACCCCTGCTTTGCTGTCTCTCATATAAATGGCTTATTAGCATTCTGCTAAGCATTTGACCCCATGGTAATTTGGTCACCACTTGGGTGTCCAGCACAATCCCATAAATGCTGCTGTTTCACATACAGACAAATCAATATTTATTACTGATCAGCCCACGTTTGCTCCTCGGACCTTCACAGAGGCCCAGTGTTGCAACAGCTTGCCCTGGCAACTCATTAATAGCCATACAGACAGACAGTGAGTCTGGTGAGTGGGCTGGAGGAGGATGCTGCAAACAAAATATGGGATAGATTCAGCCAGGGGATAATTTAATTTGATCTTTTAAATAGTTGCTGGGAGGGTTGGGGATAGTCTCCTGGCACACCACAGTTAAGCAGAAGACCCAGTAGCACTTTAGCACCCTGGTCCCTGAAGTGAGGGTTGTATGGACTTCATGCAGTACCTGCACTGGGCCTGTGCTCAGGACCTTTGATGATTGTTTCCATGAGAGCTGAGAAAGCTCAGGACTTCCCAGGACCAAACTTAACATCAGCTATGCTGGTGCAAATAGCACGAAGCAGCCTCAGGATTTTCCTTTCACAGCCTGACCCTTTAATCCAGTTCTGTGAGTTCCAAGTTGCTCTCTCTTACCTACCAGCAGTGTCTATAGGGAAGAGAGGCAGAGATCTGCTGAAAATAGGCCACATACCTATAGGGGCTGCATGCCTAGAAGGTAAAACGCTGCTCCTATGTAAGGGAAAAACAAGCCACCCATCTCCATGCCTGGGACTGATACCACATCAACCTGGGGGTCAGCCTGTCCCAGAGTTTATCATGAGCTCCACACCAAGTACTTTGGGGATAGTAAGTCACTATTATATATCTATTTTATCCCTTCTTGAAGTTGCAACAATTCAAACGTTGCGTATCTAGAATTTTCTGATTCAGGGCAGCAAAACCCTACAGATATCACTGATGAAACCCACTGCAGACTTCAGCTCCCACCAATGTGTCTGCACAGCCCAGACCCTTCAGGTCATGGTGCACCCCTGAGAGTAGTGGTTCTTCCCTCTAGCATTGAGAAATGCTTTGCTGTGCAGTTGCCAGACAGCTGTCTTTTTTTTCCCAGTGCGCAATCCAAAAACATTTTCCAGTGCGCCTCACCCCAGTCTGATAGTGGGGAGTCTGAAGCACAGGACAGTGAAGGAATTTCCCCGCTGTCACCCAAAGCTCAGTGGAGAGAAACCCAGTGCCTGGCTGCTCATCTAGAAAGCAGAGGCAGGATGGCTGGCTGCGCTTATCCTTCATGCGGTGTCAGTTGTGACTCCTCTCTAGGACTCACACACACCTTTTTCTACTCATCCCCTCTGACTAGTTTAACTCAAGGGGTTGGAGGCGGAGGAGGGTTGTCAAGGGCCGGCGCTATACCCGGCAAATAAAGCCGTTTGGGGAAGATCTTTTCGGGACTGCTGCTGCCATCTAGTGACTTGTTCAGGTTTGGTTTTTTAGGGCAAAGCGGAAAGGTCTGCAGCTCGGAAAGAAGGAGCCAAAACCCCACTTTCGCTGGTCGGGAGAAGGGAAAGCGCAAACGGGAGAACTGCCGAGCCGCCGGTCCGGTCCCTGCAGCCCGGGGAGTCCGGGAAGCCCGGGACCTCTGCCCACTGGCGGCCACCTACTGCCTGCTCTCCCTGGCCTGCCTGAAAAAAACCCTGAGGGCTCCCAGGGGGAGCGTTGGATGGAGCCAGGCTGGTGGTGGGACAGTAGGACAGGGGGAGTGAGCGCTCTGCATGGGGCTGAGCCGTGGCCGCCCAAAGCGTGCCCTGTAAATCTGCGGCGTTGTTTCTCTGACCCTTCTGTGCAGGTGCCTCACTGCCACAGGGGTTGTTAGGCTCAGCAGAAAGGAAGGCTGAATAGTCCTGGAGACAGTGAGCCTCTTATCCTGTAGGTGGTCCATCAGATCTCGGATGAGCCCCATCAGCAAGGCACTGCAGGGAACTCATGCAGCAGCTGCCGTCTGCGGATCAGGTTTGCTTGGCACAACCCCCCAAATCAGATGGGGAGGTATGGCTGAGTGACAGTGCTCCCGGCTGAGCAGAGAGATACACAGGGCAATGAGCTGTATACCAAGCTCTGACTGAGAAGCAACACCCATTTATCCAAGAAAGTCACTAAATGAACAGCAAATGTTTTATTGATAATCTGTGGAGAGCCCCTGTGGTTGGATTAGCAGATATTTGGATGATTTTAGCCTTGAAGTCCTTGGTTTTGACTTGTACTCAGATTGGGGAGCATATGCAATGTGATTCCACAGCCTGAGCATGGGGAACATCCTTAAATGTCTTGTGTCCTTCCCTTGGAAAAAGTATGGTAGAACTGGAAGTGGTGCAGAGAGAAGTGATGAGAGTGGTGAAAGACAGCCCATGCTTCCTATGTCTGAAACTCACAGGCAAAGTACCAGCCAGGAAGACAGATGGTAGATGGAGGATCTGACAGGGAGTTATAAGGTCCTAGGTGGCCTGGAGAAGGTGAATAAACAACAAATGATGTTTGTATGCAGGAAATTCATCAAATGAAATAAGTTTAAAAAAAAAAAAAGGGAGTAATTTTTCATACCACATGTAAAGAAACGATAAAGCTCAGTGCTGCAAATGTGGGCTCAAAGACCAATTAATTGTATTTGTGAGGAGTCCATCACAGAAAGGAAGGAAAAAAGAAAAGAGGCAGCCAGCTAAGATCAAAGGGTCAAAAATGTGAGAACAGGGCAGCAGAAGGAAAACCCAGGCAAACTGAATCCAGCAGCACTGGCAGCTCCCAAGGTGTCCTCTGGCCCAGTGCCAGGGCACCTAGTGGTGATACCTACAGATGTACTTCCCGAAGCAATGATGAGGCAGGGAGGAGAAAAGGCCCATGGTTCCTCCATGCCCTCCACTGAGGTTCTCTGTCTTAAGTGTTGAGGACGGCTGAGCTGGCCAGACCCAGTGGTGTCTGAAAGGAGAGTCTCTTGCTTGGTATGCAACTGGACCTCCTGAAGGAGATGGAAGAGTGGACTGCAGCCTGGTACAGCCACTGCATATGTGTGCCAGGCCTCTTGCTGTTGAGGGGACACATGGCAGGGGACTGTTTGAACCACTGGATGAATACAGTTGTGGCCCCAGGAAGGAAGACTGGCCTGGGATGACTGCTCCAGGTACTTCACAACCTGCAGAAAGCCTCTCCTTTTAGTGTGATTGCCATGAAGACACTTGCCTTCCGTTTTCCTCTATCTGAGCACTGTCTGGAACGCCCTGTGATTCTTCTTTGCTCTTCACCTTATGTCCTGTGGGCACTACATGCTGTGTTAATCGATGTGGTCCCATTTCATATCCTGGCTGTGCCCTAGGCAGTGTGTATAGTATGTGAATTACAAGGCAATAGAGAACAAGGCCCAGAATGTTAATTAAATTAATGCATTATTGTATAATGACTGCAGTAATACAGTGCTAGTCTGAGGTATTAGGATGCCATTTATCATTTTATTTCAGCATCCTGGCTTGAAGTGAGGCCACCAAGTAGGTCTTGGATATTTTCAGAGGGTCAAATAATTGTGTCCTTCTTGTTGTGGCATTTCTTGCTATTCCTTTGAAATGGCTGATTCTAGCTACTGTGAAAGGAAGGATACTCTGGAAAAAGTCCTGCAGTTTTGTGAGCCAAGAGACCAGAGTAATAAACAGAAAATCATAAACATTACAAGCCAGTTCTGTGCCAAGGGCTAGGCATTCCTGATGCTCTGTATTCTTCCAACACCACAAAACAGCCAGAAATTCAAGACAACTTGCAGGGTTTTCTCTTGCCTTCTACTACAGGGAAAAGTCATTGCTGCCCAAAGAATTCAGCCTCTTGCATATGTTTCTTTCTGTTTATGATAAAAAGATAGAGAGACCAGATGGAGAGCCCAAACCAGGTAATGAAGAAGCATATCAGTCTGTATTTCCTTTGTGTTTTGCAGTGCCATGGTTCCCAAGAAGTATCCAGGAGCTGGACAGGTTTGCCAATCAGATCCTGAGCTATGGAGCAGAATTGGATGCTGATCATCCTGTAAGAAATAGAACTTTATTTTTTTTAACACGCTTCTAGTTATTGGGGCAGATGTTTCTCTCATTTATATTTGCTCTGCTTTAAGACAGATCTAGTAGTCTGAGTCTATAGGCTTTGTCTATATAGGCTATAACCTTTGTTATAGGACAAGAAGGGTGCCACATTTATAGGCTTAGAATTAGCCCAATCCCTGGTTATGAAGTAAATCAAACCAAAGGTTGCTTTAATTGGAGCAAATATCAGGATTCCTTAGAAGTCATATAGGTCATCAGATCACAGGGCCACCTCCCAGGTAAGATTTGATGACTTCAGATTTATTTTGTGAATGACTAGCAACAAAAACTTCAGAGGCAACATATCATCACCCAGATATAGGGAGACTGGTGTTTTCATTCTTGATTACATACACACAATTCAGTTTAGTGCCTTGTCACGTGGTTGTTAAATCTGACATGATTCTTGTATGGTGAGACACAACAAAAGAAAAGGTCCTTGTTTCAAAAAAATTGTGGTTTAAATGGTAGGGTCAGAAAGTTTCGTTCATTGGCTTAGCTGATAAAAAAAATTATTCCGCGGTTTTTCAGCTCTTCCAGATACAAGAATACTTTCTGTCTCTATTCCCTCTCCAAGCAAACAACAACTTATTTTCATTTGTCAAAACACACTGAGTTCCATGCAGTGCAACAGAAATTGCTGCTATTAGTTTAATTGAGATAGGGTGATTATAAATAAATTACATGCAGCGCAACAAAAATTGCTGCTATTAGTTTAATTGAGATAGGGTGATTAGTCATTCACTACCTATTGCTTAATTCGAGATGTGTTATGTATCATGTACAATGATTCATGATGTTCAGTGTGGTCATATGAAAGGCAGAATGAAAGGAGATACAGTGAGTCAATGGCCCCCTTGTGTGTCATGCGGGAATAGACTGAGATTGTATTTGAAAAAAAAAGAAACAAACAAACAAAAAGATATTAAAAGGAATGAAGCATCTCTGCTCCAGTTCCTAGAATTAGTTAGTGAGCTGTTTATGCCTTAAAAAAGAAGCCCAGCTGCTGGGGTAAATAGGTGTGTCTGTACATAGAGTGCATAAAAAGAGAAATTAAAGGAGCCTGTGTTTTTAGCAGTTGAGTGATATGGGATTCAGTCACAAATACCTCATTTCCAGTTTAATCTCAAATAGCACATTTTTTAGGCCATTGGCTGCCTTTTTGATGCACACTCTTACATCTCCACTCTATGTCAGCTGCTTTCTATGCTTGGTTGTGTTTTGTGGCCCCTCAGTCCAGTTGTGCTGTGCACCACTAAAAGATGCATTCATGAGCTGCCGTAGTGTGTCCTGGCTTGGAAGGGCATTTCTTCACTTTAGGTGGTGAAGACACTCCTAACCCTGAGGAACTTTTTAGTCTAAATAGCAGGCACACTGGGATAGGAGAATGGTTATCCCAGATGATGATTTAGAGATTATATTTCTTATCCCTGGTTTTATTGGTAATTAGCTGCAAAGGTCAAGCTCTCAACCACAAGGTCTATTAGACATTCTCTGTAGAAATTCAGTCCTTTCAAATAGCTAAATTTGTAGTGCAAATAGGGCTTTTTGGCCTGCAAAGTGCCTACTGTTCTTCTAATAGTTTGAAATGAGCACCTTTAAGTGTGGTTCAAGCTGAAAATCCACCTAAAAAGTCTGACTGAGTTGATGAGTGCGTTTCTAATGTGGTTTAAACTCTGCTCCTCTAGATAAGTGCAGCTGTGCCAGAAACTGCAAGAAGCTTCATGAGAAACCAGAAGGGCATGTTTATCCGAGTGCTGTTACTTCAGTGTATTTCTTTTGCGGGAGCACTTTGTTAATGCTTTAAAGGAGCATGTTTCCCTTGCTTGTAGCAAGTGGGAATGAGAAAATGAAAGGACTTAGGGGGAGAGAGGTGCTGGGAGGCTGCGGTTGAATGGCTGGTCTGGTGGCCCGGCAGACTGGGATGGAGCGGTGCCCTGTGTGAATGGAACCAGGAAAGATGGAGGCAACTTGCCCACTTGTGCTCCTGTGCTTCTTGGAGTGCACCAGCCATGCCCAAGGGTGCTTGGTGAGAGGAAGTTCATTCAGCACCTACACTTACACAGGGACTGACAATCGCTGCTTCTCTTTAGGGGTTCAAAGATCCTGTGTACCGGGCCCGGAGGAAGGAGTTTGCAGATATCGCCTACAACTACAGACAGTGAGTACTTAGTGTGTGGGCAGAAAGCAAGCCCACATCTCCAGCCCTCTCCTCGGGCTCTCACCCTGCTGGCAATCCCTATTTTTTCCTCACGCATCGTCCTGCTGTTAGCTTTTCTCTGCCATGTGTTTAAATCTTTCTCTTCATGTATTTATCCCGAAATCACAGTAAAACAAAAGTAAATTGTTCCAGCTCACACTCAGAAGAGAATATTGTCTGCCTTCTTTCCCTCCAATACCCCCTTTCCCTGGCTTTGTTGTGTAATTGAGCAGCAGACTCCATTGCCACTACAAAGACCTGAGCATTGAATAAAGCTGCTTCTGGTATTCTCCCCATTAAACCAGAGCTGGAGGAGGAGTGCCTATCATTTACATTAAAGCAGGAGCTGCACAGACTATTAAAATAATGAATAACTTATGGTTCTGATGCTAATCCAGCGCCTGATACTCTACTTTTATCATGTCTGACCCAGCTGCAATCAGCAATTTGGGCTCTCATTTCCCAAGAAAAATAAATGAATAGGGATGATAAATTCAGTTAGAACAGGCTTGCTTGATTGCTTTCAGTGATCAGATCTGGAGGAGATAAAATTCTGTTCCCAGAGCCACTCACACATTTACATCAGTACTACTGGGCCTGATTCTTGCTGAGACTGGTAAAAATTGTAATTGCAAAGGATAAAGTAACATATGTTATACATTTAGGGCTCCACTTTGCACATGATTGTGATGAAAAGATAGTTCCTGAGCCAAAGAGCTAATAATCTAGTTGCAAATGAGAGACAAAATTGGACTGATTGATGGAAAGTGAAAAAAGTCAGGTGAAAAAAGTCAAAACACCAGTTTATCGCTGGAAAATTCGGATAAGACTTTGTGGCCATATGTGGATGGTTGTAATGCCCATTTATAGGTATCCCACAGAAGTTTTACCTTTCCTGCATAATAGACAGCAAACTCTGGTGTCTAATTTGCAGGCTTCCACCAAATCCTACATAGAAATAAACCAAAAAACATGTTACCCACGCTCTGCCTCCAAGATCCAAACCAAAACTGTCTTAGGAAGATGAAACCATTAGATTCCAAGACGTACCTAATTAGTATTTAGTTTGTCGTCCAGATCTTCAGACATGTTGGAAAACAGCCTGTACAGACTTATACCTATGTCAAAAAAGCACCTTTTATGTGAAGTTCATGGACTTTGCAATTAGACCTTTCAGTAACAGAGCAGTAAACATGGTGTGAAAGCCCATGTCTGGATTTCTGAGGCTTGTGGAAAGAAGGCATGTGTGACTTTAGGTGTTGATTCAGGAAGGCCCAAATGCATCTGTGATGCCTTTGCCCTGGGTGCTAGACATGGCAGATGTGCCTGTCAGGGTCTACAGAGGGGAGGAGAGGTTAAGGTGGTGTCTCCAGTACAGAGGAACAGAGATGCAGAGAACTGGGCAAGAGGAGAGGGACAGCCAAAATTATCAGTCTTCACAGGAAGTATCTGAAAAAGGCAAATATCTTTAGCTTGTGAAGTTGCCACCCAGATATAAAGATGAGGTGGGTCTATGGTTGCTTATCTTGTACTCTTCTTCCACCGTCAATTTAATCTCCTTCTGTGTCCCTTCTTTTGCACCTATTTTGTCATTTTTCCTCCTGCTGTTTATCTCTACTCTGCATTTACTCTTTTGCCTTCTCTTCCAGTACATTTACCCGTTGTATTTGTTGAATGCTGAATTTCCCTGACTCCTCTTTTCTTAGCTTTGAGCTTACCTCTTCCCTCTTCCTTCCTTTGCTTCTGGCCCTCTTGATCCCCGGTCTTTTTTAAATTGAAATTTGAAAGGTTTTTAAGCCATAGCTTCCCCCTGTAACCCTGGAAGGTGGTTGAGGATTACTTAGGAGTGCTATAGGAACAACAATCCCCAGCAATCCTCATAATTCAACATGATGTTTAAAGCTCCATAGATCAAGGAGGGCTGATACAGAGAGACAGAAAACGACAGTTCTCCAGAGGAGGTGCCCTGAGGCTCAAGGAAAAAATGAGGGAGTGGGAGATGGTGGGGTGTCATCAAGAGTTTAACAATGGGTCTCTGGGGCTTGGAAAGCTCCAGCATTATTCCAGCAGTGATGTTAACCCTATTAAGTTACTTAAAACCCTTTGATTTTTCAAAGCTGCTGGATTTACCTATGGCCCTATCATTATTACTAAGGAATTGACTATTCACAGGAGGCCAAACTACATTGCTTGTAATTGTCTTATTCTTGCTAGCTTCAATGTGAGCTAAACACATGGAGGCCTGAGGGTGGGATTTGACTCCAAATTACTCGTTAAAATTATAAAAAGTCAAACTGGCTGGTGTCTGCATCTATTACGGCATAAAGAATAGATCAGAGTTTCTCTACCCTTCCAAGAAGCAGATTTTTGGTGGTTTTCCTCTTGTAACCAAAACAGTTAATGTAGTGTGTATTAGAGCAAGAAATACAGTAGCCGCTCTATATCTAGAAATGCAAATAAATTGAAACTAACATCCAGCAAATATTTTTAGAAGAACATATTGATACGAGAAATAAGCACTAATTTATTTTTACCACAATAATGCAAGGCATTTTTTAAAGGCCAGTATCTCAGCTGAGGTCAGTAGAGTCTTTCCCAGCCTGTGCCTAGACAAGCAAGGCTCCTTTTGCACCTGCATGTCAGACCAAAGGCATCTCCACTCCTGTACCAGCAGCTCCTGGCCAGCCCACGTAAAGCTCCTGAGTATGATGCTGATGGCATAGGTCATTTTCTCTGTCACTCCTATGGAGAGTGTTAATTTTCTTTCCAGTGGCCAACCCATTCCTCGAGTCACCTACACAGAAGAAGAAAAGAAAACATGGGGCACTGTCTTCAGAGAGCTGAAAAGTCTCTATCCTACTCATGCCTGTTATGAGCACAACCACGTATTCCCACTCCTGGAGAAGTACTGTGGCTATCGGGAGGACAACATTCCTCAGCTTGAAGATATTTCAAAATTCTTGCAGAGTAAGTTTGAAGCATATAAAAGAACCAAATCAAATGAAAGGCCTCAGTTGTCATTGGGTTGGTGCTTTCAGAGATAGGAGAACAGTCCCTACTTTATCACAGGCTCCTTATGGTTCTTGGGCATATCACTCAGCCTGTGTCTCAGGTCCCTCTAAAACTTCTAGACACACAATGGTATAGATGCTCAGATGCTGTGATGGTGGCACACATGGGTAGAAAATTCTCCACTGTTTCACAATTAAACTCTGTTTAACAGGGAGAGCAAAGAATAGAACTAACAAACTTTTTCCACTGTGAGGAGTCCAGATAAGGATAAATCAAACACAGTAACTGGTTTTGAGGTGTCTTTTTTTCATCCTTCAGCCTGCACTGGATTTCGCCTGCGTCCTGTTGCAGGCTTGCTCTCCTCTCGGGACTTCTTGGCTGGGCTGGCATTCCGAGTATTTCACTCTACGCAGTATATTCGCCACGCATCCAAACCCATGTACACACCAGAGCCGTAAGTACTTTGGCACAGAAAGCATGTAAAGTTGCAGCAGACTAATAGAAAGATCAGCCCAACGGATAATAATCACATGGGTCTCTGAAGCACTACTGGGAATAGAGCTAACAGAGAGCTGCCAAGTGACTAGTCTCTTCTAAAACATTTTCAGAAGATTTCTAGTCTTATTGATGGGCTGCCTCCTGCTCTATGAGTTTTTACGGGACTGACCAGACAATTTTGCTACTGAAGACATGCTTGTATGGTGGCTGGGACATGAGAGAGCAGGGTACAAAGGCATTTACTTTAGGTATTAGCACCCAAACAGTGGTGCAAAATCTGGTGCAGGAATGACAATATGTTGCAAGCAAACTTCTGGCAGCAAGACAGAGGAAGCCCAGATCATCGATCCTTTCTCTTTTTCAGCTTTATGCTATAATGTTTCTCTCTGTCCCTGGCCATTGTCCTTTTCCACTTGCCATTTTCAAAAGTTTTCTTCCTCTGCTTCATATTTTTACAGTTCTTCCTCCCTTCCTTTACCATTTCTTTGCTTCCTGCTTTCTCCCACAACCTTGTTTTCTACTCCGTTTTTCTATCCCTCATTCTTCTGATTTTCCTCCCCACTTCTGCTTACCCCCTTTCCTCCAGAAAGCCAGGCTGAAATGTCTTCCACAGACCTGGCCTTCCCGGGAGCATCTTATCCATCTCCTCTTTCCATCTCACTGAATCACTTCTCTTTGAAAAATCTAGCAGTCCCTTGGTGAGTTCTTCCCAAAAGACAGCTGTCAACTTCAACTTCTGATGAAAATAGTCCTACCTGAGGAAGGAAGGGTGAGCTTCCACTTTTCAGGGGGAGGCTTTGGGCCTGAAGAAGGACTGGAGTTGGGCTTTTGAGGTACATGTTGACATTATGGTGAATTGTCTTAGTAGCCTGACCTTCATCTAAAGAGGTTTCTTGTCCTTGAGACTGAAAAGTCCGTGTTCTCTTTAATGCAGTGATTTCTTTCTGGGCTTTCCTGAGGTGAGTGGGGAATTGAAGGGGTGGTTTTCTTCCATGAGGAAAAACTGAGGGATGTACAATGAAACATTGAAAATCCTGGAGTGTGCAAGCATTTCCATCACAAGAATAATTTTAGAGCAAAACATTTTCCCTTGAGTCCTGAACACTGCATGCTAGTAGGAGCAAATGCACTACACTCCTGCTTATGTGCAGACTTTAGGGCATTCATCCAGCATGGCTGGACTCTTCCTAAATTAAAGTTATTCAGATGTCATGTTTTCCTGCAGTGATATTTGCCATGAGCTGCTAGGACATGTGCCTCTTTTTGCTGATCCCAGTTTTGCTCAATTTTCCCAGGTAAGTTCCTCAGTGGTTTTACTATGTTTATAATTGAACACACTAGGTAACTCAGAGGATGAAATAAGAGCTATGAAGGGTGGGGTGTTTGTTAGCATATTGTTTAAGAGAGGCTGAGGCTGATTAATTTATTGCTTGAAATCTTGAGACAAATCACTTAGGTGAACTTATACTCCCCAAATCCAGATGTCTGTCTTGTGCAAGTTGGGTTTTTTTTTTGCAGAAAAAGCCTTTGTGAAGCCATTATCTAAAAAGCTTTTTGTAGATGTTGATCCTTCTGAGCAAAGTTAAATGGCTCATAAGTCAAATGAATTATTGCCCCACGCTGCAGTCCAAATGTTAGGGAAAGTGAAGATCTTTTTTTTTTTTGTTTTCTATTGAAGTCACAGAGGCGGCTGAGTAAAGTGGGGTACTGCCCCAGCTGCATAAGAGAAGGCTGGAGATAAGCTTTGTTTTTGGTAGTGCTAATGTCTCTGGAAAAGAAGCCAAACATTGGTGAAGGAGTAAACTTTTGCCTGCATTTTACCAGCAAACATGAAAAGACAGAAAAAAAGAAATTCAGAAAGACAGGCAGGCATAATGAGAGAGAGAGAGAAAGACAGAAAGATGGAAAGAAGGAAGGAAGGAAGGATGGAAGGAAGGAAGGAAGGAAGGAAGGAAGGAAGGAAGGAAGGAAGGAAATGAACTTAATGTAACATCTTGCTCACAAGACAAAAGTTGACTTGATGCAGTTAGTAAGCATTTCCCAGAATTGGAGTTTCCTTTAAGATAAACCCTACTGCATCTTACTAAGATTTGACATGGTGATAGCTTCTCCCATGCTCTTGGTGTGAGTGTGTGTGGCTCTGATTTTGCACTGTGAAGTCCTCACTGGAGCAAACCAAGCAATGTACCTGGTTATATACAGTCTTGTGGGGTTGTTTTCTGAATTTAGTTATTACATGCCTACCAGGAAAGTCTCCATTAGCTCCTAATGTACAAATTAGCTCTTTCAAGTCATGCTCAGCCATTCAGAAAAAATAACTAATTCAGTGCTCCAGGAAAACTCAGGCAATCAGGATCCATCAAGAAAAGAGAAATATTTAAGGTGTGGGGATGTGACTAATTTACCTACTTTTGACAGTATCATCCTCATGGGTGTGAGTTGTAGACTTAATCAAAAGCCTGTCAAAGCAAGAAGAAAATTTTATGTGACCTCAATGGGCTTTGTATCAGGCACAAAAGATCATGCCTTGTAAATGACATTTGGACAGGACCCTTTGTTCATTTCTGGAGAGATTTCTGGTTTAAAATCGATGTTGCACGATAGGAATATGTCCTGTAAACATTTGTGTGTGGTAGTAAGCAATGGTAACATTTAAAATGTGAGAAATTACATAAGACGAGACAGGAAGAATGTTTGCAATAAACAGCTTGAAGAATAATGGTTTATTGTTACAGGAAATTGGACTGGCATCTCTGGGAGCTCCGGATGATTTCATCGAGAAACTCGCTACGGTAATTTAATAAATGAGGGCTCAATTTTCCAAAGCACCCTGTGTTGTCTTAATTCTGCTGCCACTGAAGTCACTGGTAGAACTCCCATAGAGTTGAATGGGCACAGAGTGAAGTCCATGATTGGAAAACCCCACCCTGAAACAGTTGCATTAAAGGAAAATCGCTTTGGCACCCTTATACAAAGTGACAGTTGTGATTAAACACAGAAGCCCAAACAAGATTTCCTCCAGCACAAACATATTGGGCAAGAGATTACATGTTACTACATCACCACAGGAAATGTCAGGAAGCAGCTTCAAGTAGCTGTTCTACCTGTAAGTGTCCCTTCTCTTCCACGCTGCTAGGCAGATAATGTCCTCTGCAGCCAGTGTGGCTCACCCGAATTCCATGTGAGACTACTGAGACGCAGAATTGCAAACTTCAGACAAAACCAAGCATATATCTGTGAGATTAGTGTCCCCATTAGCAGCTCACCTGGGCAAAGCAATGCTTTCTCTTTGATGTTTCTGATAGATGAGGTAGTTCTGAGCCAGAGCAGGTATTCCTTCAAAACAACAGACCAAGAAGTCAAGCAAGGCCACACCATTTTCCTTCAGTATTGATAGAAGAGCCCATTCCCTCTCTTGCTGCTGCAGCTAGATGCCCTCTATGTGAAACAGGACACAAATTTCTATCGACTAGGGTTCAAACTTTAACTGGGTTAGCCAGCCTAAAAACAATTTAATTGCTATAGTTTCATTGTGTCTGCTCTGCTGACAAATGTAAGCACAGTAAAGCACAGCTGAGTTTGTTGGGGAATTGAATGATTTTACAGACTACACAATGAGTGCAGCACTGAGCCCATTCCAGGAGAAGAATTTCGGTCTCCAGGAACATTTATTGTATTTATAGAGTTGATATTTTGGCACATGGCAAAATTTTTAATAGAAATGTGAACCTCAAATGTATTCAAACCAGTGATGTGCACCTACTCTTTTTGATCAACTAATTATATGTTTCTGTCTAATTGTTTTGCTAGGTCTATTGGTTTACGGTGGAGTTTGGACTATGTAAGGAAGGTGATTCACTCAAGGCATACGGTGCAGGGCTGCTGTCTTCATTTGGGGAGCTGCAGGTGTGTTCTGTAAAAGAACATTTCAAAGATGCTATAATGGCTCAAATTTCTCTTCTGAATGTCTTCATATCCTTATTTTGCTTCATACTTTGTGCATAGAAGTGGCATGATATGTTGTACTTCACTGAAGAGCTCTGATAATTATGTCAGCATATACATACACAGGGGACTCACAGCCGCTTCTTTCGTAGTAAGTGATATTGTCATTGTATTCCACAGAAGCAACACTTTCCTGTTTGAAACTGGGTGGCATTCAGTAGCTCTATCTTTCTTTCATAGCAAATTGAAGTACTTTTTAACTGGAACAAATTTCTTCCCCTTTTGCTCATAGTATTGTTTATCAAGTAAGCCTGAGATTCAGCCGCTTGTCCTGGAGAAGACGGCAGTGCAGAAGTACCCTGTTACTGAGTTCCAGCCTATCTACTATGTTGCTGAAAGTTTCAAAGATGCAAAAGAGAAGCTAAGGTAATCCAGTCATTCCATGTAAGACCCACACTTTTACCCATTGCAAATACATTAGATCACATTGGCATAACAGGCCTCAGGTTGACAGTAACATTTTGAGAGTCGCTTTGGCAAGTTGTGCAATGCTTAAACATTGTTTAATTTAAGTTGTTACAATTAAAGGCTTGTTATGGGCAATAAGGGGAATGTAGCTTATACCTGAAGCAACCGAAATGCAATAAAAATTTATTATTAGTCCCATTGCAATGATGGAAACCTAGAATCATTTAGGTTGGAAAAGACCTTTAAGATCATCAAGTCCAACCATAAACTGAACACTGCCAAGTTCATCACTAAACCGTGTCCCTAAGTGCTGCATCTAGAAGTCTTTTAAAGGCTTCCAGGGATGGTGACTCAACTACTTCTCTGGACAGCCTGTTCCAATGCTTGATGACCTTTTCAGTGAAGAATTTTTTCCTGTTATCCAATCTAAACCTCCCACTGTTTCAAGGTGAGGCCCTTTCCTCTTGTCCTGTCACTTGTTACATGGGAAAAGAGACTGACACCCATGTAGCTACACTCTTTTTTCAGTTAGTTGTGGAGTAATAAGGTCTCCTCTGAGCCTCTTTTTCTCCAGACTAAACCACCTCAGCTCCCTCAGTTGTTTTCTAGACCCTTCACCAGCTTTGTTGCTCTTCTTTGGACATGCTCTAGCACCTCAAATGTCTTTCTTGTAGTGATCAGCTCCATAAGTTTCCCTGGCACTGAGGCCAGACTGACAGGCCTGTAGTTCCTTCTGTAGGCCTTCTTCTTTATAGATGGACATGTTTGCCAACACTTAGGGCCAAAGCTAGGTAAAGCAAATATTGTTAACAATACTATAGTTAAAAGTTCTTGTGCAAAAACCTCCCATAGTATCTACGCCTTTTTCTCTGAAGTTATGCTCATCCTTACACTTTCTTTTGTGTCTTAAGTGAGAAGTTTCAGTCTGGTGGTGGAGGATGGAGTTGTCAAGTAGTCATCTTGAGATCTTCATAGCAGGGCTGTGATGTTAATGAATGGAGTTTCTTCCTCTCTTTTGTGAGGAGGTGGATGGTATTGATGCTTCCTTTCTTTACCCTCAGCCTAAAATTTCCTCAGGGCCATTTTTATTTTCTAACATGCTTTACATTTTGCATTTTCTACATAGATCTGCAAATCTGTGTTACTTCTGATGCTACAGCTTATATTAAATATTTTTACTTTATCTCTGTTGTTTCCTCTAAACTGTGTTTTATTGGGTTTCTGTTTGGTTCGTTTTTTTTTTTTTGGTTTTTTTTTTTCTTTTTCTCATCTCCTAAATTTGCTTTACTGTGAATAATAAGCCAGTGGAGAGTTGTTAATAGCCCAGGGACCATGAGCCTCATCCTATGTTGTGCCTTTAAGGCCTCTGTTATCAGCCCATGCTGCTACTCCTTTATTCTGCATCATTGCTTTAGGGTCAGACTTAGTTCACTATGTACAGGGTCTCTACTTGCTATTCCCACATGTATAAAAGTTATTAATGATCGGCATTATAGCACACAGTTATTCAGAATTAAGCAAAACTAAAACAAATTAGGTAATAGCTACATGGTCATTACACAGTTGCTATTACAGCTAAACCAAACTGCAAGCAAGCCTTATAAACCCAGTCCTGAGGCATGTGTGGTTGGCTTAATACAGAGTCTCTAGCTTGTTACCAGCAGTGTGTTTACAAGACTACGGGGCTACACAGTAAATCTTTCAGTCATCTGTGACTGAAATACAGATTCCGTTCCAGTTCAACAAGACTCTGAAAAAGTAGTCCAGGTTCAGTTCTTGTTCTTGAAACAGGAATGGCTCAGACTTTTTGGGGGGTTCAGCTTGGGTTCTACCTCGCAGCAATATTTCTATTTCTTTTTAAAAAAAACACTGCTGTATTTCTGGATGTTAACCAATACACTGGGGGTTAGCCTTGGTTCACACTCCACAAATTTTTTGCTTGGAGATACCACACAGGGACTTTCTTGGACCTGCAGTCTTGTCTCTCTCCCTCTCTCTCCCTCCCTCATTCACAGATAAGTACATACGGAGACCCAAGGTATTCTTCCGGCCCAGGATTCTCAGCTCCAAGATTTTCCTACCTACCTCCCCTGCTGCTTCCTCAGTCATCATAAGCCTGCAGCCTCTCCTTCTGCCCTTTTCTCTGGGGTAATACCTGAGAATCTTCTGGTTTGTGCTATTAAAATGCTGTACACAGTTTCTATCTTCTCCATATACTTCTCTAACTGAGTAGAAAGTTCCTTGAGAAAATGGAAGATGGTGTCTTACTCTATAAAAGTGATCTCGGGGATTCTTTTATTTGTTTCAGTGACCAAATTGGAAAACTGGTTATATTGAAATGGAAGTCTAGGGTTTTTTCCAGTGCACAGGTTCATGGCTTGCACCTGGACACATGTGTTTGTGTTTAATGGAAAACCTCCCTATAAAATTACTCTGAGGCTGACCTAAAATATTTTGGTTTAATACATTCATCTTCTAGTTACACTATTACCTTCAGCTGAGATTTAGGAAGACTGTCTTCAGTTGTGGGTCTCTCCCCTTAGAAAAACTAGCCTGATGCCACTGAACGCTTTCATCCTAGCCGACATAATTTTTTTCTGCTGTCATACATTGTGGCCTGTTCACTGAACTCTATTTGAGACAATGGCCTTAGCTGATAATAATTAGGAATAAACTGAAGAAGCAGTGTGGAGGTGGCATCCAGCATATTCCACTCTTCTGGGCATATGGGATTTACCATGCTGAGTCACAGTCTGTGTAGTGGGGCTCCATAATCAACTCCTGCGTGCTTTCCTTCCTCTCTCAGCAATAAGTTTAATCTGAAGCAGATATATAAGCCAGTATCCTGCTGGGGTCTACAAGGGGACTGGAACAATAGCTCTGACCATCTCATCCCATTCAGAGTCCTCCTTTCCACAGTTCTGTGGTTATGCAAATTAATGTTTTCCCAAGATACCAAAATCTTAATGTTTCTGCCATTGAATTAACTATTTTGCAGGAAGGAAGGCTGAAAATAAGGGCTAGCAAGAAAGCTGCTTCACTCCATTAGCTATCATCTCCTACCTTTGCAATGATCTGGAAGACGCTAGCAAGCATGCCACAAGCTAGCACTTTTATTGCTCCTTGTTATGCCAGGATGGCATAGGTACTTGATCTTACTTTCCCAGAAATTGCACATTTGGATCAGGATTCCTATATTTTGCACTATGGAAAGGAAAATGAGGTTTTCAGCTTTGGCAAGTTGATAGCTACATAGTTGGCCTATAGCAGGAGCAGTCTCGCCATGCCAATACGTAATTAGTCGTGCTTGGAAAAACACAAAGGTAGTAAGGACAAATCCAGATTCAAGCGTGTTACAGAATGCTGTATGTCTCAGATCACTCAGCAGGAATTTCAGTTATTTCCTCTCTCAGATTTTCTTGTTCCCTTCAGCAACGAATGCACACACCAAGAAAAGAGTTACTGAAAAAAGGAGCTTCTCAAGTTTGTATGTATTTTTTGTATTTTTGCCTCAGGAAATTTGCTCAAACAATCCCTCGTCCTTTCTCTGTTCGGTACAATCCCTACACCCAGAGGATTGAAGTCCTGGACAATGCAAAGCAGCTGAAGAACTTAGCCGACACTATCAATAGTAAGGAACTACAGATTTGTTACCTTAAATTCCTCAAAATTTGGATCAGAATAGCAACCACAAAGCAGATTTCTTCTGGTTTTGTTGAATGCCCTGAGTCTGAGCAAGATCAAGCAGCACACATCCCCTTTCTGGTGCAAAAATTGCTTCCTAATTCTAGCCAAGCTTCAAATGGGTTTTCCACTCGTCTGCAGTTTCTTACATCTGAAATACCCAGTTTTAGAGGAGGTGCTAGGAAAGGCCAGAGGGCCTTGTGGTGGATTCTGTTGTGTGGCTCTAGCTGTTCTCAGTAAGGAAGAAAAAGAACAGCTCGGCTTTAATGACATTGTCTTTTGCCATTCTTGCCTTTTTCCTGATCAATTTCCCCCCCTAACATTGGCTAGCCAGCTGAGAGCCAGCACCCCTGGTCCTGTGAGCCATCCTTGTACAGCTGACAAAGTCAAAGGGCCGAGTCTGCAGACCTTACTCTAGTAATACCCTAACAAATGTGTCCAATCCAGCACTTCTTTATTCACCTTCTTCTTTCAGAGAATGGATATAAAGGGTAAATATATACAGAACTGTTAGAAATGGGCTAGCTGTAGCGTTAACTGTTCTGATTATTTCCTTTGCAGGTGAGATGGGGATCCTTTGCAATGCCCTCCAGAAGATAAAATGAAGCTTTGCTGTAACTTGCTAGTCACTGGCTACTGACTAGAAGTTGCCACGGGCAAAAGCCAGTATTCATCTAGCCTTGGTCTATTATCTTCCTGTGTACTGCATGAATGCTTATGTTATATATCTTAATTACTATAGATTAGCAGAGAAAGAGACATCTGCAGGTGACCCTTGACTCTTTTGGTCTTCAGACACTAATCCATTTTTTCCCACTAATGCATAAATATGACCTTAGTTCTGGGAATTTGGGGAAACTCTCCAGATCTCTTGTGCCAAAGCAGAAGGAGATATCCACGATACAGAGCTATAGTCTGCTGTAGTCTTTAGGCTGTGTTTCCACTCTGGGCCCAGGGACAGGATGGTAATGACTTCCTCCCACAGTCATTCTTCCTTCAGTCCCTCACATTTTTGCAAGGTTCCCATAGAGTCCCAAATTCTGCACCTTTCAGGGGTTATACATATATTGCTTGACCCTCTGTACTTTTACACACAAGCACCTCTATCCTGAATTATTTTTTTTTCCCAAAAATATGGTAGTGTCATTGATCCAAAGGACAGATGCTAGTGGAAAAGACAACAAAGTATGCTGCAGCCTCCATGAATAAATATACTGTATTTGAATAAGCACCAATCCCAAAAAGGTTTGTGCAGGTGAGAAATGCTGCATGCTGTGATGTGTCATTGGTTTGCAGAGCAAAGTCTCTGAGGCTGCCTGTTCAGGGGATGGGGTCCCTGCCTCAATACAATGCCCACAAAAAAAATCTCTGCAGAGAAGAATTACCTAAAGGCAAGTCTGTGTGCTGTATTGCAGTTGGATGTCGGGTCAGTTTGTCAATACTTTGTGTAAGCAAGAAACAATGCAGTTGTTTTTATTAGTCTAGTCTCAGAGTTGTGCTGGCTGTAATGTTGTGTAATGTCATGGATTCAGAGCTGATTCAGGAGCAACCAGCTTACAGAAAGTGGAGACTTCTCTTAATAGGCTTACTCAGCTCCTTGCTGTGGAAAGCTTATGTGTGAAGGCTACTTGTGTGTGTCCTTCTCTGGAGTGATTTATTCAGCACTTCTGCAAGGTATCTCCTAATTTTTTGGACTCACAACCCAGAAGGTGGATACCAACAGTTTGGAAATGGAGAAGAAGTGGTTCTTACAATGCAGCGGAAGACATCAGAGCCTTCCAACTCCTAGCTCTGTCTGTGGCTAGAGTGCCCACCAAAGCTGGGTTAACTGGATCCCGTTCTGAGTGCATTCAAATCCAAACATGGTATCTTTAAAGACAGCTCCTAAGTCACGATACTTTTTGGAATCTCCTTCCTCTCCCACTTGAGCTTTAATCTCCATTTTTTTATTGGTAAAAGCAATTTTATTTTTCCTGGAGTATAGCTCAACTGAGGCAGAAAATGGAAGCACTGGTGATTCCAGCTTAACCCAATAACTGAGCCATGGAGAGAGGAAACTTTTGTCATTCGGAAATCTATTTCTGTATTTTATCCAATAACTTTCACTCAAAGCAGCTAACTGACTTCTTGTACCAGCCCACATCATATAATGCCTCCCTGTAGCTCCCTAGTTGAAGAAAGAAGGAGATCAGCACTTACACATCAGAACTGAGTGGAGCAAAGCAAAGCAGAATATATTTCCAGCTTGAAACAATTCTGTATCATGATACTAACAAGATTCGAGAGTCACATTTCTGTTAGAAGATCCTAAGGCAGAAAGGGATTTGAAAGTCCACAAATCTCACACCTACTATTGTATTACTCATGTATTTATAGTTTTAAAATCAATGGCGTTTTAATGTAAGAATCATCCTTCAGGAACATAGGAAGTACAGCTGTTTCCATTATATTTATGGTGGGTAATAACATTAATCTAAGGATACCAGCTGGAAGCCTTTTCAATAGACATATACTTATGCAAAATGGTATCATTTGAGTGCTTTGAAGTAAGCTTTTTAATCTCTGTATCTTTTTTCTTCCTTTTTTTTTTTCTCATGACAATGTCTGTGTAGATCTTTCAGTCCTGCTTGGCATGTATTTTCAGTGTGAAGTAGCTCATCTTTTTCTCTCTTAATACAATAAGACCCAGAAGGTAACTGTGTACCACAAAGAGACAATTTCATCCCAAGGGTGAAGTCTTTCAAACTAATCCTCAGACAACTCTCCAAGATCCTTTGCTTCTGGCTGTTGTTATGACTGACAGCAGCAGTACATCTATAGCAGTATTGAAAACCCATGATTCATGGTTGCCTTTTATGTGCAAATAGAACAGCTAAAGAATATTGATGCCACAAGTCTGATTCTGTGTTCCTTAATGCAGGTTTAAACGAGCAATGACTCCTCCAGCCAAAGCAGCATAACATAGCTGTTCAGCAAGACTGGGATGAGAAAAAGTTAAATGTTCAGTATTTTAAAAGCAGAGGAAATGTACTAAAAGTAGATTTTCTTGCAAAATGAATTAGTTTTTGCATATGTGCTTTAAATAGTACAAATAAGTTGCATTTTAAATAGTACTTCTTAATGGCTGACTTCTTTCTTCCATGCTAAAGAAAATTAAAGGCGTGTAGCAGAATGCTTTTTTTTTTGCATTATCTGGCCAGTGTAACTCCTCACTGTAATATAACCATACAGGTTGATCAGAATTCAATATCCTGGTAGGAAGAAATGACCATTTGAAGTGGGTTCTAACTCAAAAAAGAGTGTCTTGGACTAGTTGTGTAGCAGTCATCCAGACAAGATCATGGAGCTTTAAAGTGAAACTGATATTAAAAAAAAAGTGCAATTACCTCAAAGTGTACAGCACCTTTGCATACTCTACATCTTTGTATGCTACTCTGACCTATCCCAAGCTACTCTTTTGAGATACCTACCTTTCTTCTATCCCACTATGATCACATTTTTGATGTTTCCATCTTTAACTCTGCTTCAAGTGAGCAAATAAATCATTTCATGAGGCCCTTTTCCTTTTGCAGTGACCTTGTTCAAGGTCAGTGATAGTAATGGAGGGAGGAGTTGTCAGCACAGGTTACATAAGGAGGTCATCTCATCTGAGTGTCTTAAGATGCCTAGATATGACAGTAGCCTTGGAGTAGGGATGCTTTACTCCCCAAAGGAAGCAGAAATTTTTGGAAGAGAGATTAAGCACAAGAGGACTCCACAGGAGAACATTCTTTTAAAGCCTGTCTCTTCGTTGCTTCAAACCGTGCTGGCAGTTAGTAGAAAAGACTTTTTTAATATTCAAATGTAACCATTCAAATTAACCTAAATAAAGAAATATAAATGCTTCATCCATCTTGAATATTATGTGCTCATACAGAGTGGAGATACTTGCAATGGAAACAGATCAAAAATGGGTTGGTTGTTTGTGGTCATCAGCCATGGCCTTTTAAAGCAGCCACCCCAGGGGCTACACAAGGCGGCGTGAGCCCATTCTTGGGATAGGAGATTCCTCCCCTTCAGTTGGGAGAAGTTGCCTGTTCCCATGGGAAAGGATGACATATTGTACTCCAGTCCTTGCACAGACCTTTAAACTGCAGCTCCCTGCCTGAGACCACTCCTCCTGCAGTCCAAGAGGTCCTCAAAAAAACTGAAAGCAGGACTCTGGGACATCTTGGCAGAGCTGACTTACAACATGGGTGAGGCCTTCCTGGGCCTGCCCCAAGCATGGATTCAAGGTGATATTGCAGTTTTCACTGACTGGGGAAGGACATTTCACTGCCTGGAGAGTCAGGACTCTCTGTGCTGGCTCTTCAATGGTCTGGAAAGCTGTTGTGTAAGTTCTACCTAGACTGCTTCAGCTGTCACACTGGCTGATGAGACCTCTCTGGCTCTAAAGAGAAACCTCAACTCATATATAGAATCATAGAATCATAGAATGGTTAGAGTTGGAAAGGACCTTGAAGATCATCGTGTTCCAACCCCCCTACCATGGGCAGGGACACCTCCCACTAAACCAGGTTGCTCCAAGCCCTATCAAGCCTGGCCTTAAATACTTCCAGGGCCCTCTTGTTTAGTGCTGCACAAACATGTAGAGATGGGACTCTGACACGAGTGCATAAAGACAGCCATGGGAGCCTGATGGCCCTGCTCTGACAGTGTTTGTGACCAGTGCCTTAAACGCTTGACAAGTCCTAGGGCTTTCACCTACATGTCTGTGTGTAGCTGGAGCAGGAGACCTTGGGCCATTTGCCGTGCCTGCGGGCTGGATGTGGGGATGCATGCACCCACCCTTCATGGGAGAGGCCTGCCCTGGACCCAATCAGCTCAGCTCTTTCTCCTATGCCCAGACTTGCCATCACTAATAAGAGAATGTGGGAGTGGGAAGCGCCTTTTCCCCCTCTTAAAGCTCACTTCTTGTCCCCTTACCCCACTCAGTTTGTAAGTGCAATTCTGCCCCCTCGCCCTCTCGGAGACCCCCGGGGTATGAGTCGGGCTCGGGGCGGCTGGCAAAGCCGAGGGTGCCGCAGTCCCCAGCCTGGCCGGGTTCAGCACCGCGGACAGCGGCTGCCCCTCCCGGGCTGGCATTCACCGCCCCCGGCAAAGCCCGCAGTGCCCGAGCTCCGGATGGGTGGATGTTCTTCACGGGTGCTGAGACGTGCCTCCTGGGCACAGCACTCTAAAATGCACCTTGAGTATGTCTCTCTCAGCCAGGCAATAGAAGGGGAAATTGAGACCTTCCCAGTGCGCTGGCTCGGGTCAAGGGGAAACATGGTGCTGTCATGGTTTCTGGAGAACAAAATGTGCTTGCACTGTCATCATCCTCCCTAGCCAGGGAGAATGCAAGAGCAAAACAACACTGTGCTGTGTGACCTAGCCAGGATCAGCTAAGGGGCACATCAGAAATGGCTCCACCTGCAAAAGGAGGACAGAGATGTGACCTTCCCTGTGGGCCTGCAAGATAAATTTCACAGGGGTTCCAGCACACTGTAACTTGGGGTATAAAGATAGGGGTGCTCATACCCAGAAACACATTTATGGATATCAAAGGATGCCATGCCCTGGCAGAAGAAGATGAATCCTCCCTGACTTTGTCCTGCCAGCTGTGAGAATGACATGACTGGAGTTTTTGCAAGTCTATTTCACTGGAGCTGAAATCATGACAGAAAAAAATTGCAAGAAAGGAAGCTAGGCTGGAGGTAGCACTCAGCTCTTATGAGACTAGGGTAGGACAGGTCAGATCCTGTGGGCATGAATAACTCAGAAGCAGGCAATGAACTTTGACTCTAGCTTAGGTCTCTCTGACATTCCCACAACTGTGTCTATGTAGAGGGGACACCACTTGTTAGACTAGAGGTTGCAGGAAGAGTCCCTTTGGTTCCCTGGGATCATGGTCAACAGATAGAGGACCCCTGGGAGATAAGAGAGGGTGGGAAGGAAGGCCAATCTCAGACACTATGCAGGGCAATCCAGACTAGGTGATGTAAATGGGGCTGAGGCTAATTGCCTCTCCACAAAGAAGCCCATCTCCAGGGGTGAGCAGCTTGCAGACACCTTCAAACAGAGCAGGAGGGCCACGCTTTGAAGTTAACCAGAGGAGGAGGGTTATCTTGGGCTTTTGCGCATATCCTACGCAGGCGGCTTCCCTTGATGTGTCTGGCATGGCCAACATAAATGTTCCCTACACCTAACACAGCAGCAACCAGCTTGCTTTGCTGCTGTCTCTCAGCTCTGATCTCACCATCCACATAGATACCCTGCATCTTCAGTTCCACCACATCCCCTGGCCATTGCTCTGGGAGAAACACTCAACCTTGGGCAGTTTCCACTCAACTTCAGGTAACTGAAATCTGCTCCACTGTCTCCCAATGAAGACTGATTTGGTGGGGACCCCAGGCCAAAAGGAAGACGCCAGCAAGGAGAAAGAGATGCTTGACATAGAGTCCTCAAACAGGCAAGACAGCCTGGACTCCAACAGGGAGGAAGGCAGAGCCACTCTCATCCTGATTCTCACCCTCAGCAACGTGAGGAAAACTGAGCTCCCTAGGGCAGCCAAAGTCTTTGAGGTACAGACCTCACCATTCCCTCCCTTCCATTAATCCCTCTCTTCTGTGCCTATTGCCTTCACCTCTCCTGCTCTGCATCTCCCCTTCTCTCACCCTTCTCTTGCACTCTGCCTACCTTATGCTTCCACCTGCCTTCCCACCTTCTTATTGTCCCTGTTTTGCTACAGCGGTGCAGAGAGTTTGGCTGGCCTCTCTGGGTGAAAAAGGAGAGTGCTCTGTAGGGAGGGAGCAGCTGGACAGTCATTTAGAAGAATCACCATTTTATGTAAGGGCTGTTCAGAACAGATTCCAGTCTATCAGTTGTGGTGGCCAGCAACCTCTAAACAACAGGCCAGAATTTCAAGTATTCAGATTGTGGAGATTTTAGCAGCCAATGAATTTTCTCTGCATATTTGGCAGGAGATATAGAGAATACAACAGCTGTAAACCATACAGGCATTATAATTCTGGGCATTTGAAGTATCTCTATCAGGTGTTCACTCTCATCTGTAAAAATGAATAGCTCAAAAGTATTGTATTTGTTACTTATTTTTAATCATTCCCAATTATTTAATGATTATGGTGTTATTATGCATCAATAGACCTGCTTTTATTCTGCCAGGGTCTGAGGAGCTACACAGCCAGTCATTTGTTATTTCTGCACAGCTGAAATGCTACCGCCAACAGTATTTCTATCTTTCATCCCCATCTATCTCTAACTAATTCTGCAGTGTCTAATTTTTAGCTCTGCATGTAGCTCCTTCTAAACCGGGCATTACTATGTGTCATTGCTTAATCTGCTCTTCTTGTTACGACCTGTTTTATCTTTTAAAGACATTATAGAAGTGTATCTAGACTTACTTGGAATTTCAGTCTTCATCATATGAGCATCTGGCTTTTGCAGATGTTTGAAACTCGGATCCACCACTTTGAAACCAGAGGAGCTAAAAAGTCCAAGAAGTCTGCTGACAACCTTGACATTTTTGTTGAATGTGAAGTCCACAGTGCTGATGTTAATATCCTTATCACCTCCCTAAAGAGGGTAGCAGAGGATGTGAAAACTAGCAGAAAAGAGAAAGGTAAGAAATGTATTCATCTGTTGGTGTTTTGTTGTGTTTTTTTTTCAGAGTAAGTTTGTAACATTAGCTTCATATTAGTAATTTAATTAGTCCATAAAAACAGGTGAGTGTGCATTCCTTTTTCTTCACTGCATGATGGTTTTCCCTGAATTGGGGCCATTCCCAGTAGCGTGGAAAGGGAAGCACTGTGTCATAGCTGGTGGAACTGACTTGAGAAAAGTGTTCCAGCAAAAATGGAGATGAGAAGGGTAGAGCAGCAAAGCAAGAAGTTGAGGAGAAAGTGTAAACTCCTCAATGATAGGAAGACAGCGGGCTGAGAGCTGCATAGAGAAACTGTCTTCTCTGAAGCTCTTCAGAGTGAACACAGATACTTGTTGGGAACACAGTCGTATGGCAGAGGGTCTGAATATTTCACTTGCTTGTAGTTTATTGCATTGGTTTTGTAAAAAGAAGCAGTAGCTGTCTGTTTATGGTGTCCTGGTTATTGCCCTCTTGGGTAGGATGGCAGCAGGATGCCAGCAGGACTGTCTGAAGGTAGATTGCTCCTTTATTGAAACGAGCTAAATGCAACAAGCTGTGAGAAGCTTTGAGAGTACAAGAGGGAGAGGTTGTTGTGAGAAAGCCTGGATATACCAGGAGAACCAGGAGATGAACTCTAGTAAACAGACCACAGTAAAATGTGGAGTAACAGAGCATCAGGCATTTTCCCCAGGCACCTGAAAAGCCTGTTTGGAGGTTTTGCACTTTCAAAGGCTGGACTTTAGGAACAGTATTTCACCTGGCGAAGTGCTGCAAGTGGCTGCTTGACTGCTGTGCTGTATTTAAGTCAGCATCTCTATCAATCATCAGCACAAGTGAGTTTACCAGAGGCAGATCAGTATTTTTCCTGTTTACAGGCAGGTAGGGAACTGGTGAGTACAACAAGCTGTAGAGACCCTTAATACAATCCTGAGGGTGCCAGAGGTGCCCCTGATAGAGGAGAGGGCTGAGGATCCAGCTTATAGGTTGAGTTCTCTGAATATAGAATTGCTGTGAGGCTTGCCACCCTTGACAAGACCAGGAAGAAATCTCCAGGGAGCTTGTAGCTAATACAATCCTGTTGAGACATCTTTGGGTGTTCCTTGAAATTTGCCTTCAGGCTAGTGATGAGAGGCAGTCCATGCCAAGCTGTTACCAGGGACTGAGGAGATATCAGAAGGAAAACTGTCATCAGAGAAACTGGATGGCCAAAGATCTGGAACTAAGGAAGTAAGTCTTTAGGATTTCCTAATTTG
The DNA here is from genome assembly GCA_013398155.1 of Pedionomus torquatus. Lineage (NCBI taxonomy): Eukaryota > Metazoa > Chordata > Aves > Charadriiformes > Pedionomidae > Pedionomus > Pedionomus torquatus. Next base: position 307,542 of record VZRU01006946.1, on the reverse strand, counting down.
GGAATTGAGAGGTTTGTGCTCAGAAGTAGAAGTTAATTTCAGGTGTGCTGGCATCTACAATAAAAACAAGGTTCTGTTAAATGAGAGTGTGTTCATGGTTAAAGCAGAGAAAAAGCAGAGCAAAATTATCTGTTAGATTTTCCTTTTTCTTATGGTTTTGAGCAGCAATCATAAAAGTCATTAGGCTTATTTTGGATCTAATGATGCTAGAATTAATACACTCAGCATGCAAACACTTAGAAAGACCAGAGTCTTTCTAAGTTAGCTCAGACTTACACACAGCACTCCTTAGTTTGCAGTCTTTTCTGGGTGTTTCACACGACAAAACTCAGTAATGCCCTAAGCAGTTTGTTTGATTTCATGATGAAAGGGTCAGAGAGTTGATATTTATGGCCCACAGAGCCACCTTAGGCACTAGCAAGAACTGGACATTTGGACGTTTTGGCCTTAAAACTTTCAAGGGAGCCTTAAGGGTCCTTTGATCCTACTGAGGTGAATTCGGGGGTGCTAAAGTGTCAGAGGACTTTCAACTTAGCTGACCCCTAGGTCTAAGATTGGCCAGTGTCCCACTTTACTGGTATGTCTTATTGAAAGAGGCTAGCTTCAGCTTCACTTTCTAGTGGGGTTTGCAAATACCTGAGAGCATTTCAGTAACTACGAGATATCTAAATTTTATAAACATTCTTACTGTTTAACAAAGATGCAAGTATCTACATTCTGGCTACTCCCATCACCTGAGCTTCCAGCTTTTGGATTAATCTATTTATTTTTTTCCCCACATGGACTTTTTATTCTTTTCTTTGGAGTTTTTAGGTGAGCCAGACAGGTCTTCCCAGTCAGTTTGCTGAAGAGCAGTGATGAGACAATGCCCTGCCTATAGTGGCTTTTATCCAAATTAATTTGCTACTCAGTTGAGGAAAAACACTGGTTATCTCTGCTTCCATGGAGCAGAGACATTTGCAGCCGAACTGGCATCTACCACCACTATACCTGTTTTATCCATTTCTGTGACCTGGCCAAGAGTTCTGCCATGATCCTTCTTCCCCTCTCCTTTAGCCTGTCTGCCCTCACTCAGGACTCAGTAAGGGACAGACAAGACTTACACGTGAAGACTTATCGTCAGGTACAGTTTTTGAAGAGGCATGTCCATAGATGACAGGACAGGTACCTTGCATGCAGAACCATTGGTAAGGCCAAAAGCAAAGACTTAGCAAAAAAAATCTGGGTAGACTTAAGACAGCTGTTAGATAGTATTTCTTCTTATTTCAGAATTGTCCATAACTGCATGAAAGAACTGGAGTTTTCTAACACTGGTGTGTATTTGTAGTCTTGTACCCTTGTGAAATGGCTGTGCCTGGACAGAATATAATAGAGCTAAAGCAAAATTTGCCATTCAGCACAGAGATTCCTGGTCTCATCTTGTAAAGCATGAAGTGACCCTAAGCAGACCTTTTCTGAGCTGTAACACACTAAATCTGACCACAGTGTCAGCCTGACCTCAGAAAGCAGCATTAACTTTGTATTTTTTCAAATTTTTTTTAATTAATTGGTTATAATTGCTAGCACCTAAGTTAATAATAACGGGGACATTTTATGTTTAATTTAGTCACTTCAGGGGAAGGAAACTATTTGGAAATTCAGCTAGTGCTATAATAATTTTGCAGAATAAAATAAAAATGAGCCAGAAGGTAAAAAACTTGAAGTCAAGATACTTCATGGCCTTTTTGTTTCTAGAAATGTCATTTTTTCCTTTTAAGAGTGAAAACAACATTTTTAAAGTTATGAAAATCTAAGACTGCTTTTTAGACAAGATCAGAAGACTTTTTAAAATCCAAAATGTAGGAATAAATGTCATAGAATCATAGAATGAATACCAGGTTGGAAGGGACCTCAAGAATCGTCGGTCCAACCTTTTTTGGCAAAAGCACGGTCTGGACAAGATAGCCCAGCACTCTGTCCAGCTGAACCCTAAAAGTGTCCAATGTTGGGGAATCTACCACTTCCCTGGGGAGATTATTCCAATAGCCGATTCTTCTTATTGTGAAAAATTTTCCTCTTGTGTGCAATGGGAATGTCTCAAGGAGTAACTTAGACCCATTACCCCTCATCTTTTCCATTTGACTCCTTGTAAAAGAGGAGTCTCCAACTTCTTTTGTAGCCATCCTTTAGATGCTGGAACATGTATTGTGCTGTGTCAAATAAAACATCTCATTTGGCCTAAGAAGAAAAGTTTTTGCCTTTAAAAATTGTTTCTACTGATTAGAACTGAGAGATTATCATTTTTCATTCAGTCTGCCAGTTTGGTCAGCCATATGATGACATGTAGATGTGAATATTCTTAGATATTAATGAAAAGAAAGCTTGCAATCTTCAGCACAACTTTTGATTTCTGTGTCTTTTAAAAATTACCTAATCCTATCTCATTTAACTCTTGTTGCTTTTTCTCCAGTGCCCTGGTTCCCCAGAAATATCCGAGATCTGGACAAGTGTCACCATCTGATCACTAAGTATGATCCCAGTTTGGACCATGGTCACCCTGTAAGTTTGACGTCACTATTATTTCATTTCTTAAAAAGAAACTCTTTGCAGGGAAATTTTTGTGGGACAACTTCAGGAGTAAAGAAATACTCATGAAAGGACAGAAAAAAGAAGGCTGGTCTTCGGTGGAATTAGGGACTATAGAATGAATGGCTTACTAATGAGAAAAGCTTATGGTTTCTGATTCATCAAGGTGCTTATGATTAACACCAGGCATGTGCTGAAGCCAGTTTCTGTGTAACATATTCTTTAGTGTGAGTTTACATTTCTTTGTTTAGTTTAAAAAAGTAATTCTTGTTTATTATTTCACCCCTGGTATATTTGAAATACGTCCCTTTTGTACTAGCTGGTCCACATAAGAGTCAAGTTCCCCAGCCTTCTGCTTTTTGCGTATTCTATGTTTTCGTCTTTCATATATTCCACATCTGTGTTTTTAATTTTGCATATGCCAGGAATTGCATTCAAGTACAGATGCACAGAGGATGGTAGTGAGGACAAGTGGCAAACAGATAATAACAAGTGAATACACAATTCTCAGATCCTGCAGAGGAGACTGTTATGCTAAAACTTGCAAAAAACTGTCTAGACAGAAAATCAGATAAATACATGGCAGTACTGATTCACGGATGTAATACCTGAACCGATATTTAAATGTCACTGGAGAAGCTGAAAATGTCTAGTGATTTCAGCTGTGGTAAGCACCTAAAGTTTATATAGGTAGCAAATTGGAAAGATTATAATCCTAATTTACATCTGACTTTTCACAAATTCCTTGAATACAGGATTTTAGCAATATTTATTGATACTACTCTGCAAAATACTGCTAGAATGTTTGTGATGAGTTTTGCCTTAGACTCAGACAGTAGGTTTTGCTTATGAGTGGGCTGCAAAAAGGGCTTTTCTCATTATAGTTTTGTGTGTACTCTTAGCCCTGCAACAAACAACATCTCCAGGGATGGAAAAGGAAAAACACACTGTGGAGACCTGCTCTAGTGATGGTAATAGTAAGGTAAAGCACCAGAAACAAACAAACACTCTTTTCTCATAAAAGTTTTCCAACTTTAGTACAGATGAGATATGAGTTAAGTACAGACAAATAAGGGACTCCAAAGAGCCATTTACCGATTGACAAGGTAGGTCACAGAGTTGTATTCTGCTAAACATCCCATAGCAGAGATTTATGAAAAGGAAAAAAAAAAACAAAAAACAAAAACCACCACAAACTTTGCACTGAAAAATGGAAGGAAGATTTAGATGTGTGTCAACAGAATCTTCAAGACTTTGTCATTCCCTTCTCTAAATGTCTCAATTCTATTGAGACCCTTTTATTAACCTGCGCAATGTTAATGGTAGCTATGTACAGTTCTGTGTGGTACAAAACCACTTTTCAAGTCTATTTTCTGTTTCTGAGAATCACTTATTGAACTACAACAGTCTAGGAGAACTTCATATTCTCCCCTTAAGCAGGACATCTTTCATTCTTAACCTCACATCTTTCTGATAGAAACAATCCAAGTATTTGTCATTTTCCTGAGCTAGCTCTGAGGCTATTTCTCATGAGACCAATGAATGCACATTGAAAATTCTTTGAACCGGACTACATTCCTCTCCTGCTTTGCCAAACATGAGGTGTGAACACTGACGAGGGCGAGAGAAAGTGCCAGTGGTGCAGTTACCATAGTACTTGAGTGGGGATAAACCTACACTGCAGAATTCAACGTAATGTAGAAATACCTAAACTATCTCAAAACAAGTTAGCTCAGCCATGGAAAATCATTTGTCTGTGTCAGGAGAGAGCACAATGTGGGCTCATTTACTGTGCTGCTGAACATGGTTCAGAAATGGACAGGTAGGGGGAAAGTACCAAATATGCTGCTCTACAGGTAGCTCAGCAGAGAGCTTACAAATACATTTTCTACCAAATAGGCAGTTTGGGCTGTCCATCTCAACAGCTTCCCTTTGTTCTTTACTATGTCTTTAACGGCCAGAAAAGCAAACAGATGACATTGCCACACTGGTCTCTGGGGCACCCTGGCACTGGCTGCAGCGGTCCCCTGGGGAAGCTCCTGCTGCTCAGAGGATGGACACAGAGCCTTGGGAACATCAGGGACAAAGCTGAGAGGTCACAGTATAAAGGCTAGCCTGGCCCAATGGCTCTTCCACGAGTTTTGCATGGACTTGTTACAGCTACTGACTAGCAAGGGTGGCATCTGACAAATATCTGTAACACATGACAAAAATAAACACGCTCTCGGGATCAAGTTCTTTCCTCAGATTCACGCACACAATACTCATTAACTGCAGGGTTACTGGTATTATTGCTACACTGAAAATTACGTGAATAAACCTAAGGGAGAGATTTGGCTTGTAGTATGCAGAGTGGTTCCAGTAAATTCTGAATATTTTAGAATACTAAATATTTGTACAGTGATGCTGATCAACGCTGCTTTATGAGTTATATTAGTAACACGGTGCCAGATTTCAGATTTTATTCCTATTATGAATGATGTAAAATTCAAAGGAATTTGATTCCATATCCCTATTTGTATTTAATAGCTGGAAAAGCCTGCTTGAGTCTCAACTTCTAGTAAACACTGAGGGGGCAAAAAAGCTCTCCAGTATTTAATAAGTAAACTGCCCCTTTAAACAGTTACCACTTAATCTGTTTTTATCATAACATGGTAATAAATGGGGGAAGGAGAGGTTTGCTTAAAGCCTGTACTTTCTACCAATACAATGGTGGCTTTAATGTTTTCTAACCAGTGAGGACCCCTTCTTCTGAAGTGCAGGGTACTGTACAGGCACAGTGTACTTTTTTTGGCAAGGTGCTACTAGGTCTGGTACCATCAAGTCCATCACAGCCCTGTATTGCAACTTCCATGCTTAGGGCAGAAAAGAAACTATGCAGATATTCAGTTCTTCCCCAGAAGAAGCAACACCCCTATAAAATGGAATTGAAAATGTAATTTGCTTTTAAAGTCGACTGTGAGTGTAATGGCCTATGATGTGGTGTTTCTGAACAACTCCAAACCCTTCCCACCAAGCCATGTTACTTTTTTTTTCTGGTCACAGGCCCAAAATTTTCATAAAAATGTCACGGATATAACTGAGTGCAGACTTTGGCTTACCCTGTTCATAAGGCTCAAGATTAATTGCCTCAGAGAAAACAACCTATTTGAGGCTTTGTTTTTCTGAATGCTTCTGTTAGTAAATTTATTTATGCCCACAAATCTCTTTTAATGTAAAACTTCTTCCAAATTATTTTCTAACTCAGGGATTTGCTGACCTGGAGTATATGAAGCGGAGGGCATTCTTTGCTGACCTTGCCTTTAACTACAGATTGTAAGTACAAGGTTGCTGAAGAAATACCAGCAGTTCATATGCTTTCAGACATCTTTGTGTTCAAGAAATACCAGAGACTTAATCTTTTGTTAATGTGTCATCGGTGCTATCTTCTACAAAACAGAATTCAGACACAGAAGCTTTTACTCAGCATGAAATAGACTTTTCGTATGACACAGCAAATATAACTTAAGATAAAAATCTTAGGATTGCATTCAAATTTTCTTCAGTGCTGCATTTTGTTTTAGTAGAGGTGATTTCTCAATGTTTTCATTTCAGTTTTGCAGTTCCTTTTAGGTGTAGCTCCTGAGCTGTGGCTAATCTTTTTCAAGTAACTATAAGGAACAGTGTTTAGGTGCTTTTTTTGTCAAAAAAAACAAACCGAAACAAAATTTACTATTTATATTTACTATTTTACTATTATTTGTTTCACAAAATGTTTCTAGTTGTGTACATTAGCTACCTAAAAACCTCTCAGGTCTCATGTGGGTAAGTGAAAATGGTTCTGCCTTCATGTGTAAAATTTCACCAGAGTCACACTGTTGTCTGACAGAGTCGATTAGATGTATAGGTAGAACTGGTTGTGGATTATCAGCCTTATGGTCCAAGAACCAGTGAAATCTTGAGAGACTTCTGCTTGAGTACAGTTTTCTCACCACCACCACATACCACAGCTAATGCAGCACAAAATAACACAAAAGCACACACCTAACTGACTCAGGGCTACTGAAGATGCAACAGCGAGGAAGAGGAGATCACCCACCAAAGAAGTTAGTGATAGCCACACAGTTTATGCCTGGGCAACTCTCTGCTGTTGAGTTTATGAATCCTCCTCTGCAATGGTACTGGGCTGATCACATCCTCCAGGGATGGATCCTCCAGCCACACACTGCGTTTTCATTGCTAGACTGCCTTCAGTGGACGTAAAGGTAAGACTGAAGGCCTCTTTTTTCTTCTGTGAGGCACAACACAGCTTCATTTCTTATCATATCCCTCTGTTTCCTCCCTACTCTGTAACAGAGTAGAAAATGCATGTTAGAGCCTACCAAGACAAAGAAGTTGTTAATTTTGTACTATTTTGCCATTTTTATCTTCCTTTCAGCAAATATCCTTGGTGCAGGCAATGAAAATAATACTTGGAAACTGAACTTGAAGCCTGCTTTTAACACATGTGTTATTTCCTCTCTTCATTACAGCGGAGACCCTTTGCCTCACATCGAGTACACAGCGCAGGAGACTGCAACTTGGTGAGTTTGTTACTTAAACTCCAAGTCCCGAGCCATTCCACTGCAGCCCCAGGAAAGACTGGCAATATGAGGAAGTTGTACCATTTTAAAACCATATTTATCCATCTCAAATTTTACTCCTTGGTTAAGTGTCACATTTTGGTCACTTGTTTTGCAGAAATCCATTCTCAGGGCTGGCCTTAAGTATTCACTTTCTAGAGTAAAATGCTTTTTCCTGATCATCTCCCTGACCAACAATCACACCAAAATATCAGAAGCCAGAAAATACCAGTTTATAGTATAATTTCTTATAACTGACCTCTAATTAACCATAGCTATGGTGGTGACAGAAAAGTCACCTTTCCAAATCTGCTGCCAGGAGACTGCCCACTCACAGGATGGAAGTTCACGCAAAGGGTGTGTCTAATCCAATGTTCATAGGACAAACCAGCCTTGCCTGCTCTCCTGCGAGTGTTCATCACTGCTAACATGAGTAGGCAACATTCTCTCAAACTGAAGGTGAAAGAAAATTTTGAGTGTCCCTCCCGGATACATTATTTACAATGTAAAAAAAGCCTTCGATGTCATAGGAAATGTTGGCAAGCTACTTTTACATGGGTGCAGGATTTCTTCACTGGACCTTGTTTCTCCTGAAGATTTGTCACTCAAAAAAAACCCAACCCAAAACCCAAATCCCCAATCCAACCACCCAAAATTAATTCAATTCAAAGTATGTTTGCAGGCATTATGTGAAGTATGTAGCAGATTTGAAAGAAAGCAGAGTTTTTGTTTCATATAACTGTTTTCACTTTCTCCCACTAAGTTCAACAAATCTTAGTAAGCAGAACTAATTGTGTGTTTGTTTGATAATACAAACGTAAATATGGCCAAATGTCCCAACTAAGAGCAGAGTCCCAGGATGGTGCAAAGTGCCACATGTGTAGATAATAAGAAAGAATCTTTGTTCAGAAAAGCTTACAATTTAAATTGTAAGAGAGCCTAAAGGTGGGAAAAGGGAAGAATGATGACCACATTGTATAACTGCAGAACTTAAAAAAACTAGAGTTTAAGTAATTTGCCCAAAATTATACACAAAGTTTATGTCAATGCCAGGAACTAAATCTATACACTAGATGTCTCATGCCAGAATCTCAACCACAGGGTTGTTCTGTCTTTTTATTTTAAATAAAATATACCGTGCCATGGAAAGCTTGAAGGGTGTTGCCTTGCATCTAGCTCATCCAAGCAGTCACATTTTTATTAAGCTCTAATAGGTTTTCATAGCATCTTTCAATTGTCAAAGATTGATGGTCGGTGTCATGCTCATGATTGCTACCACTAGCCAACAATCTTGGCATGGGGTGGTGTGTGGGAATGTCATATTTAAGAAAATTTAATTTTGTGTTCTTTCCTGTTTTTCCCTTTTGTTGCCAACCTCCGTCATTCCAGCCCTTCTCCACCTAGAATTAGTCCCCCTGTGGTAACAGAATAGGCCTTTAAAGGAGTATCTGCCCAGTTCCCCAAACAGCCAACCCCAGCAACCCAGGTTGTCTTGTTATGCAAAGCTGTTCCCCAAATTAGACCTCCCTACGGTTATCATGGCCCCCTGGGGCTGTGCCCTGAGGTCAGCTGCATTACAGCACAACTTAATTGAGCACTGTGCAATTGAACGGGAAATCTGTAGCGCAGAAAAAAATTCCCTCGGTGTACACTCTAAAGAGTTGTTGGATGCCTTCAGTTTGTAGCAACACGGCTATAAAAAAGAAAACTAATCAAGTGAAGAAATATGACTTTCAGAAAAAAGAGGGTACAGATGATCTGAGTTTCTGTTTTCAAGCAGGCTTTTTGGAAGTCCCTGAAACTAAGTAGTCATAAAAGATGGGTAAAAGCTATATAAGAAAAAGGGAGAATCTAGGACAAAATTACGGGGATGCACCTGTCACATCTTTATAATAAAGCTGAATAGTACCACCTTTTTCTACAAGAACAAGGAAAGATATGTAGAATAAGGTGGTTGCCTTTAACATCTTTTAAGTGGCTGGCTCCATCCTTGGTTTTGAGAGTCCTTTCTAGAGTATTTTATAGCCTGTGCTTTCAGCAGTTTCTCTTTCTATCTCTTGAGTGAATTACCATCAAGTTGCAGCTTAATGATTCTTTGAGTGATAGCACCTCCATGCAGCAGAGACACTACCTCAGGGCAAGCTAAGTTGTCTGGAAATATCTGCTACTCTATTGACTTTGTCGTGAACTTAGATGGTTGCCTTAGAGATACTTAGAGAGGAGGAACACTTAGCTTTGGATAAATCATCACTAGTCTCTGAGACTGCCTACGTTTCTGTGGTAGTCAATGTCTGCACACACAGTAGAACGATACTTTGGTAAAAGAGACCATATGTGCAGAAGTGTAAACAAGTCTGCCCTCTCTAGCCTCCAGTCAGGAGATGAACTGTGTGCTGGTTCAGATCCTATGCAATCGCACTGAAGTCAGTAGTATTCTGTGGGGAAATAAGCCAAGGCAACACTTGAACTCTAGTCCTCCTCATTTTTTCCTAATTCTTCTATGGAAATGGCCCAGTCTCCTGTGGCTTTTGCAATAGTGACAGCAGCCACTGTTTCCCTCTGTTCTTTAATTTTTTTTCCTCCTAAGGTTTCCCTCCCCCCATTTCATTCTGGTTCATTACTCCCACACTGTGTAAGACGTTCATACAAATGAAGAGAGCCATTACCAGGGACTGGCTATCACCTCCATAGCAACAATAGAATCACACGAAAAAAAAACCCAACAATACAAAAACAACAAAAGGTCATTTTCCGTCGCCAGCATTTCCAAGAATGATCTCAATTTTCATAAAACAATGTTTATAAAATTGTTAACACCCTAGGGCCATGTCTGAACAAAAATAACCATTTCTATAAGGTTCCTTGCCATCCCATTACTACTTGTTTATTTTGCAACAGCTAAATATATTCCAAACCACAGCTCTAAATCCACGCTCGATCAAGGTTGGGAGAAGCTTGAAGCCTGTGCCCAAACCTGGTTATATATATTTTACGTAAGTTGGTCTCTTTTTGTATAATGGACTAAATGTTTCAAGAAGTTGGCATGTCTTTCAAATACATAGCACATGCCAGGCATTTTGAACCACAAAAGTATGAACCTCTTTGCCTGTCCAGATGTTACTCTTCAGTATCAGAAAATGTGCTTTTTTAGGAGGAGGCTTTTATGAGTCAAGCAGACAAGGTTTCAAGCATGGAAATGCAGGTACTGGCATTTCAAGTTGCAGCCCCACATAGAGAGAGGGAAGTAATATCTGACTCGAAGGGAATACCTTACTCATTCTATCCCTAAACTGCATGACACAGTGAGGCCCACAGCCTCAGCTTTCTCCCTGAGATTTCCCTGGCACATCCAACACCTTATACCGAAGAAGGAAACACTTGTGCTTTGCTACATCCACCCAGACATGGGCTTCCAAGCACCAGATGTTCTGAGTTTAGATTTTTAGATTGTTGCTTAGGCTGGGGGTTTACATCTCTCTATGGAGCTGTAGATAGAGAAGTACTGCTTTAATGATGGGGGTCATGCTGCATGGCTCTTGCTTTTCAGGAAAGAAGTCTACAGGAAGCTGAGCAGCCTTTACCCTACTCATGCCTGTACACAGTACCTGGATGCTTTCCAGCAGCTGGAGAAATACTGTGGTTACCAAGAGGATAACATACCACAACTTCAAGACGTCTCCAGATTTTTGAAAGGCCAGTCATTACGAACCACTTTTTGTGCTAGGGTTTCCTGCATATGCATGTACACCACATACACATACAAACCATCTTGTAGGACACAAGCTGGTGAGAAGAGCTGATTAGCTGTAGCATTATCTCATACAAGATGAGCTGTAGCACAGGACGTTAATACTAAGCATATCTAGGGACCAAGTTGTGTTTGCTCTTTGAATGGCTGTAGTTGGTGTAGCACTAACCAGCTAATTCTGGTACAAGCATCAGTACATCCATAGGAGCACACTGCTCAGCATGACTTCCACATGCAGCTATTCTATGGGTTTGGCTGTGTTTTATGCTTCTGTAGCTACACTGCTAGTAAGACCTGAACACGTGTAGAGGTACATACCTCTCAAGTCCGATTTTCTCTGATGCATGAGGCAGGATAGCAACGTGTGCTACAGGAAATGATTTCCCGGAGGTCCTACTAGTCAATCAGCATCTGCCTTGCTGCTTCTTTCTGTCTTCATGGCCCCACTTGCCAGACTAAACTCTTTGGTGCCTACTGTGTAGCTGACAGGAGAGCAGAAAGGCTGCGGTCTAAGTCTGTAAAAGTATGGAGATGTGGCCTTAGATGAAAGGACACATAATATTGCTAGGCTGACCAACCTGATGTTAGCTCGGGGCTGACTAGCAAAGGGTAGAAGAGGAAGGGAGCCTGCATTATTTTTATGAGGCCACAGGTGCTTTGTGTCAATCAGCTGATTTCCTGCCTTTATCAAGAATGACCAATGAAAAGCAGTCTTTAAAGTCTCAGTGCTCCTCCTCAGTGTCAAGAAGATGTTCTAGAGAGTGGCTGCTCACTAGCCTGAAATCAATAGGAAAAAGTATGGCTTAACTTTAGATAAGTTCAATTTAAGTACAATATACCGAAAATCAAGCTACCTTCTTCCTGTATCAGTAGGTGGTATCAGTAGGCTTGAATGAGCTTCATGTTGCTGAAGAGGTTTTCAAGACATTGCCAGTTTTAGGGAAGATTAAGCTGTTTGATGACAAACTTATTATTGCAACTTTAGTGTAAGGGAATGATAGACTTGCATATTGAAAGCATCTCTTATAAGCATACCAGCACCATCACATTGAGCTGCAGGAATCTTTCTGTGTATGCATTATGTATTTTCCCTTCTATTCAACGATCCATCTTACTTCCCTCCTATAGTAACTGAACTGATAAATATTTTGTTTCATGAAGTACTTGATCTCATCTTACTCATTTCCACAGTAGTTGACAGCAAGGAGCTCCAGAAATCATGTGATGCTGATTTGATTACCACAGATATTCAATTTCTTTAAGTAAATCAAGGAATTTTAAACTAGAAAAAAAATAGGAAAAGGTGAGAATATCCTGTCATAATACAAGTTATACTGTTCATGTTAGTTGACAGGATTTCATTGCCTGGAGTCTGGGCCTGCTCACTTCTTTTGTAGGCTCTGGTTTTAAATTTTCTCTATGCCATCCAAATTATTCTAAGGAAAAAAAATGCAGTGAAAATGGTCATTCTGAAAATTCTTCTAATAATGGTTGGGAAGATGTTCACAGTGAGCTTCAACTCATCTACTATAAATACAGGGTGTCTACTGTACAGTAATTGTCCAAACTATTTTGGCTGGGCATGAGAACCAGGCAATTTGGAGGCATTTTATTCCATCCTGAAATGGGTGTCTAAGGGAAGTGGAAAGAATGGCTCTTGAGGGCACTGGTCCTACCCTTCTTAATCTGTAGATAAAACCTAGATTATCTTAACCTAGAGGCTTTGTAAAAGATTATGCATAGATAGAACAAAGTTGTTTTCGTCCTTACAACTCATCAATCAACAGTGTGATTAGGCTCTTTACTGTGTTACAGGTGTCCAGTGCCCAGCCAATCAAACCTCAATCAAACTATAGGCTGTCTCCCAAAATTCCTGAACATAAAGTGGATGTGTTTCAGTTACTACAACCTATGTAGTAATTTCCTATGTGGAAATGCATAGTGCAGTTCCTCCTGCCACTAGTTAGCTCTGGGTGAGTCCTGGACTGTCCCACCCTCCAAGTTAGGCCACAAATCCCAGCATGTATCTTTGCTGAACACTGCCTCTAAGGATTAGACCATTCTTTAGCATAGCTGATGATAAGTCTTTATATAAGTGACTACAGGGATACAGAGAGAGACAGAGAGAGACAGAGAGACAGAGAGAGAGAGAGAAAGTATCCTGGAGACAAAGTGATCATTCTATAACTAGCCCACACAGCCAAATAAACTTCCATCGTCTCTTTTACTTGGCAGTATCTGTGAAGTCAAGCAAGCAATTCCTTTTGAGTTCAATGCAAGTTGAGCTAGTGAGGCTGGTTTGAACAGAAATGAACTCTACATTGTATTTCGTAATTACTTAAAGGAAATTTAAACAGTTAAGCAAGTGACCATTTAAGACAGCAAGTGCTTTTCTAAGGGGTTAACTAGATGAACCTAAGCACATCTTTCTTTCTAGGAAAGATGTTTGGATTTAGGCAATCATTGTCCTCCACAGCTGGAAGAAATTACTGCTTGGTGAAGTCAAGCAAACTCACACTACAACGCACAGGCCTGTATACAGTTTTTTAGGCCAAATAGTAAGCCTTACAGATCACTTTAGGTCAACTGCTCATGACTTTCTCTTCAATTCATGCTGATTTCAGAGATCTTTGGGCAGCAAGTTCAATCAGCCACACCCCCAGTTCTCTACTGATCGCTGGTTTTATTGTGCAGTAATGAAATACAACTTCAGACTTTGCAGATATTACCTTCAGCAGATAACTTTTTCCTATGGCTTTTCAAGGCAACTGGCCAAGTCTGTTTCATCAGCAGACTGTCTGATTCACTGGCCTATATTTAAAAGGGCATTTCAGGGAACATAAGCTATAATTTTCATTTTCCCTCCTGCTCCTCCAACATGGATGCTAAAGCAATACAAATTTCGCTAGACTTTCTCATAGCCCTTCCAAAACTGAGTTACTTAAGGCTTGGTGCTTGTCTGATATATTTTTCAGCTGGTGCACTCAGACTCGGAATTTACCCCAAAGATGACCAGATACTAAGCTTTTCACCCTCCTCCGTATTGTACATGCAGCAGGGGAGAATCCTTCTCTGCCAGCTCTGGGCCGGTGCCTAAGGAGACACTGCTGATGGCCTGTCTTTTCTCTGTTCCCTCAAACACCTTGCCTTCTTAACTGGCATGTGCGGAGAACAGTAAGCTGCTTTACAACCGCTTCCAATTTTCTGGTTAATTCTGAAGCCTTTGCTCAGCATACAGACAAAGACATCGTCTCCATAGGTTTATTTGCTGTTATTCAGCCTTAGGCAGTTCTGTTCCTCCTGTTGCCTTTGAATTCAGTGGAGCAATAGAAGATAACTGAGGCAAATGCTGAACATCTAATCCCTCACCTTGCTAGGTAGAAGCATTCTTTCCTGTAGACTTTTTTTTTTCTCTATATGGCTTCAGATGTTTTGTCACTTCAGATTCTTCCAGTGAAGCCTTTCTTTTCCCCTTCTCTTCTGTCTTTCTCCCTCTTTTTTTTTTTTTTTTTTTCCCTAATGAGAAAAGTGCTAATAGCCAGACAGAACAAGACAAGAAATGCTGGAAGAAACATTGAAAACCAAACCAAAACAAATCTTGTAAATGGCTTGGTTTCTGGGTGGGATATTTTTTGTTTGTTTACATAAAATAAATGAGGTTCCAGGCTTCATGACACAATAGAATATGGATGGGGAAGGGAGAATAAAGCCATTTCTGCATTTTTTTTTAAATGTAGTTTTATGCTTTTAAGAAGATGAAATGTCATTTATGAGAGCTGAGAATGCAACACAGATTTTGAATATAGGACTTCAAAAAGATTATCATTGGCTCTGTTTTAAAGCAGTGATTTTCAATTTTCTTAGCTTTGCAGACCACCAACATTTTTCCCATGGAAATGCAGATTATGTAGTCTGCTGACCATAGGACTTGTTATTTTGTTAATTGTCTCTCACAGACTTTTCATAGTAATGCAGAGTGTCCTGGGGTAACACTGATAGCACAAGCTGAATCACTGTGCTAAAGTCTTGCGTTTTTCTGTCCTGTCCTATGGACACACAGCAAACACAGCAAAGCAAAGCAGGTATGATTACACCACTGGGAAGCTGTGTAGTTAGTTCTAGACAAACATAATGGTGAAAACAAAAACAGAGGGGAAAAATAGGTGAGAACATTGATGAAAACTCTGATGTTAAATGGCTAAGGGCCAAATTTCAGCACCCTTATCTCTGATGAAGACCTGTTTGCTCTTTCTCCTTTAACATTCTAACAAATGTTCTCATGCTAACAAAGTCCTGGCAGAAAAGTAAAATTGATAGCAGTTTTGCCAGTGCTGACCTAGTTTATACATGCAGTGTATGTACTGACAAAGGGAAATGAAGCTGAATAGTATGCTCCAACTCTGTCTCTAGGGTATGTTGAACTAGGCCCATCGAGGAACAGAGTTGCTCAGGGTGAAGCAGGCCCATGGTCCACCTACTTCTGTCTCCAACAATGCAAGGTACCAGGGGTTTCAGTGGAGGGAATAAAGAACACTGCAGAAGGTAGCTGAACAGTAACCCAGCACCAGGAAAGAACCAGGTGCTCTACGACAAGGGTAAGGATGGGGTGTGTCCCTTGCCAAACTCCTGTTTATCTTTTATATATGACATAGAGGAAATTAATCAAAGAATTAATCAACTAGCCAGGACTGAAGATGCAAGTTCTGTACCTTGATTGATCATAAGTGTTGTGTGTGACCTCAGATACATCATGGACATGTGCAACATAGTACACAGGTGTGTCTAAATGTGCTAAAAAGGTAAACCGGCGTAGGCAGTACTTCCATACTTCAAATCCTTGCTGTGTAAATACATGTAGGTTGGATGATTAGGTGATTTAATGTTACAGTAACTGGACCCATAACAGCACAGTGGAACTTTGATAATGATAAATTGGGATGGTCCTACTATACTTAGGTGGAGGGAGCTAGTGCAACACGGCATGAAGAGCCTCTGATACTGCTTACTCAAAGTAAGCATGCCGTGTAGTTAACCTTGGAAACTCCTAAATTCAGTCTGACTTCCCTTTGCAGAAAGAACAGGTTTCCAGCTGAGACCAGCTGCAGGACTGCTGTCTGCTCGTGACTTCCTTGCCAGCCTGGCATTTCGTGTCTTTCAGAGCACACAGTACATAAGGCATTTCTCTTCTCCTATGCATTCCCCGGAACCGTAAGTTTGATGCGCTTGGTACAGTCCCATCTTTCTGAATGTGCTGGGGATGATTCTCTAGGGAATGACTCTGGAGCTCTATCCAGTAGTACACAGAATGAAACAATTTGAGAAACTGGTAGCTGAAGAGTTAGAAGGGGAAGTCATGCATGAGAGGGTGTGGGTCTCTGTCTCTCTTGCAAAGTTGTCTGGGGAAGAAGAGACTGGAGAATATCTGGTTTAATCTTTTCATCCAGCCTTCATTTACCATCTGCTGGGGTTTGATTCCCTGCTGTGAAACTCTCCCAGTAAGTGCTGGCCAGACAACAGCAATTACATTTCATGAGAAATTACATGTTTGCACAGACACTTTTGTTGTATACTGGGACAAAACAGGGACCTTTCAAAGATGTTGTGACATAGGAGACTAGTGCCCATTCCCTCCCAAGTGAGACAATAGCCAGGGTAGCAGAGGGCAGCTGGTTCCCCATGGCAGGCAGAAGGGAATGTTCAGTCATGCTCCCTGCAGAGCCAGGCCAGGTATAGAGGCAGCTACTGCAGAGCAGCCCTCACCCTAGCTCCTGCTGGGGTGGTCTATCAGCTAAAGTCCTTCATGGGAAGTTTATGTAGGGCAGGAAAAGAAACCTTTATTAAATAAAAAAGTCACTTGTTTTCCAGGGACTGCTGCCACGAGTTGCTGGGTCATGTTCCCATGCTAGCTGACAAGGAGTTTGCCCAGTTCTCTCAGGTAAGAAGCTCCTTCTCCTGTCTGTTTACTCAGCTGTCCCAGATAGCAGGCCACACGTGCCTCAAAAGCACGCAGCTCACCATGCTTGAAATGCTATTTTAAGACTTGACTGTGCCTGAGTTGCAGCCTCCAGGCGTGGTGGGTTAGCAGTGCCCCGAGAGATTTCCTCCAAGGGAGTGGTAGCACTGCTCCCTATGGACATGGAGTAAAAGGAAGGGCAGGCAGGGCCTGTGGGACTTCTCTGTGGGAGGGCCGTGTCAGTCTGCAGATGGATACCAGTGGAGCCTCTGAGGTGCTGTGTGTTTGAGTTGTACTGACTTTGCTGTTTCCCTGGTTTCCTGTCCTACACCACATGAACCTAACCAGCAGCAGCCATCAAGCCTCCAGGCTGGTTCTGTCTCTGGATGTACATTTTTATCTCACATGATACTTTAATTGCGTCCATCACCATGTCATTCAGTAGAGATGTTTTTGCTTTTACAACTCACCAGATTCTCACAGCATTGCTCACTCTGGTGAGGAGGCTCCAAAAAGAAAACAGGGCTTCTTTGTACAATAAGGGACTATTTAGGATGGGCAATCAGTGTCAGACCCAAGTGAACTCAATGACCTCATATAATTAAAGACGGCAGAACCCTGAGCGTGCCTCAAAACCAGAGCAGAGGGAAGAAGATAACTCATATTCAAGGCTTATCAATCATTGGCTAGTGTAGAAACTGGCAGTAAGTGCAGAGAAGTTACATGATGTAGGTCCCTGTCAGAATACCTTAAAAAGAAAACCAGTTCACCTCATATAATGTGGTTTCCAGTTGTATCATCCTGGATACATGCCAGTTTCCATTTTGGCTATAAATATTGGTTACTAACCGATTCGGATGAGTAGTACTTAAAATATCCTACTGGTCTATAATTTATTCTGGAAGAATAAATACCAGAACTGAAGACACATTAGAAATAAGAGATTATAGCAATTTCAAAACTTTTAGCTTTCCTCTCTTCCCATCTATAACACAGACCATAAAATGTGGGGTCACATTAAATGAACTTTCACATTTCACTTTTTTATTTTCCACAAAGTGTTTTCACAGTTTAAATTCATCCCATGAAAATTCTTTTTTGTTCCATTCAACATGAGAAGATGAATGGTGAAAATGCACAAATTTTGTTTTATTGCTGCATGATATGGCTCCCAGGATAGCTAAGAAGAGACATCTACAGATTCCTATTGTGAGAATAACAACAGGGAGCACAGATGAGAGTAAACAGAATCCTACCAGCACAGATCTCGCCCACTAATAAGGGCTGTTAGAAAGAGAGTGAGAGACAAGAAGGTAAGGGCAAAGATAAAACCCACCTTGCGTGGTTAAAACCCACCATGCCTCCCTATAGATCTTTGCCAGGGACAGTCCAGCATTAAGCCAAGAGATGGTTAACTTTACACAGAGCATGCTGAGGATTAAACATTCATCTAATGCTGCTCCCAGTGGTATGTAGCTGGGGGCCAGGGAGAGGTAGGCATCCTGGAAGCCATGGAAGGTCATTTTGGGTGATAAAAACAATGAATAGTTCATGCTATTCATGCTAGAAATGATGTGGTCCTCCCCCTTCCCCTCTTTCTCTCCCTTGGGCTGAATAATCACACTAGTGTAACACTGCCTGCCTGCTTACTTGCTTTAGGATATTGGACTGGCTTCTCTTGGATCATCTGAAGCAGAGATTGAGAAACTGGCCACAGTAAGTACAGATGGCAGTTTAATATCAGAGGCAAACCCCAAACCACTGCATATCCCTTTCTGTGCAGAGAAGGCTCTTCTCTAGTGTCTCAGATTAGCCACAAAAATGGGAACCTCAGCAGGATTGTCCCTTCTTCTCATCCACAGGTTAGGGCGGAACTGGAGGAGGGGCTGGAGCTCCTCTGAGGGGGACCAGAAGTACCCAAGGAAATATTTATACTTTTTGCTTCTATTAGAATAAGCTGGATTTCTACAACTTCAGCCACAGAAGGCTCCCAACCCACTTTCCAGAGTCACCTAATAGGCTGGATACTCCATGTGACTCCTGCATTTTTTTCCTACAAAAGGTGCAGGGCACCATCAGAATTTGGTGTACGCTGTGTTTATTAATCTCGCGAAATAGGTGGGCTCTTAAAAGCAATATGACAGCAGGTACTATCATTTGGTTCTAAGTCACTATGCCATCCACATCTTCCAAAACAATCCATGCAGCCCTTTGCTGCCATCTTAACTTGTTCTGAAAATGGACTTGAGGTCAGATGCTTACTTCTTTTTTTCTGACAATGGCAGACATTTCCCAGTCTTGGTGATTTTTGCAGGGGAAGAGAGAAGCCTTACCCTCACTCAGCTGATTGAGGCTCAGTTGGGAAAGGGAGTCAATGGCAGGAAACTGTCACTCCTGCAATTCCTCACCTAGCCACAGCCTGACTCGTGGGGAAGCGGAACAAAGTGCTGTTTGAAGGAGTCATGTATCTATCCTTGGGTCAGAATTAGGTAAGGTTACTGATACTTGGGACTGCAAAAGGTCCCAGTGCTGGATTTTTTTTGTAGCATCATCCAGGTCCTGGGCTGGAACTATGAGGGAATTATGAGGGAAGAGGCAGTAACATTTCCTCTGCAATTAATCCTCTCAGGATCGGGAGAGGCTAGAGTATGATTAAGATCCCTGCTTTTGTTAGAGTAAAAAGAGCCTTTTTGCATGCTTATCCAGGTCTTGGTGAGAGTGGGTCAAGGCCAGTAGCTTACATAGCATTCCTTTGCATGCACCCCTCTCTGACCCTGGGCTGGGTAGGTCTAGAATAGAGATAGGGTGAAGGTAAGAAGAATGATGGGTCTCATATCTGAAATTGTCATAGTATTACCTAGGGTTTGGGGAGGTAGAATAGGGGAACATTTTTGAAAGGGCTACCTGCAGTTTAGGATCTGTGAAAATACAATTTTGTAAGTGCCATTCAAGTATTCTGAGTGGTAAACATATTTTGGATTAACATCTCAGTCTTCAATTGTTTAAAAGTTAGACTTCTAATCTGGTTTTATTGTTCTGGTTGCTTCACTAGAAAGTGAAGATAGAGAAGAATCTTGAATGTATTCTTTATCCTGACATAGATGTCTAACATAAATTCTTTTTTCTCTTTGGAAGTCTCTGTCATTCTCAGTTCATTATAAAAAGAATGTAGGTAGCTAGCTTAGATGATATGACAACATTTAAACTGGCTAAAAGTTTATTTAAAGAATCTCAACTTTATGTGTTGCTATGGTCTATAACCTTTGTAAGAAAGATTGAAATGTTATTATTTCATTCAGTCCCTGGACCTCTGTAAGCAAGGGGATCCATGCACAAGAGATGAGAAATTGCCTGTGTTCTTGTCATCCACAGGGTTCCACTAGTACCATGAGCTCTACCTTGTTAAGACAGTAAGAGCTGAAAGAACCTCACTAACTAAAAGCCTCACAGGATATCTAAAGAAACACTAAAAAGATTTCCTTCTTCTCCCATGTCCCATTTTCCAGTCAGAAAGATCTTCTGCAAAATGAGGAGATACTCTACAGACTTTTCAGTGCAAAATAATAAGAATCAAGATTATTAACAAAATAAGAATGTATAATTACTAGATGAACAGTAGAGAAAGCAGCTCAGGATTCTGCAGAAAGAAAGATTATGACTCACTATTTCATTAACGGTAAATTTGCAGGCTAAAAACAAGTCTGAAAAATTATAAGACACATGAAGGAGGGTCGGAGAAAGAAAAAGAAAGAAAGAGGTAGAATAGAGAAAATAACATATAATTTCACATTATTTTACAAACTGCCTCCAGTTCTTTAAGAAGGGTGCTGAGACTGCAATACCTATGGCTAAACAGAAGTCAAGGTCCAGCCCTGTGAATAAGGCAGTCCCCCTGAAAAGAACACTTGAAGAGTTGTGACACAAAGCCATATTCTTGAAATACCTCATGTTCCACGTTTGTCTTTTGCATACCGCCTATTCTGCAGCTCAGCAGTTAGGCTTTGTTCAGAATTGGTCCTCCACTGTCCATTTCCTTTAATGCTATAAGGGAAGGGCTAACAGGTTGGCAGAGACAAGGGTTGCTTCTATACTACTGTTTTGCAGCAGGTAGAAGGAAGTATGGTCCTAAGCATGCTTTATTGCAAGAAAAGCTCAGAGAGATGTATTGTTAGTTTCTTCTGGAGCATGATAAAGATGCTGTTGGTATAATCTTAAAGGATACATTGCCACTACAGGATAAGTCATTCTTCAATTCTTCTGAATGCTGTCACACAGACAAATGAGGAGGGAATCTGTCCTTCAAGTCCTGAACTCTCTATGGTGGTCTACCTGCCCTTCTGGGGTCTATGGGATGAAATTTGTCAGCTTCCACAGACTACAATGAAGCTTATAACTTGCAGGGCAATTTGTAATATCTTCCAAAGAAAAAAGGGGATAGGACTTCATGACTTTATTTACTCATGCAATTATCATTAGCTTTTTTTTTTTTATTTGGGAGTGAGAATGAGAAGGATGGTAAGTTTTGAAAAAAATACAGGTCATAATTTGTCTGTGTTATATATGTTGAGAGAAAAAATAATTTTCTTAAAATATACAATTATAAAATTTGAAGATGCAATGACATTAAAGAATAGGACAAAATGAGAAGCTTAGAAAGTAATTACCTGTTGAGACTGTTTACCACAAATTGTTCTTATTACCAGCTTTATTGGTTCACTGTGGAGTTTGGACTCTGCAAGCAAGATGGATCCATCAAAGCTTACGGGGCAGGACTGCTTTCATCTTATGGGGAACTTACGGTATGTGTCAAATGTATGGTATCGGAAGATCTTTATAATGCAATTTTCTAAACTCTTGGGTAAAAGCAAAATATTATTTCCTCACACAAAAAAATATAATTTAAAATACTGATTTTTCTTTTGCAAAGGAATGAATTCTCCCTTCCCAGAAGCTACTGAGTAGAGGAAAACTACTGTAGGATTGTATTTGTCTTCCACCTAAAGAGGCAAAATGCCACAAAAGCAACAAACCTATAAAGTATCAGATTTTCTTCTTACTGCTCCTCTCCACTCGTAACACAGTTGATTTTAATATGAAACTCATGTACCTTTCTGAAATACTCACTAGAGGGCAATATTATGCCTATTATGGACTCTGCTACTTTGTCATTCACATATGAATTAGAGAGGCTCTGGCTGACTGGACCAAAAAAAGTGAGGAGAAACTGTAAATAANAAATCTGTGTACATAGGATTAATATTGCCCTGTCTGCACAGATTAACGTGTAGATGTGGCACTTCAGGACATGCTTCTAGTAGCTGAGATTGTATGGTGTAGGTTGTGTTTTTGTGTGTGGTTGGACTTGGTGGTCAGAGGTCCTTTCCAATCATGACAATTCTGTGATTAACTGTGGAAAGAGAGACCATGTACTTTTACAGAAAGCTTCGAAGTTTCCCCTCCTTTGGACCAACAGTTGGTAGGGGAGATATTAATTTCTTAGTTTTGCAGAGCACTGAAGTGGATGATCAGTTTCTAAGTGCAGAAGTGCTACATTAGTATCGGCAAGTCTCAATTGCTTCAGGTTGTGTAGATACTGATTTTTTTTGAATTTGTAAGAACCAAAGGAAGATAAAAAAAGCAGTTTTTCCAAGAGTTTTTATAAACCAGAAATCAAAGTTTTCATGGGAGATACATTTGAAGCTTAACATGCAGACACAACAGCCTAACAGCTGGCTACATGATACACTCACATGGAACCAACCATATCCGGATTAGCACGGCTTGGACTCCCATAATTGGAGACGGTTGGATTGTTATGGCAATAAACCTATTACAAACTTCGCTAATGCTATACAGGTCAGCCCCTTTCACAGTCAAGTGACAGACAGAAGAAACAACATGTCACCAAAGACGGTTTTAAAAGGAGTCCCAACAGAAAGGCAGTTGAGACTTGACACAGAGAAAGAGAAACTCTCCCAGACACCAACCTTCATTTTGCCACCTGCCGTGTTTAGCACTGGTTTTCTCCAAACACTTGCAATTTGAAGAGTTTTCTGAGCAAACTCTGTGGTATATGATACGCAGAGCTTTCTCTCTTGGTAAGCCGAGAGAGCTGCATGCTCATTAGCCCTCTAGAGAAATAGACACGCCTTCCTCTCTGCACAGCAAACTTACCTTGCACCTGACTGCTCATGAATGCGAGCAGAAGTTTGCTAGCACTATCGTGGCACTCATCTGTAGAACAGTTAAACGTATTGTTTTGAAACAGCAGATCAATGAGCTCCCCTGCAAATCAGGCCACAGTGCAGTGCATTTGTTTTATGTGTCCATCTGTTCTAGGATAAGGCTGAAGCTACTGTTTTTCTGAGAATCCTTCAGTACTTCCTATATTCACAGCCAACAAACAGGAAACCTAGGCTTGCTTTGAGTTACCTGTTAAAGCCAAAGAGCTCCAATATAAAAGGACAGTTCAAGGTCTGAATACTTTATAGTTTTAAGTCAAACACATTTACATGTTAAACAAGGAAAAAAAGGGCAGAGGTAATAATTTCTCTGATACTTCTGTAGCTTTTATAGTAATATGCACCACAGAATCTATCTGCACGGCTACCTCCTTTTCTCTTCAATTTTGACACTGATGAAGATAAAAGTTGCATTAGAAATACTAACTTTTGATGGCTGGAATTGAGCGTAGCAGGCTTGTGAGCTTTCTCCTCTCTTTCTTCTTTTTTCTTCACCACATCAGATCTTCTTCGCCATCAAGATCTTCTGTTGATTAAAGTAGTAGGCAAGAATTGCCTGTTCACAAAACTGTGCTATATAACATAAATATATAATTTCACCTCAAATCCCCTACCTCTAAGGTTGACAATGGAAGCAGTAACTGTCCTTGAGTTGATAAACAGCAGATTCTTGCCAATAATTTTATCATCAGTACTTGTTGGGTAATGCTTCTGGATAAGCTTTTGATACAGCTGGGCCCACCTAGGTCTTCATCCATCACATTACTGAAATTACATGCAGATGTAATTTATATTCACTAGGTAACAAAGAAGGATTTCCCCCCTTCTAAAAGTGTGTTCATCTTGCATGTTACATCTCAGTCTGAAGATGAGCAAGCACTTCATCAGCAATGCTGTTTTGCACCCTCCACAATGCCTGTGTGAGCTCTGCAAATTCATCACTGTAGCTTTAGGGACTGGAGCTTAATAGGTTCTGTGCACTTCACCTGGAGCATCTGAAACTTCTACACAAATTAATTATACCCTTGTCCTTAAGTGCTGAACTTTCCTTTTATGGCTGACTGATTCATCTCATGGATTTTTATTTGGAACAAAACCAAAATACAGAAATTTTTCCATTTAATCATTCTAGTCTGCATAATCCTCTTGATTCTAAATTTATATAGACAGTTGCAATGTGAGTGAAGTGCTGAGGTCCTATGCCTAAGCACCTGCTAGCAACTTGCAAATGCATACTGTTTCTTTTACAGCTAAAGAGAGGAAGTGTATGTAGTGTAGTGTCTATTTCATAGAAGAAATTTTTTTTTAGAAACACGGCAGTGGCAAGGTAGTTTTGTTAGAGAGGATGAAGATTGGAAGATAGTGAGGCTCATAATGGGCTTCAGTTTCTTGCAGAGCTCCTTTTGCTCCTTAGACTGCCTCTTGAGAGAACTAGATAGTTTCTTTTCTGCTTGAGAGGAAACCATTGTCCATCCTGATAATTATCTGTCAGTCTTCTCAGTATTGGCCCAGACATGGGCTTCTGGATGGAAGCTCCAAACTCAATTCCATATCATTTAGCTGACCAGCATATTTGGCACAGGCAGACTCACTGCAGCTCATGTGACTGAGGGGACACAAGGCATCAAAGGAGAAGTTACCTCACCACTGAAGGCTTCTTAACCAGGAATTTGGTCTCTGAGGAGGCAATAAAGGCAGGAGTTTCTAAGGCTAGGCAGTTGGCTGCAAGAAGATAACACATAACCAGCTGGAGAGGATGAGCAGCAGTACATCCAGCTGATGTTATGTGAGAATTTACCATCATCAAGGAGCCTTAAAACATCCCTGAATTGGAGCCTGGACTGACAGCGTCTGGTTGTATGTCTGTAATCCAAGGAACCACATCCTGACTAGGAAATCATAGAATCATAGAATGGTTAGAGTTGTAAGGGACCTTAAAGATCATTTTGTTCCAACACCCCTTCCATGGGCAGGAACACCCCCCATTCAGCCAGGTTGCTCATAGCCTCATCCAGCCTGGTCTCGAACACCTTCAGGGACAGGGCATCCATAGCCTCTCTGGGCAAAATGTTCCAGTTCCTCACCACCTTCACAGGAAAGAATTCCTTCCTGATATCTAATCTAAATATTCAAAATCATTTCCTCTTCTCCACAATACCCACTCTGACCAGTTTGAACTCAGCTTCAGGTAGTTATTTTCTGTGGATGTGTTGATTCTGCCCAAACTCTGGGCATAACTTGAGAGAAAGGCAGAGGATGGGAGGTAGAACTGAAAGCCCTCTGCAGGAGACTTGCACCTCCTCCAGGTTATCTAACAAATCATCTAATGACAGCAGCTAGGTATCGGAAGGCAAAGGATAACCATACCCAAGTCTAAACTAAACAGTTGTAATGGGTCTGACTGCTGGCCAACCTTGCCTCCTCTGAACTGTAAGTATTCCTCCCCAACAGCCCTCAGTATTGCACTGTTTATTTCACTACATTCTGTCAGCTGTTCTACATTATCCAAAATGCTTCTCCTGTTAACACTCAGCTGGACTCTGTCCTACATACTGTAAAATCTTATGGCTCATACCACACTTCTGGCAGCACTCAGTGCTACACATGCTTTTCTTGCAGCACAACAAGTACTTAACTTGTAGAGGCCTTTAAGGCCATCCGGTTTCAAGTTGAACTTCTACTGAAATCAATGGGATTTCAGTTCTGCTTCAACACTGACAGCATAGCAGGACCCCTGTCAGATTCTGAGTTTCTAAAATCTTTTCCCATTAGTCCCCAGAGCCCTTCAGATTATAAAAGCAGCCTTATGTTTGTGTATACCATCCATCTTAGATTGTGTGAGTGCTCTCCAAGGTTTATTCTTCATTTAGACACTGTGAATGAAGACCAGAGAAAACACCACCTTTTAGCATTTTGTTTCTTGTTGTTGTTCTTTTTTTTCTTTTTGGTTTTTTTTTTTTTTTTTTTTTTTAAAGGAGCTCCTTATTAATTTCTGCACCAGTTCTGCAGCAAATTGGACTACTGGTTAAGGCAGGCCTCCTGCGATGGAGTGTTCAGGCTCAGTTCAGTGAAAGATCTAAAAATGTGCTTAAGGGTACTTGTCTGAATTTTTCCAGTTAGCAGATTGAGCTGAAAGTCTTGTGCAGTGTCACCCACTCTTACCAGTTCTTTACAAGTGCCAGGGGAGTTAGCATTTGGATCATAAAATAGTGAAGGGAGCCTTCTGAAGACTGGTGAAGAAGAGAGAAAGACAAACATGCAGATTTCAAAAATGGAGCTGTTGCTGAAAGACTGTCCCTAAGCGGATGGGGCCCACTGTCCCACAGGCTGAAGGCAGAAAGATCTCAGTGTTGACTGGGTTGAGTTGCCTTTTTCTTTTTTGTTTGTACCCTGGATGCTTCTCCAAAGTGGCCATGGCACTCACTATCCTGGCTGGTTGGAGGCCAAACCAGCTTTTAAGCACATCTTTGGTGCAGTTCAAATGGCACAGGAGCCAGCCTAACTTAACACTAACTCACTTGGGTCTCAGGGGCAAGCTATGTAGGAACTCATGTTGAACTTGAGCTGCCCAGGACCCTGTACAGGTACTAAACCACCAACACCAATACCTACACAACTACACTGCCACCAGCTCTGCCACTGGTTGGTTTCAAGGTAGCTCCAGCATATCTAAGTGAATCATGGATGTAGCTATAAATTGCAGTGTGGGCATAAATGGCTTCCATAACCTTACTGTCTGTCTGAGGGGAAATTATAAAAGAACCTGAGAAGAATGTAGAGAAGATCCTGTGTAGGCCTAAAACACAAACATGCACACACAGAGTATAGTTAGGCTGCTCAACTGGCATGGAAGCTCTGCAGAAAATACCAGGAACATTCAGTGCAGCAGGAAACGTGAGATTTGTGACATGGTCTGCGGACTTGGAAATAGTCCTGTGCAGCAGTGTGAATCTTCTATTATACTGGCTGGAAAAAAAAAAAGCAGCATAATATTATTTTTTCTTTTAGATATTCAGATTTTGGGGGGTGGCATAGACTTTCCCCTCCCTGCCTGACAATGTGGCTGTGGTACCCAATTGTACATCACTGTAATACCAGAAATACTCCTTCCTTCCTTCCTTCCTTCCTTCCTTCCTTCCTTCCTTCCTCTTTCTCTCTCTCTCTCTTTCTCTCTTTCTCTCTTTCTCTCTTTCTCTCTTTCTCTCTTTCTCTTTCTTTCCTTCTTTCCTTCTTTCTTTCCTTCCTTTTTTCCTTCTTTCTTTCCTTCCTTTTTTCCTTCTTTCTTTCCTTCTTTCTTTCTTTCCTTTTTTCCTTCTCTTCTTTCTTTCTCTTCTTTCTTCCTTTCTCTTCTTTCTGTTCTTTCTCTTCTTTCTTTTATATAACTGCTGGTTATGAAAAGCAGCTTTTAGCTGGGAAAGACCGGGAATTGGTATTACCTTTAACAATTCCACAGAGCATTTCACACAGGCTAGTAGGCACTAATTCTTGCCATGTTCATTCACCTGTTCTAACCTGTGTTGTTCCTGTTAAAAGTACGCTTTATCAAACAAGCCAGAGTACAAGCCTTTTGATCCAGACGTGACTGCAGTTCACCCCTATCAGGATCAAGCCTTCCAGCCTGTCTATTTTGTAGCAGAAAATTTGGAAGATGCCAAGGCCAAGCTTCAGTAAGTAAAGTGTGGGAAATTTCATTGGTGGGGGAGCATCATCCCGAATACTAATCTCAAATACATCTACTACTACTGCAACAACCATGCCAAGTCATCTCACTATACACTTCATCTGCACAGTGGCTTTTTTCACAATGTTAAACAGGAGATTGTTTATCTGACAAAAACTTCATAGAAAAAACATAGTTATATTGTTATTTCTTGTCCCATACTTCATCTCAGCAATGCCTCGTTTTGGCAACTTCTGAGATAAATTCTGTAGCTGAATAGTGAGCGTCGAGCACAGTCCCACAGCTAGGGTGTATCTGTGCTGGTCCATACAAATAGGCGGTCATAAAGAACTGATTTACCCAAGGTCACATGGAAATTTTATAGCAGACTCAGGAATTAACATGGATCAGCAGGGGGCTTAAAAACAAGATTGCCTTTCTCTTCTGATTATATCTGCACAGGAATGCAGAATCAGCACTCACAGAGCAATCTAATTTCTACAAAGTAGCTGACTGCAATCTAAAAAACATTATTTCAAATTAGCTTGAGGTGTTTCTAAATGCATTTATTTTACCGTGCTACATTATCCTGTAAGGATTTTCTTTTAATTTTATGTTACTTTTATTTTAGAGTAAGCAGGGCTTAAATCTGACCTTCATTTCCAACAGTTAGAACAACATGACCAATTCTGTCTGGAGGCAGAAGACTGGTTGTGAAGCTACTGGGAAGCACGTAGCAGCTGAAACAAGGAGTTTATTAGAGGAAAAGAACCTGGGTCAGACTTAGTCCCCTCACCTCTTCCCCAGCAGCACTGTCTGCAGCACTGTCAAATTAGGCCCCTCATCTTACATCTTTTTAACTTGTGTAAAAAGGGGGCTGAGAGCTCACTGCCAGAAGAAAGAGGACTTTCAAGGGCATTTGACTCAGGCAAACGTGAAAAGAACTTACAAGGACAAGGAATACACTACTCAGACTCGAAGCATTTTCATACATATTTTTTTTCTAGATAGTTGCTCAGCCAAAGCTGCGCAAAATAACGTGAGGCACAAGAATCTGTCAGAATGGAAAACATAAGGCAACATCAGTACAGGGGGTTCCTACCAGCGTGTACTTAATGGAAACATTGTTGAAAACGGAAAGGAATCATGTTTTTTTTTTCTTTCAATAGAGACAGCAAAATAGCTTAGGATGCCTAGTAGCAACAGGTTTTTAGAATTTTATGCAGAAAGAGCTACTCCAGGTTATTTCTTGGAAATGAAGGCAGCAGACATGCTGTGTTGCTGCATTCCTCAGCTTGTGGTTGTAATAACTCTGAATGGCTTTAAAGTAGAGCTGTAAGAGCATGGGCAGGTCTGAGCCAGCCACAGGGATAAGCAGGCACTGCAGACCTTCTGGGCTCTAAGTAGTTCCAGTATGGGCACGATATACAGCGTCAAACAATGCTAAGGAGTAACAGTGATTAGGGTGTCACAGCAGCCTCTGCTCCCCAATAAATCTATGCCCACACACTGAGAAATTAGGTCCTGCATGTTTTGCACTTGGGGAAACAGCTTGAACTAGCATCTCTCTCTTCTTCCCCCACAGAAACTACATGATGAAGATCAAGAAGCCTTTTTCTCTTCACTTTGACCCATTCACCTGCAGCATAGAGGTTATGGACACACCTCAGAAAGTCAAGAGGGCACTCTATCAGATGAAAGAGGAACTGAAAAACCTCTGCTTGGCCCTTGAAAACCTCTCTTAAAACTACAGCAGTACGTCTCACCTGGCACTGAGATACTTGTAGAGGGTTCCAGTACTTGAAGATTTAGTGGTCAAGTTGTAGTTGCATGCAAAAATCATTAGCCCACAAATCAGCTCTGTCAAGCTAATCTTTTCACTGTAATTTTAGGCTGCTGACTTAGTCACATTAATGAGTTCCTATTGTGTGTTTCAATTACAAACACAATCAAATTACTCCAGTT
Organism: Pedionomus torquatus; assembly: GCA_013398155.1. Classification (NCBI taxonomy): domain Eukaryota; kingdom Metazoa; phylum Chordata; class Aves; order Charadriiformes; family Pedionomidae; genus Pedionomus; species Pedionomus torquatus. The sequence goes on along the minus strand of VZRU01006946.1, from coordinate 277,808 downwards.
TTTGGCAGGTGATATGAGCTACAGCTGTTTGGAGTGTATGTATATGTTCATATTGACCCTTAGTTTTTTCTTTTATTCACCTGCCACCTTTCCAAATTATCTGTTGCAAAATAACACAGTAACTCTTCAGCCATACAGTCTTTTACTTGCTGCTTAAATGAGGTAAGTCTTTTAGGTTGGCTAGTTGCTTACAGTTAGCAGCCTTTGCAGCTAGCTCATTTCTGCTAGCAATTATGATGAGCTATTGTGCTAACAAACTATGAATGGTTTCCTTACAATGTGCAAATGCAAGGGATTGTAAGAGGAACCCTTTACTTTCGCTCACTATTTATTTTTTAGACATTCAGTAGCCTTCAAACATGGCTAAATAATTTCCTCTCATATTTGAGATTGCAAAATATTTGTCCCTTGTCTTTAGGCAGGAAAAGCAGAAAATAACAAGCCCATGATACTCTGGCCCTGTCACATAAAAGGGTGCTTAGTTCAAAAGGGAAATGCGGATTCTGAGAAGGAAATTTGTGCACAAGGAAGTTTTTTCAAAGAAGCATATAAGAAATAGAGTACCATTGCTTTTCCATGAGAATCAGATACTCCTGGAGACTTTTAAAAATCTATGTTTCTTATTCATGTCATGATGACTGAAGTAATAACAAAAAGGCCAAATCTACTGAACATCTAATATAAAACCTAAGACCAACCACTAGCAGCCATACAAGCCTTGCTATAGAAACAGTACCAGATATATGCTCAAACTCATCTTGCCTCCATCTCCAGTCCCTCTATGAGATGTATCTGAAATTTATCTACACCCTGCAGGTCACGTGTGCCAGAATCAATGCCGTAATTGCCTTTTCCAGACTTCCATGCTCTTCATGTCCCCTTCCTTCCTCCGCTATCCACAAGTAGACACTATTTCAGCAAAAGAAGAGGCTCATGTGGAGAATGATTCCCTGTCCTCTCAGCAGCAGTGCAAACAGATGGGCGTGATGCATGGGCAATGTGGACCTCACGGCTCAAACTGGGTGACAGTAATCCACAAATAACAATGTAGGTTTATCCTGCACAGCTTAGAATCTCTACTTATTTTTTCATCAGTATATTTAGCACGTGGCAGACAGCAAGCTTGTCCACTTCTATTCACTAGCTGCCAGCGTACATGGTTTGAACTCTGAGTTAAATGTGAGGTGGTTTGGCTCTTGATGGAAAAGGAGTCATCATCTCTGCCTTAACTGGTCGCTGTGGGATAGGAGCATGTATACAGAAAGTCACAACAGAGCAATTCACATGCTGTCACTTCATACAGAGCTTATCTCACTGTAATTTGTTCATGTGCCAGGCTCTAAAGAAACTGTCTTATTGGCAGTTAATGGGATTTTGTCTCTTAAATCTTCATGTCTATAAGCACTTCAGAAAATTTTCCCATGGGCAGTAGTAGAGTATTCTGGGGGAGACAGTAGTAAAGAACTGTGGATCTGCTGCAACTGCTCCATTTTATTGAAATGTGGTGATGCCTAAAAAATTTGGAAATACCTTGGCAAAAATGGCTACGAGACTCTTTCCTCCCAACAGCAGGAACACCCTGAGTTTTTCCTTTTGTTTTCATTTAAGTCCAGGATTCTTGTATTCTACTCCAGGAGAACACTTGCATATCATAAACCCTGTTTTGCTCGAGATTCAGGCAGCGACAGAGGTGAAGCAAGTTCTTTTGCTTCCAGTACATTTCTGCTGCAATGGAGAATTATCTCTCAGCATACTTTTATGGATTTAATTCTACTTATTCTGCTTATACACACACACACACATAGAAATACCATTTCTCTTCAGAGCAATTTGTTTTGTTACATATTGTAATAATTTATCTGTCTGCTTCCTGCCAATTGGTGCATAGGCAAAAATGCTCGATAGCTCACAACAGATTGTTTTCAGAAGTATTATTTTCATCAATCGGTTGTTTTACAGTGAAAACTGAACCATGTGCTCCAGCTTTCTGTGTTTTCTTTTTCTTTCTTTTTAAGTGGAAGATAATGCCAGAGTGGAAGAGCTATCAAAATATTTTCTATAGATGGACACTGTAAGCCATAGGGTCTTTTTCATGTATTCCCTCTGAGACAGTTGAATGTGGAGTTTAGAGTTGAGTTTGGCTATTGCTCAGAATAGACCTATATTTGGAAGAAATGAGAGACCTGATGGATTTGTTTTGCCCAAGGCCTCACACTTTCCTTGGAGGGACTCCAGGCCCGCCCACACACCCTTGTCTTTTCCAGTTCCTGTAGCAAGGAGAGAAAAAGAAAGCATTTGGAGCCAGATTCTCCCACCCTTACACATGCTGAGTAGTACCCAGTCTCTCGAGCAATCTCAGCGACAGTACCGAGCCTATTTAAGGTGCTGTATGCTGTGCACAGAAAATAAGAGCAGGATTATAAGAACCTCTGCACGTGTACTTGCGTTTTTATTGTCTTAACGAGAGTCAGCCAGCATACACAGCCAGGGTGGGCTCCTGTGAACCTTAGTAAAGCCTCAAAAGTAATGAATTTGGCTACTCGAACTTTTAAGAAGCATAAATATTCTTCCAAAGGAGGCAAATCTTTCCCTCCTCACTCAGGCAAAACCTTCCTCAGGACAGCCGTGTTTGACATTCCCCTCTAAGGAGGTCAAAATTCTTCTCTTCTGATTCAGTGTGGTGACAAAGCAAAAGCCTTCAGGGTTACATCCTTATGAAGTACACTGGTCATGCTGCTCTTCCAATAGTTGTTCTTTCATTTCCTCACAGAAGCCAAGAAGTACCTCATACTTCTGTCAGTCTAAGGCAGGGGTGATGGGGAAGGCAATGGTGGGGCCTCCTGATGAAAATAATGGCACAGAGGAAAAAGCACCAACCAGTAAAAATATGTCTTTTTGTCAGTTTGCATTTCAGCAGTTTCACATTAATCTTGCACAAGAAGGCTCCAAAGCCAAGTAAAACACATCTTGTGACTTGAAACTGAACTGATGAACTCCCCATGGGTCCTATGCTTATCCCGATAAACTTATTTTTCCTAGATGGAGTGCATTTAGTACAAAATAGTGTATGTTATTAAATCTGTATTGTGATGTTCTGTTATACATGGGAGAGTTAGTAAATTCAGTTCATGGGTTTGGGTTTGTTTTGTTTTTTGGCTAACCAAGTCTGTCCTCTACCAATTTTGGTCCACCCTCAAGCCTCCAGCTGCTTCACTGCTTCCCTGCAGATTTACTAGGGATGCCAAGGGTACCACTGTGTAAGGAGAATACACAGTTATGCAATTTGGGGAATTTGGCAGGACAGGAAGAGGAAATTTAGGCAGGTCTCCCACCCACTCCCATGAGAAATAGTATTGTATTACAAGGCACAGCAGTCATCCTCAGAAAGACCTTCTCAATCACTTCCCTCAGGTAACCCTAACATTTTGACCTTTACACTACCTGCTGAATGTAAACTTTAGTTAACTAATTAAAGAAATAACAGAGAGAAAAACAAACAAACAAACAAAAAGACAGGAAAAGAAAAAAGAGAAAAAAGATCCTCCAAGAAAGAAAACTTCATTACACTCAGTTTTCCTTGTCTCTACTGATCCATGAAGGAAGCAAACAAAAAAAAAAAAAGTAAACTTCCAAGGAAATGATAGTGTATTCCTGAAGAAACCCAGAACATGAAATTGTTCCATGTACACACATCAAGATTGCTCTGTGTACACACATGAAGATCGCCTTACAGCCGTGACTGAAATGCTGTAACTTACCTAGTAAATCACGGCCACCAAGTAACCACACAAAGAAGTGTTACATGACTGCTTAAGGCAGGAAATGAAGCTACCAGGAAAAACCCTCTGGTAGCTTTGCCTTATGCACGTACTGCAAAAACAGAAGGTTCTCTGGAGCCTGCTTCTGTAGATATCCTACAGCATGGAGAATTTCCAGCTGGCAAAGAAACAGAGGGTTATATACATACATCCCCAGTAATCTCACCCACCACTAATCAGGAGTTTATACATGGACTTTTGAGATTTAGTTAGAGGACATTACTTTGCAGCCTTCTCCAGCTGGCACTTGGTCAGAGGCTGGCAGAAAGGGTTACCGGCTGTATTGTATTAAATATACATTAAATTTGGGTAATGCTGGTGGCTGAGACCCAAAGTCAAAGCAAATCTCTAGCAGTCTCTCCCATCACACTAACTCCTCAGGGGAAAGAAAGTCAGACTAGAACAGGAGTCTGGCTGAGAGCTTGCAGAGGGCTGACAAGCAATGGAAAGGACTGGTAGATAGGAATAAACCGTGTTTGTTTTGCATATGCTGCTTCATTACATTTGAGAAACATTTTTGTTTGAAAGGGGACCATTTTAGCATGAAGGAACAAAGTTCGGACCAGTAAGAGTGTAGATGATTCAAGGTCATTTAGGACCTTTTGACTGTGCCTGAGGAGTGTTAGCCTTATCTAAGATACTTTCAGCATGGGGTTAGAAAGTAGAAAAGGGGTCTTTGAGAAAGAGTTTTTTTACATGGTGTGTGTAGGAAAGCTGAAGATGACAAAGGCTTGCTGCCCTGCAAGACACAAGGATCCTAAATTTCGAGTGGAAGCTAGAGAAGAAACTGAGCAGCTGGCCAAACACTGCTTATCCTGCAAAAGACTGTAAAATTGTTACCGGTATAGCTGTATGCCAGATGCTTTCACCCTGCTTAAACCTTTTGCTGTGAGTTTGCTTTTGTCCCTTTATTTTAAATGTTATTTATTGATCCTTTGATTTGTGCTTGCAAATGGCAAAAATGAGATCACTGAACATGAGAAATATTTTATTTCTCAATTAGATTATTTTCCCAAGGTTTTGGCTGGAACTTGTGCAACAAATGGACCCTCTTAAACCTAGATCCGGCCGTGGCCAAAGACTATTAAGACCTGGAAAAATGGTTACATTTAGATAAAAAAGATGACAGCTACCAAAACAAAGCTCTATTCCCATGCACAACCAGTACTGTTATTCTTCAAGGTATGTTTTTCACAAAATCACTCATGATAGATTTAACCGTAAATTACTAAATATAAAACAGCACATAACCCCTGCCAGGTACAGTAACTAGAAAAATCCTCCAGTTTGGAAGTCCTGTATCTGAATTGGCTGCTTCACAACAATTTTGGATACCATTTACAATAACATGGCTTATTTTAGCTGTCCCTGAAATTGTGGAGTTTGAACATGGCATGCCATAAAGCAGGATAAACTGTTGACTTTTGTGAAGTCAGTTTGACTGCTCCCACTTGCAGACTCAGAATCAACAGCAAAATTTCTGTTGAAGATGCTAATAGCTAAAATGTGGAAGTAAAGGATCCATTTACAGTCCTATCTCTTTGCAGCATTTAATACTTTCTTCTTATATTTACTGACAGCCTAAAACCCCTTAACTATCAGCATGGTAGAAATATTCCTTGAAGTGGTAGACTGGCACACTTTAAATACTCTGACATAAACAGACAATTAAAATGAACTTCTAGAAGGAAAATATCTATTAAATTTTTAATTAACAAATCCTGTCTTTCAAGAACATCTCACAAGATGACACAGATGATCATCATTATGTTCTGTACAAGAGTGTTAGAAACATTCTCAATAGAACCCATAAAAAAAAAGGCCTGTTTTTAAGTATTTCCTGAATGAATCCCAAAACTGATGGGTTAGAAATGGAATGTGTGTTGGATGATGATATGAATTTTGTACAGTGTTTAAGTCTTGTACTTCAGACATTTCAATTTGTTTCTGACTCTTGCATTAGTTCATATTTCTTGGTTTAAATCTCAGTAAACAAAGTGATTTCACTCAATTCTTGTGTCTCTTGTGTCCTACAAAGGCAGGCTTTGTAACCAAATCTGAATTTTAGGCCCTTTTATGAAAAATAGTGTTAGCTACAGGAAGCTTGAGGAGGAAGGAAGTTCATAAAGGAAACTTGGTAGTTGCTGCTCCTTGCTGTAACATTCTTCCAACTACCAATCATTATCCCTGGGCAGGAAACAAGTCAAAGGTTACCAGAATGAGCTTTCTATTACACATGTATCATCCAACAGTGCTATCTAGTGCATATATAGCTTGGTAGTAATTCCACCCCATCAGCAACATAGAAATGGCTTTACGATGATATTGCCTGTTTTGCTTGTGGGCAAACTGTTCAACCGCGTTTTCACAGTACTTTGTAATACATCATTACTTTCTGCATTGCCACCTTACTTGGTTAAATTGAGTTAAGGATAAATAAAGAAAACAAATGTAGGTGGAGAAAATTGACTTTCCTATTGCCTTGACAATTTGGCTAGGAACCAGACCAAAAAATAAAGCAAAGAAGCAATGATGTCATCATGCAGAAAACTACAGAACACCTCCCTTGTTAGTACTTTAATGGCAAAGATGGACTGTACAAAGATTTTTTCATAAATTTCTGCAAATTGTTCTTCATATTCCAACAGTTTACTAAAGCTTTTAGACACTGACTAACAGCTGAAGAAACTAAAAGTTATTACAGAGGACAGTTGGCCCCAGTATTATTCTCACAGTTCTGTATCCTAAACCGATATAGACTGCAATTGCTCCACTAGTTTCAGAAGAGCTATCTTAGGCGACAGTACATGGCTCACTGTGTTGCCTGAGAATTCAGGAAAAGAAGTTCCGGCTTTGTTTCTGATGTACCAGTTTTGAGATTATGGAATCCTGATAGTATCTGCATGCAAGACCAAGTAAGAAATCACATAGAAAACAAGGAGCAAGGAGAAATATTTTTTCTGTAAGGAACCCAACTCACAGAAGTAAGGAAAAATGTACTCCCATAGCTGAGAACACCAACAAAAACCAGCAAGAACTGTTTTGCTCTGAATTCCTCCTACAGCAGTATCACAGAGTCTTCTGCTAGAAAATTCTCTCCAGAGAAACGGATTCAGCATTTGTCACATTACCAGACTTCCACCATCAGTAAAGAAGTTGTTATTTTTGGCCTGGTATGAAAATCTCTAACCAACAAGATTTCAGTAGATGAAGCGAACACATCTTTAAGATAAAGGTCTTTGGTACACAACCCATTTCTCTATGACACACCACTATTTCACAGTATTGGTCAGCAGAAGAGAGGAGCAAAAGGACAGCAGGTGACCATAAATGGGAGAGAGTCCTAGATTCATGGTAGTCCTGTGTAGCAAGTTTGCTGTGCTTGAGACAGAACGAGGGGTGAAGAATCCTGAATTCAAAGACCATTTTTCCATTGAGCTGGAGTGGAAGAGCACCTGCAGTACATGTACTGCCACTTGTCCCCTAAACTTATCCTGGTTGTATATAATATAGTAACCAAAAAATAATATATGTAACTTGCTCTTTCCCATCTCTTAACACAGAAGCTGGGGCCAGGAGGGAGCTATGATGCTTCAATAAGCTCTTTTTGGCAACAGTAGAGATAGTGCAGGGAGAAGTGCTAAAGAAAACGCAAGAACTCACTTATGACCCACAATACCTGTGGGCTGCATGTTATCATGAAAGCAGAATCAAAGGATGGAAATGTTTTTCCCCCTTCTGTCAAAAGGGGAACAAGAAGTTGTACACCGGAGCATTACTTCTATTAGAACTGTGTCTAGAATAAAGAACATATTACTGAAGAGAATTACAGAGGTTGGAAGGGTCTTCTGGAAATTGTCTAGTCCAATAACCTTCTCAGAGCGGAGTTGCTCAGTATTGTGTCCAATCAGGTTTTTAACATACAGAAACTCCACAATCTCCCTGGGCAACCTCCTCTAGTGTTTGACCTTTATACATTTCAATGGCATTTCCTGCATTTCAATTTATGCCCATTGCCTCTTTTCACAGGATACTGCTGGAAAGGTCTGTCTTTGTCTTCTTCACTGTCTTCATCGGGTATTTATACACATTGATAAGATCACACTGAGCATTCTCTTTCCCAGGCTGAACCGTCACAGCTTTCTCAGCATCTCCCTGTATGTCAGTTGCTTTGATCCTTAAATATTCTTCATGCTCCTTCATTAGACTTGCTCCTGTATGACCATGTCCTTAGACTGGGGAGCCCAGCCACTGGCTGCAGCACTGTAGATTTGGTTTCACCAGTGATGAGCAGTAAAGAAGGAGCACCTTCCTCCATCTGCCTGCAAGAGTATTCCTAGTGCAGCCCAGGGTACTGTTGGCCACCTTGAGAGAGAAGGAAAGCAGAAACAATTTTATGCCTACCATTAAAGCAGTATGCAACCATGTTAGAGACCCAAGTTCATGTGCTTACTCCAGTGGGCACTCAATCTTCCGCGCAAAGAGAGCCACTCTAATAGAAAAATAATTGAAGAAGGCTTGCTCTGTAATATCAAGTAAACTGTGGTTTTTTTGGACATGTTCTCCAGACGTGGAAAACCTCAGTTTGATTTTGTTTATCACATCAGACTACAGAGAGAATTTGGCCTCAATAGAAATGGATCTCTAGCTTATTGACTAATAGGAGGCTCAGTCCCTCAAAAGCTTCTGCCTTCAGCTATGTAAGACCCAAATTAGACCATGCCAATAACCTTTGGCATGTAATTGAGATGTCTGAGCAACATTTGTTTTTCAAATCCCTGTGGAGTTCATATGTGAAGAGGCACATCAAGATAACACATCTCCCGATTGTGCAGAGCTTCGGAGCAGCAGGGGGATTCCTTCAGTTTCAGGGAAAAGGAAGATAGGGTTTTGAATACACCTTCTTCTCTTGGAAGTGGTTAAGTGCCATAGGGCACTTCAACCTGATGGGATGAAGAGGCTACCAATAATATTCTTAATAACACGTTCAGTAGCTAAACTTTTAGGTAGTGTTCAGTTTTCTATTCTTCCCTGAAACACAGCATCAAAATACAAGAAAGCTGCTGATATCACAGCATGTGGAGAGAAGACCACAGGGGAGGTGGGACTCCAAGGTAATACTCTGCCAAAGGACTTGTCAGCCGAGCTAGCGGATAGAAGACAGTCAAGGAAGCTGCAGGGAGCTCTGAGTGTTGCAGTTGAGAGCAGACAGATCAGAGGCGTTGTCTATATAAAGGCATTGGTACTGTAACATCATAGGAACACAATTTCATTCCTACTTACTTCTCCCTATATTGTAGAGGAGAATCAGACTGTCATATCCCTTGGAGCGGTACCCTTCACCTGCTACCACACCTCAGAGCTCCAGCAGATTTTCACACTCTGTTTGGCTCCTCTTGGCTACCCAGATCCTGAACTGCCTCATTCTGGAGGATTCAGTCTAGACTGTCCTCGGCAGTTAGGCTGCCCACGGTCACCTTCCAAGCAGCGATGTGTTTATTTCCCAGGGAGAGTGTACCTGCGTGTCGAACAGCGCTATTTACCTTTCGTCCACAAGGTGGTAGCGCAGCATTAGCATTAATGTAAACATGGTGCCTCGCTTAACTTTTGCCCCGTCACCTTAGAGACTCCTACTACTGGACAAACGTTGACAAACTTCTTCCTTTTTTGCGAATTTTCTGATTGAAGACCAGCGTGATATAATCGACCAAAGACATACACGGAGACAGTAAATATTTGTGAAAACGGAGACGAGATACAAGAATCTATTCCATACCCAAAGCATTATTTGGAAAGAATGAGTGGCAGGGATAAAATCATGTAACCCAGCTTTGAGATTTTGATTTGTTTCTAGAACTCTTGAGGCCAGATATTATCAAATGCTGCTCAAGGGGGATGAAACTTGCAGGACTGAAACGGTCCTTCACTTCACACTTGAGTGGCTTTCTGGCTGCAGAATGCAAGGTGGTAGAACTTGTCTTCTCAAGGCCCACCAGAACCCATACCTAGCAGCTTATAGGACCATGTGTTGGTCACCTCTGTAGTGAAATATTTAGGCTCTTTTCTAAAACTATTTTAGGTTATAGTTTTGCCTTTGGCAACACTAGTGCTGGTTTCAGACAGTCCCATCTACAGCTTCCTCACACTTTTCACTGCTCATTGCTGCCCACCACACGTGGCACCATGACTATGACAGGTCAGGAACCTACTTCAACATCATTCTTCTCCCTCTTACACATACTGCTTTTTCTCCAACCAAATTTCAGAGGTGTACTACACAACACAGCTGTGCTGCCACTAATGAGAGGGCATCGTGCTTGCAGCAGGGGGGCAGGAGTGGAGCTAACTGGAGTTAAGCCCATGAACACTTTTTATCATGGACCATGATAACACAGACCATGTGGCTGTAGTTACTCATGGTGAATGAGATCTCTTGCCAGGATTTGTGCCTTACTTTCAGTCTGTTGAACCCAATGAAGTAAAATATCCTTTAAAATATATATTTCACATTAATGTCATGGAGGTCACTACTTAGAAACTTATTTAAAATATTTTTTAATGTTTTGTACCATAATTACAATATAATCAAGTTAAAAAACCTCATGAGGATTCATACATGCTCAAAACGTTTTCATAGTCTTAGGACACAAAATAGAAGTCAATTTGAGAGTGATTTTTAGTTGTCAGTCTTTTGTTCAGGAAATCAGAGCATTCATATAAACCCTTTGAGCTGACATCTAATCTCCAGTGAATTGTGCTCAATCCTGGGACATGTAAAATTATGAAGTAGTGATTTTTGCTGGAAAGGAAGGGCTAGGAAGAGAGCTTTACCTCCTTAATTAGTGTGGTTTCTGTCTTCGTATCACATCATAGACTGCTTAATTTGACATCTCCTTTAGCAGGTTACTAAACAAGGTGGCTCTAACCTCAAAGCCGAGGTCCTATGCTTCTTACACAGGGTTGAAAGGACAGCGTGTATTAATGCCAAAGAGATCCAAAGAAGGATCCTAGTACTGTTTCTAGTACTGGAGCAAAATTTGCAAAATGTTTGAGTCTTTTTACCAGTAATTCTAGGTGGTCTCCCATCAAAATACTGGAAAATTCTCCTTAGTGTCATAGTGACTGCCCACAATCCTTACAACTAAGACAAAGTGTTGCACAAACTACGTAGTCTTTTAGTTCCCAAGGGCATTACTACATACCGTGGGTCTGCCTATAATTCTTCATCTGTTACTGTAACTGTAGTAGGAGGCCTTTATTTATGTCACAGTACCCTTATAGTGTGCTGATAAAGTATTACAAAGTATTCCAAGGAATGGACATAGCTGTCGCCAAGAAATGGAACTGCTGTTCCAGTCTAGTGAAACTATCCAGTTGAGAGAAAATACTTCTATTGATGAAAGAAATTGTTGCCAGTATGCTCATGCCACCATTGGGGATCTCACACTCCTGACAGACAGAGCTGGGCAGGAATTTGGAACATAGACGGGGCCTAGATCAAATAAACAATTTGAAGTTAGAAACATATAGCAATGATCCTTTCAAAATGCTTTTATTTACAGAAACATTCAACTGAAATAAAGTCTCTTAACAGGAGGTCTTGATTACTTTTCCATTTCCAAACCACACATCATAATGGGGATGGAATGTGGTTACCATAAATTGTTGGTTTACAAATCATCACTGACTTGTTAGCAACAGCTAGGATGTTAGAGTTAGAGCAACAGTTTGGATGTGATAAAATAGCAAGAGCCCATTTTTCATGGCATCGTTGGAATGAATATAAATGAATTCTTCCCAGAGATTCATTGTGGTGGTTGTGGTAAATAGCAAACTGCATATTTCCTGCTCATGTTGAAATCAATGGGAGTTTTATTATTGGCATCAGGAGAAGCAGGATTTGACCTTAATAGAAAAGAGGAAAAGAGAAAAAGATGAGGAAAAAAGAAAAGAATGAGTCTGAGAGTTCTGAAATGACTAGTGATTCAGATGCCTGACTGGAGACATTTCAAAAGAGGAGTCTGAAAAGCAGGAAGTACCAACAACCTGAAACCGGGGCCCCTTTTCATTTGGACTCCCTTCCAAATTTTCCTTTGAATTCTCTGCTTGTGAACTTTGAAACTGAGGAATAACCAATACTAGTCACTGCTGAAAATGCAGATTTTCAAATTTTCCTTTTTCTTGGAAATGCTTCTGCTTCTCTGATGGCACTGAAGAGTTTTCTTATTGGGTTTTGGATGAAGCCTATAAAAATCAGCAAAGGCATTCTTTCAGGGAAGCCAGCACAAACTTTCTGCCATGCTTCTGTTTGAGTCATGACATAGATCACTATCAGTCACTTAAACTTGCTCAAGTAAAATCCACATTTGCTAACAGACAGAATTTGCAACTGTTGCCTCTGTTATATAGGCAAATCTTTACAAGAGAACCCCTGCATTAAAAATAGAGGAAATGAGCACCTCTGTCCCAAAACAGATCACTAAGCTTGCTTAACTGGTAGACTAAACTACTCAATTTTTTTTTTTTTTTATTTCTCCTCAGGTACTCTATAAAAATAGACTAAACCAAACAAAATAACAATGTATACATTCTCACCACATGGTACAACATATCACATACTTATTTCCTTTATCAGGTGTATTCAAAGTACTCACCAGTGTCACAATTCCTAAATATAGTAGTTTAAATATTTAAAAGAGGGAGTGAAATCTGGTTCTCTAAAGTCAACAACAAAACTTCCAATTACTTCACATAGACCAGAACAGATGCTTAGCTGAGTAAATTTAAAATCACCAGGGTGAGGATGATTTCTGTTAGCTGAACATGTAGTACTTGCTTAGATTTTAACACAACAAACATATCAGCATCCTTCCCAAAGTATAGATTCCCTTAAAAAACATTTAATGAGGGATGTCAACATAGATATGAAGAGAAAATGCAAAGAATAACTCTTCTACCCAGAAGTATTGGTCCATTTAATTGATGTTCTATCCTTCAACACCCACAATTATCATCTCCTGAAATAAAAGTCTATATCCAAGGACTCTGATCCTTAATGTTCACAAATTACTTGGTCATGAACCTCCTTCTGGACCTTCAGACTGGCATACAAGTTCTGAAAAAGGATCATTCTAAGCAACAGCTCCTGAGCATGCCAGTAAAGAATTTGGATAATCTATGAATGTTTGAAATGAGGTCCTGCAACAACGTAAAGCAGGATGAATGTAACCTTTGCTAACAAAAACTAAAATTGCAGAGTGCATTAAACGGACTCTAACATATGGGGAGAGAGAAGCCAAGTCCCGTATCACATTGGTCTTTTGAAGGTAAAGGGCTAATGTTCTTTATACAAAATTCTCATTAGCTGCAAGACTGTCCTTTAAATAGCATGTGTTGTCTCAGCCAGATGAGGAAGGTTTCTAAAGGAAAGTTGTGTCTAATAAATGTCATTTTTCCTTAACACAGTCAGACATTGTTGAGCTCTAACATGTAAGAGCAGATGATCCAACTGAGATTATCACAGGAAATCCAAGAGGAATTTAATCCAACCCTTTGAACTTTCAATAAGATTTCTTAACTGTGAAGTACACAAAGAACTATGTTGACTATTGTCATATTTGGCTAGAGACCCCTCATTTTACCAAAGTATTCTCTAGAAAATGATCCTTTATCCCCAAAGTGTTTCTGATGTTGCTTGAAAGAGACAACAAAAACAGAGACTGATTTTGGAGGAAGGATATATTCTGTGTTCTAGAAAATCCTAACCTGCGAAAAAATTCACTTTCCCAAAGGTAGGTGCTTCTCAGAAGATGCGTTTTAACTTATTAGCTTCATTTACCTCTTGCTTGGACAACTTATCCCAAATCCAAACTGGAGTATACTAGTTACCTGCTGAAGAGGTACCCATTGCCCATTTCCATAGTCTAATAATTTTATTTTTTTTTCATTCCTCCAGGGTGGAACAGAGGCCTTGGGTCCAAAATGGCAAAACATATGCATTCCACAACAAGAAGACTTATCTTCCTCATCAGATCCCTGCTCTGCAGAGGATTTCTGAAGCATTGCTGTTTCACTACTTTCCCCCTGACAACCGGGATGTTCAAAAGAGAAGCATCAAAAGTAACATCTCAGAGGTGTGGTGGTCTCTCCTTTTTTGGAAGTGGATTACAATTTCAGTAGTTTGATTTAATTACTCTGAATATTGAAACTTATTTAAACTCTGAATAAGTCTGGTTTTACTAGGTGGTACAATATGCAAGATTCATTATGAATAAAAGTACTGCTGTTAGATGAAGTTCAAAAGTTTTCAACATTTGTCTACATGGCAGACAGAATGGTTTTGTAAGGTAAAATTACCTGATCTAAGGTGCCTTGCTTGCACAGTGGTAGGTCTCTCCCTGTACCAGAAAGGAGCTTAGTCAGGGCTACTTTGCCGATCTTGGGAGAGTTGTGCGGCCTCCGCTGAATTGTCTGCTCCCATGACCATATTCTCCCTGCTGGCACTCACCTGCAGCCAGATGGAAAAGTCGCTGGTTTGATGTCTCAGTGGAATCAAAGCTCACTCTTAAGATGTCCTAGTGTGGTCCATATCAATACCAGTTAATGAAGTATTTGCCTGACCTACATCAGTTTTGATTAAGAGCAGAATACCCCAAAACCCAGACTTGGGACTCCAGGAATTACATACCAGAATATTTAGAGGCTGTGCAGAGCTTAGACAGCAGACCAGGTTGCCTTTGAGTGCACTAAGATTCAGGCATAACAACATCATTTTCTCTATCAACATCTTTAGAGATAGCTTACCCTAAATCTGTACTTTCTATATATTCGCTGGTGACTGAGGAGTTCAGGTGGACATTCTTTCAGGATTACCCTTTTGTCCACAAGCACTTCCACATCCCCACTAGCTCTTTTAACTACTGTTCTTTCCTAATTCTAGATTAGGAAATTTCCACATTTCAGCCTTCTGGAATTTAAGAGAAATGTTTAAGTGCTTCTCTAATAGCCACAGCTAATACAAGGAACTACTCACAAGCAAGCGGTAGGCTAGTGGCGAGGTAGACTGAGACCTCACTTTTGGGATACGTCCAGAGAGGCACTGAGGGGCCTTCTCAGCCAGCACAATCCTGAGAATGCTCATGAAGTTGACAGGCTCTGTAGAAACTCCTGTGGAGATCAGAAGATGCTTCCAACTGAGTGCTTCTAATACGCTGCTTGGTGGATATAATAGCAACTGTTCAGGCATCTGGTAGCCTTTGGCTATGAGCTTCCTAAAGAGTGTATAGTACTGCATACTGCTGAAAGAACACAAAGGCTGTTGGTATGTGGTTTTTAAACAATGCACAAGCTAGAATCTAGTATTCAAAAACCCAATGTGTTTCTAATGTATGTAGATGTTGTTACTAATATCTAAATTATAACCCCTCCCCATACCTTCCAAACTGAGTCCAAAGCACCTATCCTTGCCAGGGACAACAAAGTAACCCAAAGTTGGAGTTTCTCGGTCAAGACAGTTTTGAGTCATGACATTTCTTTGAAATAAACATTAGGAAATTATCCAAAAAATTACATCACCCCACTTTTTAAAATATCTTCCTATCTCCCACATGATTTGCCTAATATCAGTCAAGTTTTCTTGAAAAATTTTAGTCTGACATAGAAGTTTGCCAGTGCAATTTCAGGTGGATTAATTTCAGCTTGAAAAAGTCAGGGTGGGATTCAAAATCATGCTCATAATGGAAGAGCTTACATCAAACTAAACTGTGAAAAAAAGTCCTATATTTTCTTTTAGCCACAGCTAACAATAACTTTGTCTCTGCTACTGAAAAGTCGAGCCAAAAAAATAGAAAGACAAAAGCCAAAGACAAACCAAAAAGACAAGAAGCAGAGACAGCAAAGAACACAGAGGGAGGGAAAAAAAATCTACCCCACATACAAACATTGCTCTCAAAGATAAGAACAGCCTCTGTAAAAGTCAGTTTTGACATTAGAAGATGACAGGAGAAGCAGAGATGGCAAAGCACCTAACCTGACCTACCATCAAATAAAGTTAATGAAAACAAGATGGGAAAAATAAGGGAAGTTTGTTACTTTAAAATAAAAAGGAAAAAAAAAAAGTAATTTTTGACACTGACAGTATGCAAACCAATAAAATACTCAGATGTTGGATCAGGTCCATATCAAAGCAACTCAGCCTATAATTACATGAGAATCAAAAAATGTCAAAACACAATAATAAAGATATTGTGGAGTGCTTTGTCCTTTGTGGAGCAAGCCCATCCATACCACCAAATAAGGTAAAAAGTTAAATAGGAGTCCAGCATAACAATTACAAGAAAGGAACCAGAATGGATGGGAATGAGCAGAAGTGGAAGAAGACAAGAAAAAAGGCAGAAATTAATAGCAGTGAATAATGAGGGGAAAAAAAAAAAAAAAAAAAAAAGGCTGCCTTGTGCTGGACAGATACCTGAGAAAGAGCTGCAAGACAGCCATGTCTTGAAAAAATCTCCATATCTAAGTTTGAAGAGACACATAATATCTCCCATCAGCCCAACTAATACCATTAGAAAAAGTACAAGCATGCCTTCAGAAATATGGGCAACCTTCAGGTACGAAATGGAAAAAGGGCTTTATGTGCCCTGAAGGTTGTCTAATTTTCCAACAATATAAGCTTGAGTAATAAACCCAGAAAAACCAATTTTACCTGTATACTTAGCCCACCATAGGTATATCAGTACTGCCACTGGGAATTCCCAGAACAGAGGGTCAGATATAAATTGATCCAGCTACACTGAATAAAGTGGATGCATATCAATTTTCGTTAGTTGATAAATCACTTCAGGATCAGAACAGCAGCATGCTTATTCCTAATTGTTTGACAGGGAACACTCCCAAACATGCTCATCATTTATCCAGCTTTGGTCCTATTGAAGTGAGTAGAAGCATTAGCCTTTCACTTTGGCAGGACGAAGCCAGCCCTAGGTGCCTTCAAAAATCTTACCTCTTTCAAAGAATAAATTCTCTGCTTTATAGTTGTAAATCTCACATCATTTAAAAATCAGACAATAGAGTGCCTGATTTGCCTCCTTGTTTGTAGGTACAACATTGATTATTTCTAATATCTCTTCATTGGACTTTGAACTGTATATCAAATGCAAAGAAACAGAGAGCAGAAAATCTGAGCAAAGTTACCACTAATTATTCTACCCAATGGCAAATCGGAAAGATCAAAGGCCAAAAAAGCCCAACCAGATAAAACCTCGTATGCCTTCAGGAGGCATATTTATACAAAAGGGACAGCAAATTTCTGTTCCCCAGAAGATACTCCTTTTTCTTCCTGCAAACACCTCATTTAATCTTGGATCATCAATAATAATCCTGAACTTTCTGCATTTTATCCTAGATCTACTACTGCAGTCTATGGGAGTTTTGAAAGGGCAAGGAGCATGCTAGAGCTACTGGGCCAGAGCCTTGGACTGTAAGATCTATGTCCAAGTCTATGCCTTTTCCTATGCTTGAAAAGTGCCCACAATTTTATGGGTAACCTATAAAAACAACTGAAATAATTGTGGTGGTCTTACATTGTTTAGATTGTTTGCTTTCCACTTCCCAGTCTCACGATATGAACAGAGCTTTTAAAATGATCTATTATAGTTGGGACCAGCCTGGCTATAGAAAACTCTACGAGCTGAGAACCAAAATGTAGTCACAGCTCCAAACAGCTTGGGGATGAAATGAATTCTTTGTCTATCCTGCATCCTAAATGCATCCAAATTATTCAAGTATCCATATATCTATGTGGAACACTTAACTCCCTCTTGAACTCTCCTTAGTGCTTTAAATTGCTTGTCAGCCACACGTGAAAATTTCTACCTCATGTAAAATTTGCATTCCAGAGCTTTCTATCCCTGATTTCTCACAGCAGAAAAGTTTCTTCTGATCTTGGTGCCACTGGAATGATGGGACTGAGCTGCTCCTGCCTTTTGCACAGATATTCAGAGCTGTGTGTGGAACAGAAATGTAATCAGCCTTGGGCCAGAATTTCAGCAGTCCCTTATTTAGTGCATCAGCATGGAGGGGAAAGCTAGTTGAGATAACAAGGTAACGTGATTGCTGCTGCTGGCAACAGGACAGATGTCAACATTGCCTCTCCTTTTCACAGAAACATACCTGGCTTTATGAAGAATAGGTTAGCAAATATTTTAATACAAATAGTAACCTCAGCAGAGCTGCCAAAGCAGGCTCCAAAGAGACTGACTTGTTTACAGTCTGGACCAGTGCCTTAAAACCTGACGTGCTTATTCAACAGAAAATTAACCCCAAAACGGGTATCATCATTACTGCAGGGAGAATGTCCAGAAAGATAATATCCAAACTCTGTCCAGCTGAACTCAGGACATTATCCGCTTTTTATCACATCAAGTGCCCTTGTAGTCATTCAGAATAAACAAGCAAATAAAGAAGTGAGGTATATCACATGTGATAGCTTGTGTCACTGGGACTGCATAGATGTTTGGATGTAGCCCAACCCCCTGCCTTCATTTGAATTACTACTGGAATCTAACTTCTTGCATTGTTTTAAGAGACTAAACTGTTCTCTCTATGTACTTTGGTCATCCCAACTCAGATGTTATCTTTTCCTTTCCCACTCTAGTTTTTGGCTACAAAAAAAAAAAACACATGAAGAGGAGTGCTAAGAAGAGCTTTTGTTTTTCCCCCAGCTGCAGAGCGTGTGTGTATGTGTCTATGGTACTGTTCTCCTCCAAATGCCTTTGACAAAGATTGTGATTTATGAGGTCATTTAAGAGGTTACTAGCGATTTACGTGAAAATGAATGAGTTTTGACCTTGGAAGTAACATTGGTAATACCAAAATGTTGTGGGTAAAAAGGGTAGAAGAAATTGTTTCCAAGTTACTGTAAATATTCAGTAACAGATGAGAACTTCATAGGTAATGGTCACTGATCTGGAAAAGTCACTCTGCACAGGTGTCAAATAGCTATCAAATTTCTTGGAATATGGAGGTAAAGACTGGTCCTGGAATTATTATGCAAAGGCCTGTAATGCTGGATTTACCAATAGAGACCTCGGTCAGCTTTCATTGCATAATTCAGTTGATTTTGAGCAACCCCATGGGGGAACAAGAGAGAGACATGATGTGGAACAGCTAAGAGCCAGAGCTTTCCTATGTGACCTGCTGGTCTCTGTGGGAGTCCCTGCATTGTCTTGCATCTTCCAAGGAGGTCAGTGGCAGGGACCAGTGTGGCAGCTGCTAGGTCAAAACAAACAAGAGCGCTGCTTTCCATACCTGCTACCTAGTATGTCAAACTTCAATAAGGGAGAACTTGATCTCAGACCTCCGTATCGGTTGTGAACCAAATTAACTGGATTTGGATTTCATGAAAGCATTCGTGTATCACAAAACTTTTACTGAAATTACAAAAAAAAAAAAAAGGATTTATTCTATCCTACAGCCTATTGCCATTGTGATTCCTAACTGAAGCCATTCATGAGATGTCAGTATGGAGAGACTGCATGCAGTTGTGGTCATAGAATCATTGAATGATTTGGGTTGGAAGGGGCCTTAAAAGGTAATTTAGTCCGACCCCCCTGCAATAAGCAGGGACATCTTCAACTAGATCACATTAATCAAAGTCCAACCTGACCTTAAATGCTCCCAGGAATGGGCATCTACAGCCTCTCTGGGCAACCTGTTCCAGTGTTTCATCACCTTCATTGTAAAAAATTTATTTGTTGTGTCTACTCTGAATGTACCCTTTTTTTAGTTTAAAATAATTAGTTTTAAAGTAGTCTTATCCTATCACTACAGGTCCTACTAAAAAATGTGTCCCCTTTCTTAGAAACCCCCTTTAAGTGTGGAAAGGTTCCAGAAGAAAGGGTGAACATAAGGACTTATTTCTTGGGTCAAAGGAGATAATGTGATGGCAGAGGAGTAGTGTCACTCCTGATGACCAGCATGGAGGCATATGACTTACTGCCCTATTCAACTACACTATCAGAGAACTCGTAGTTGGACAAGGAGGCTTTCTGGGGCTGCAGCAATGTCTTTTATTTTAAGGACAGAGTACCAGTCTCTGTCAATACGGTGGACTATTGTTAAGAATGCAAAACTGATGCAGCCTCAAATTGTCAGGTCACAGGAAGGGTGAGAATTAAGCACATAATCCAACTAGGTTTTGGTGAGACCTGAAAGCACATACCCACTTCCACTGGAAACACCTGACAGCACCTCCTGTGTGCTGAAAGTGGTATAGAATGCAAGAAAAATTGAAAAGTTTCCCACAGTACCCTATAAAAATTTTAAAAGAATTGTATCCCTTTTGTAGAATTCTGTAACTGTTAAAAACAAAACCAGAAAAAAAAAGAGCATTGCTTCCTCATCTGTCTGTATTTTTAGAGTACTATCTGTAGAAACTTATTAGAGGCAGCCCTACTAAATTCCTTACAACTGTCCCACAAGGGTGGTTCTTAAAGTCAAAAAGAGAAAAGTGCTGGCAGTTTATGTAACGTCTGTTTCACTTATACAATATGAGAGACTATCTAGGAAGTTTAACAGTATACAATTCTCTGGTGGCAAGAATCAAGCTGGAGAAATTTCTTTACAAGCTCAGCCTTGTTAATCTGTGTGTCCTCCTGTACACCCTTGTCCCATATCTCTCTCTGCTCCTGGGAAGGCAACGGAAAACCACATTCCCTTGAAAAAATGACAGACTGACCTGGAATGCAGTATTTGGATGACTGAGAAAACCCATACGTTTTACGAGAGCTGCTTCTGAGTCTGTTTTGCTGGAAGAAAAGATTTGCCTACTAAAAAATCTGGTCTGCTTCAAGTGGCATAGTAAAATGTTCCCTAGCTAATCCTTATTCCATTCCCTGCCTTTCCTGTCAGTAGCCCAGGTTCCCTAATCTTTTCTATCTAAACTCACAAAGGGGGAGAGTCTGCTTCTTTCTCCCTTGCACCACACATGATCTGTAACTCTGGACCTTTAAAGGCCTAACTTGTACCCCTCTTGCCATTTAGTGTATTCACAGCTCTGTGCCCCTGTGCTATTTTCCCTCCTCACATGTCTGGTACAAAATGTTAAGCATCCTTGTGACCTTTAAACATCCTGCACAGCTCTCCATCTCCTCTTCACGTGATCCAGACTCATCTCCACCTCCTGATAGAAAATCCTGTGCATGCACCTGGCTTGATTACATCAGCATCTATGCACACAGCTGAGCTAACACATTTCAATGAATCTACTGCAGAAGCAAACGGAAATGAATACCTCTCCTGCTGTCCGCAATCCAGCAGTGGCTCTACTATGGCATCAATTTGGCATGAAATTAGAGTTATCTGTAAATCTGTTTTCACTGTTACCTGAATGCTGTGATGTGGGAGCTACAAAAGAGTAACATTGACAAGATTTTTGATGGTGGCCACTAAAAACTGAGACTATTTCAGTTCCTTTTGGTTGCAACATCACCTGCTATGGGTGTTAAATCTTTTTCTCTCCTTTTCTAGTAGATGAAATAGCTACATATTCCAGGAGTAACGTGTGAGCAAAACAAGAATTGTGTGAGAGATCCAAGACACATACCAGGCACTATAAACTCCTCCAAAATTTACCTGAAATGCAGACAGCCCAGTAATCATATTTCTCAAGATCTCAGCTAGGGACATTGCATTTTTCAATGTTGGTTTTTTATACGTAAGTGGGTGATAGCTGTTTCTTTAATCTGGACAGTATACATGCAGGAAACACCAGGAAAAGTCCCAAGCATCATACAAATGTACATGAACAGCAAGGCATTTGATCTGTAACTCTGAGTATCACTGTAGAGCATACACAGCCCTTTTTCCTTCAGGGATAGAGGGTTCCTGGGTTGGAGGGCACTGTACGTAACTCCTGGCTACTGCTGAGCAGGACGAACCAGTGAACAGAATTGTGGGTTCACCACAGGCACCAGTTAGCTGAAGGAGAGCAGCAGGGTAGGAATACAAGTGTTATTAGGAATAAAATGTCTGCTCTGGATTCTTGTTCTGAACTTAGACACTAGAGTACCAGGAAAGTCTCTGTGGGAGAGTTTGGAAGACATCAATTCATGTCTGGTGGAGAAAACAGCATTTGTAAAATCTCATGAGATGAGGGCCACCCAGAGTGTGTCAGTTTATCAACTGGACAGCTGTGGTGTGTCTACAAATGCCAAACCATAAGCATATTGGCAGGGAAAGCAGGAATTGTGGCCAGCACACAGAGAAGTGGCTCCTGAGTTTCTGAATTGCCTGCCTCTCGGAATACACTTACGGTCCAGACCAGCCTGCCAGCTCCGGCAAGACTACCGTGCAGCAGGCCAGTGACATAAATACACCTCACGCCTGGCTTCACAGCCTTTGGGAAGACTTCTCTAATAGAAAGGATGGCAACTTGGGAATATTGTAGCACTCTGCTCACCTCCCTACTCTACCTAAGCTAGCAAAGTAATGATGCTGTAGCTGGAATATACTCTTATTGCTCCTCAGCTAGAGAAGCAGCCCGTTGGGAGCTACAAGCAATGTAAAACAGGGACCCTCCAGTGCTAGAGAAACCACAGAGGGGGTTGATAAAATGCTCTCGGTCATGGGAGTGTGAGCATAGCAGTAAAGCTACTTTTGCACAAACACAGTGATCTTACCACAAAAGAGAGCCTTGTGTCTTGAACGCAAAAGGGTCGGCTGTTGCCAATGGCTGAGTTTTCCACCCACAGGAAAAAAAAAAAAAAAAAAAAGCTGGAAAGCAAAATAAATTAATCACAAGAGAAAGGCAGAGAATCATGCCTCGAAGAACAGCTTGGACCACAGTTACAAGATAACCAATGTCAACAACAAATGGGAGGCGGACATACAGTAGATTAAATATTGAATGAAGTGTTATCCAAAATACTCATGATATTTTACATCAGCCTTAGGTGTCCTTCAGATATTGTATAAGCTGTGATATTTATGATTATTGGTGTTTATAGTAGTAATAGTAGCAGTATTAATATATCAATAAGCTTTGAAGGGATAAAGTCTATTCCTAATGAATTCCTAATGGAGTTCTAGTGCATCCTAATGGATTTCATCTAATCCTAGGGTTTATTTTGTCTGGATTTTAAGCCTCTGACACTGGAAGTAGGGGCAGAGGATTATTTAGGCTTCTTTAAATCCTCTAACCAGTGAAGAGTTAGGCAAAGGCAGGGGCAAGTAGGTGCTATTGTTGCCAGTCCTTTACCATCCTTGGAGCTGGCTCAGTGGGCCATATTGCTTTTCTATACTTTCATTGCAGAAGGATACACACAAGTAGACTGGGATATACTCTGAAAATGCCCGTGGTTGTTCTGAGGATAAGGGAGAGAGACAATGGTGTTAAGAGACTAACAAAAGATCCAGCCTGTCTCTCTACTGACTTTCCTTGTGAAGGGTCAATGTCTCTGTAATCCTTGCATGTAACACGTACCCCTTCCCTGAAAATATCTGGAAATAGTCTCAGAGCATTATATCGACCAGGAACTAGATACTGCTGGTGCCACTTTAGTGGAACTATTGGTAAAGTTTGCAGCAGTTACTCAGATGTTCCAGAGCAGCTTATAGTGATGACAAAGGCTGCAGCACACAGAGCAACACAGACTGATTTAAATGTGTTTCCCAGAGATGAGATGAATCAATACATGGTCCACATTAGGGAGTTGGACTAGATAACCTCTAAAGGTCTATTCCAATCCAGACTATTCTATGATTCTATGGTCTCTGCAGTTGCATATGCATTCTGGAGTTGCAAATTTGAGAGACTGGCATTGGGCCCCATTAGAGAACAGATGATGATTTGGGGTAGTAGGGGACATCAAGGTATGAGCTAATGAGAGAATTAGGAGACTCCTACTGCGGTTCTGCTCTTCTGTTCCACCATGTTGGTGAGGTTTTGTGTATTCCTTAAGAACAACACTGATGCTTGTTCAAAAATGTTGCTGGCCCAGGCAGCTCCTGCAGACAGGTGTGAGGGAAGGCCAGCAGGGATGTGCAGGCACCAGCTGGGACCATGCGAACAGTTATCAAGTAGCACCATGGCACTAGGTGAGGACCTGCCACCACAGCTTTCTGTAGTTTACTGGTTGCTTGATCAAGCGGTTGTGAGGAAGATGTAGATCACCCAAATAATGTGGTCCTGCTACTCATCTGGTGAATCCTCTCTGCTCTCCAGAATGAGTGGAAGTAGGACTGTCTGGCATAGGCTAACTCTACACATCTTACTCCCTGGATCTTTTGTCATGATTACCAGCAAAGGACGAAAAAAAAGGGGGAAAAAAACCAACCACAAAGCCAACCTCAGTTGTTTGACTCTTTACCCATAAATACCACACCTATTAAAACAATCTTTTGGCTACTGAGGTCAGAGTGAGTGGTGAATTTTGCATGAAAAATGCAAACAGAAGGAACTTCTAATTTGAAACTTACATGGCAATATCCAAACATAGTTTTGTGAAAAGATCTGTCTTACTAGTTACAGTGCACAACTACAGATTTTATTAGGACAGCTCTAACAGGACAGGAGAAGGAAAGGGTTGATATGAATCATTAACGAGATGCAGCCACAAAGAAGATGACAGCTATGACTGTAGCATGTCTTGCTAAAGAAAGGGAAGTATTAATGTCATTGCAAAAAGCTTTGGCAAGCCTCTATCATGAATATAATACAATTCTGACCACCCATGTGCAACAAAGATGTATTGAAAATTAAGCAGGTACAAAGAATGGCCACACAGCTGATCAGAGTCTGCCTCAGAGAAGAGGACCTAAACCAACAGGTTATTTGGCCTAGCAAAACAAAGGCTGCTGGATGTCTCAATAATTTTAAGTTCATCAGATGTAAGGGAAGGTATAAAAATAGATACAGAGAAGAAATTTGAAAATGCTTAAGATAATTATCACAGTGTCAGTGGTTGTAAATTGGCTAGGGCTAAATTTAGAATAATAGGATTATTCAGGTTGGAAAAGACCCTTAGGATCATCGAGTCCAACCAACAACACCACTCTACAAAGCTCTCCCTTATACCATATCCCCTAACACCACATCTAAACAACTCTTAAATGCATTCAGGGATGGCGACTCAACCACCTCCCTGGGCAGCCTACTCCAGTGTCTGACCACTCTTTCTTTGAATTTTTTTTCACAATGTCCAGTCTAAACTGACCCTGTTGCAGCTTGAAGACATTCCCTCTTGTTCTAATGCTAATTACCTGAGAGAAGAGACCAGCACCAGCCTCTCTACAATGTGTATTCAAGCAGTTGTAGAGGGTGGTGAAGTCTTCCCTCAGCCTCCTCTTCCTCAGACTAAGCAGTCCCAGCTCCTTCAATTGCTCTTCATAAGATTTATTCTCCAAGCCCTTCACCAGCTTCATTGCCCTCCTCTGCACTCACTCCAGCACCTTGATATCTCTCTTGTATTGAGGCGTCCAACATTGGACACAATACACAAGGTATTACACTCACAATACCTCACTGGTGCTGAGTACAGGGGGACAATCACCTCCCTACTTCTGCGGGTCACACTATTTCTAATACAAGCCAGGATATCATTGGCTTTCTTGGCCACCTGGGCACACTGTCAGCTCATTTTCAGCCACTTGTCAATTAGAAGCCCCAGGTCCTTTTCTGCCAGGTGGTTTTCCAGCCACACTTCCCCAAGCCTGTAGCACTGCATGGGGTTGTTGTGGCCCAAGTGCAGGACCTGGCACTTGGCCTTGTTGAAGCTCATGAAAAGATCTATTTAGGTTGGAAATTAGAAGGTTTAAACATTTTGAAAGAATTTGAGTGAAGCTTTGGTGCTCCTTTCCCTGCATTCCCTTCTCTGTCTGTCACAGTACCCTCAGTACCTCATTTCTACCCACACAAACCTGACCCAGTAACACATACAGATTATCTGACTGAACAGTGTCCCCAGCTTCCATAGTTCCCTTAAAATTACACTCCATGAATAGTAGCTGTCCTCCTGTGCACTGGGAGTGAGGAGTTTTTGCCCTACCCTATATCCTGTAATCCATAGTAGAATTGAATGCATCATGTCCCATCCCATTCTGTAACAAGGTATTTAGGTTCACAAAGCAACACAGTATTTTTTTCTTCCCCCCCTTGATGTTTATAAAGTGAGTGTTAACAGCAAAACCACTGTGTTTTCCCCATAACAACAAGAGAGGCATAAGGAGAATCAGATTTTTAATAAAGACATAGAATTCTACATAAGCACTGAAGATAGGCTGGATGCTTTAATATTATCCACCATCAAGTATGAATCTTGTTTGCTACTAGCTGCCCCATATCAGCTACTGAAATATCATTCATCCATTCTGTGCAGTGCTTTAATCCCTACCACACATTACAAAATGTAAGACTAAAGATAAGAAACCATCAACAGCAGCTACACTGCTTTCAATACATATGCTTTCTACTCTTCTAAGAACCAACACCAACATCTGTATTAATCTTTAGTTATTCGCAGTAGCAAACCCTTATCATTATTTTGAATTCTGGCAAAAACTCATGTAAACAGAGACTAGCATGAAAATATTGAAATGCATTTTATTTATCTGCATGGGAACTTGCTATTTTGCTCATAAACATGGGAACTGTCATATTTAAATATTTCTCTAGTACAGTCATAGATCTCTCTTATAACTGGATGGCTGAGTCTAGCTTTCTCTTTGAACTTTATCTTGCCTTCATGGAAATTTTTTTTTTTTTTTTTTTTTTTTTCCAGTTTAATTTGGTTGCTTGCTTGCAGTTTTGTCTACTACTGTCTGTGCTACAGATGCCTGGCACTTCTTAAGTATTCCTATGTTACAAATGAGAACACTATATCTACAAATATACAGTCATCATCCTGATCCCAAGTCCAGTGGAGTCAGAAGCAGCTTTTACCCCCTCTGTTTATTTTTACTTAGGCCTTCTAAAAGAGATTGGCTTGAGGCATTAAGCATAGACCAGAATTTTGTCTTCTTTAGGCTCTCCCATTTGAAGGCTTCATTTAGGCCACAAATTTTAGGCCCACGGTGCAAAAAATGGTTCCGCAACTGAGGAAAAACTCCACCAAATATACAAGAGCATATGTAATACCATATAATTATTTTTTTTAATTCTAGATTAGGAACTTCCAAAGAAAAAATGAGATGTCCACTGATCTAAATAAACTAGTACTGAAAAATGAATAATCAACCTGTTGTGTTGATTTATAAAGGAAAGCAAATATTCTGTCCTGGATTCAGATTTTAACTGATTTCAACACAGAAAAGCCCAGGGAAGGGTATGTGTAGTTGCAAGTATAGTGCTAGGAGGCTTCTGTGTAATTATTAGTCTAAACAGAAGCCCATATAAATAAATAATATACAAATGTGCTCTCTCAGGGGCTTTGAGCAGCAAGAGTTGACTTAAATGCCTGTGAAATTTTTCATGAGAGGTCCATGAAAATAACTGGGTATTTTTGGACATGATATCATTTTTTTTTTCTTTTATCCTTTACATAATGTAACCTTCTGCGTTTCAACTGGAATTTAATGCACAAGGTCTTGTTCCTGCATACCTGGTCAAAAAGGCAAGGAGACCCTCCAATTTCACTGGGATTATCTGTACCTTCTAAATAAATTAGGAAAGGTGGGAAATTTTCTCCAAGCTTGACCATTGTGGTACAGGGTAAATCTATTATCATGTCACCCCTTAAGTACAGAAGATTTGTTCAGCGAAGACCAGCTTTTAAGTCTCCCAAAGCACAAGATTATCTTAATCTCAGTGTGCGCTTTTCAGGTTTGCCCAAAACTATATATTAACTTTCCCATGAAATAAAAACCTGAGCTTTTTTTTCCTTACTGTAAAGGGGGATCAAGCTAGAAGCGTGTAAAATGCCATAGTTTAGTTCCTACACACAATCACCCACTTCCATAGGAATATACTCAGCCTGCACATCACTGACAGTTTTGTATTCATGGACTGATGTTTTAATGAACTCTCAAACTCTCAAGTTTGCTGCATCCTATTGCAGGCAGCAGGGCAGAGAGCAACTCTTAGACTCTGGGGAACATCATAGTTGAAAATGTCATAACAAGTTCTGCCTCAAGTCGGGGATTAGTCGGCACAGTATTTTAAGTATAATTGCAAACTCAAAAAAGTTGTTAGAATGTGTTCCATAGGTCTGGTGAAATTCTTGTCTCTATAGTTTCATGCTATAGAAAAGAAAAAGCAAGAGGAATTTCAGTAGAGTCTACCGGATGTCAAAAAACCTAGTGCTTTTTTCCAAGAATTTCCCTCTTCATGCTGTGATTCTGTTAAAAAAAAAGAAAATCAGCAGAAAGAAGGGAAATGGTGATATAGAGCCATTCGTTATATACTGCACCAATAGCAAAAGCCTGGGAAGTTAGCCAGTTACACAGGCAGGTTCTCCTGTAAACTGTATGCTCAATACATCTTCTCCTAAAATCTTTACAATTTCTATAGGGAGGTTACATTTTTACTTTCTCTTCTGCTGTCCATAATCATTGTGCCAGAAATCATTGCTGGCCACAGAAGGATCATAAGAGCATGCATAAGTTCATAAAATGAATGGATAGTATTGCTAAAAGACAAAAAGCTGAAGGAAGAAAAAAACCCTCTATTAACAGTACCAGAGAAACCTAATTCTCAATAGCCAGTATCACTGTAAACCCTATTTTACCATAACTTTTAAACAGACTGTATCATGAACCACAAGTCCTGGATGATGAGACAGGTTGCCTCTGGCAAAAGCGAAGCCTGATGGGAAACACTGGACAAATTCTGCTGGCTTACTGAGGCAAGTGCCTTGTTATTCATTCTGACATAAAGGAGGTGGGAGCAATCCCCCAGAGGAGGGCTCCAGAAGACAGGCCGAAAACTCTGGCGGAAGGAACCAGACAGGCCTGGGGAATCGGTAGAATATATGTGAAATTATTGCTAATGCAGAGATTAATAACAAAAGCCCAGAGCAGATGGATTCCTGCAGCTTTAGATCCAATAGGAGTACCATTCTGCACCTTCTGATCCCATGCCACCCATTCCAGGCACTTTGAGAGCCAGTAGGGTTCTCTTTCGACATACTTGAAGCACATCCAGCCATTGTCGCTTTCAATACCTCTTTGTAATGTGTGGAGCCTTAAAGTCGTCCTGTAGGAAGCAGCTGCTGTATGAAAAGGGAATGAGCTTCCACTGGAAAAAAAAAAAAAAAAAGTGCTGTTATTGAAAATAGTCATTACTTCACCACTCAGCATGCTAAAACATTAAATACAGGAAATTGCCTCTCTCAAATCTAGTATTGCTAGACATATCAAAAAATATACAGTCTTTGCAGGATTCCATCTTTGCTACTCTCAGTTTAAAAATCAACTTGGACCCCCTGAGGAGGAAACAAACAACTCTATTTGCTTATTTTTAGAATGTCTGTGAGTACGCTTAATGACACGGACACTAGCAGCAAGACTGATATTGCTCTTCTCTGCGATGAAGAAAATTATGAAGGTCAGAATAGCATCATAAAAGAGCAGGTCATTCCAATGGTGACAATCGTGCTCCCTATGGAATACTATAGCCCAAGACAACTTTCATGTACCCATCTGTGTGGGTCATTGGGAAAAATAGTAAGGTGAAAGGGAAAACCAAGATGGTCCAGGAAGTCTTCTGAAGGAATATTGTTCCTATAGTACTAGCAGCACCTTATCCTGACACAGAGATGTTGTTTCCATTCCTTCTCTATAAGGAATACTTAGCTCAAAATGGTTATCATAAACTATCCTGAAGAGCAAGCCAAAAATCGTGAACAATGACAAAATCAACTTTTCTTCAAAAGGCACTAAAACCTGACTAAGGAATCCTTTCTTCTTTCTTCTGAATTTTTTCTTTTCATCCCTTTCTTTTGGGCAAGTTATTTACATCTTTTCCCTGGCCATTCCTTATCTCAAAGCCAAGAAATAAATAAATGCATACACACATATGTTGTGGGGTCACTGAATGTTGAGGAGGGGAAGAAAAATTTATCAGATCAAGTCTTCAAATTAGAATGGGATTTCATATGAAAAGATCAAAAAGAAACAGTATGTTAAAGGAAGGAATTCCTAGGGAATAATTTATGGCTGATGTTATACAGGAAGGGCTTAAAATGAAGGGGAAAGATATGAATTCAGCATAATTCAGTATAAGAGGGAGCCAAAATTATTGGCCTCTCAGACAAAAGCTCTATCCCTACGGGAATTAGGGCATATGGAAAACTTTGAATTCAGCTGGAATCGAAAGCCAGTACCATGGAGTCAGTATAAGGCCTTTGGTGTGAGTCAGCTGCTCCCAGCCCCCAAATTCCTCTGAGGTCTCAGTCCAGGGAGACAGGCAACCACGCTTCCCACAGTGTGAGGACCATGCCATATCAGCAGCTCCTCTTTTGGGCTCAGGGGTTTTGAAGTAATTTTGCATAAAGAAAAGCAAAATACTACCTTTTAGGTAACTGGGTCTCACATAAGCATGCTGAGAAAGACATGCCTGTACAGGCTCAGATAAGCTCTATATAGCCCAGTAGCCTGTCTCTGACAAGAGATGCCTAGCTAACAGTTCAAGCCCAGGGAAAGCAAACAGTATCGAACTCCCAGGTAGACACTGAGGTTCTTTTAAGCTCAGAATTTGCAAAAGTTGCTCCAGTCAGTATTGCCCCTCAAAAAATAAAAACACTATATATGGGAGAAGCAGAAACCCTGAACTGGTATGTGTCATTTCCTATGTATAGAAGGTCTTAATAGGAGCAATTGCTGAAATTCTGGGGTACTAAAAAAAAAAACAAAAACCAAAACCAAAGAAATCTTTCCACAGATAATGATAAAACACTTGTATTAAAACAAACAAACAAACAAACAAAAAAAAACCCAAACCCCCAAGGAAAACAAAACCAAATTAAAACACACCCCAAACTTCCATATGCTCTTGAAATACTTGCTGTAGAAAATAAGATCAAATGAACTGCAGTTGTTTTATCTGCTCTTCTGACATTCAGTTCTGAGAATTCCTAATATTGTTCACATTTTCAGCATCAAATGTGTAGAGGGGCTCAAAACTCAGAAATCCAAGGAACATATTTTATCAACAGTCAAAAAATGGTTTCCATTTCTTTACATATAACACTAACTCATTTCAGTATTTCTTGCATCTGATCATTATCACTTGTAAGTCAAGGGACAAAAGTGTAGTAGGAAAAATAGAAGTCACTTAAATCTATATTGGAAGAATGGATATTTATTCTAGTCAACAGGCTGGCAGGAACTCAGAAGGGCAATATATGAGACAAATCTCAGAAAATGGTTATTTTTTCTCGTTCAACCACAGTACAAATTTCCTGATGAAGCTGGAGTTTTGGAATGCTTGACCAGATCTCTGTGAACCTTATTACCAAGGTTGAAACTATCATGAATTACTGTTGTACTCATTAGTGGAAGTTCTTAGAGACATTAAGTCACCTACTGGCTGACCTTCTGCAGTAGTAGATTTACACTACCCAAGACTCAAAAAATACCAATATCAGCACTTATAGACAAAAGATTATTATATAAAGTCTGCCGAGTCAAATCAAAGGATTTAATGCAGCAGTCACAGAGACCAGCAATGGTTTATTTACACCTGCTCCAAAAAACCCATTATTGATTAAATTTTGATAAGCTCGGTTTCATTTTCATAGATTTATGCCAGGTTAAAGGTAACAGTGATCCCAGATGGTATAATAATAAAACCCCCCACATTCTAAAAGACAGTTCATTATTCGGTGTAGGCAGGTGGCCAAAGAGAGCATTTGAGTAGGGACTCAAAACATTTGAAAAATCAGTGGCTAGTTCTTATTTACATCTGAGAAAATTACAGTATAGGAAAGATGAAGGATGCCAGAGGTAAAATCTCAGCCACACTAAGGTTAATGACACCAGAATTTCAACTCTGAAGACATGTTTTCAGTAAAATCTCTCCCAAGGTCTTATAAAACTTAAAGTCATGTGGTTATGCTAGTTACGTACATTTTGACAGGCAAGAAGTTTGCATAAATGTTTGAGGTTTGGGGCCAGATTTCTTTGAAAGTAAGTGATACAAAATTGGAACAATTACTTCCTTCTCTTCCAGATCCTAAAAGTTCAGGCAGTAGTTGGAGAAGACTGTATCTGACCCTTGTTTCCACCTTCATATCGTAAGTTCTAAGTGTACCGAAGAAAACATCACTGCTCTTCATGATGGCATTTTAACAGAGCCTTTCAATAACCAATTACAAAGATTTCCTAGTGATTTTCCTTTCCACTTCTTTTCCTCAGAATGCCTGATGTAACTTTGTCTTTAACTTACCCATACTAAAATAAACATGATTCCCCTTCCCTGCTGTTGGCTTTTAAAATTCTGCAGCTTTAATCTCATACAGTTTCCTGGCTTTCAAGCTATCAGGTGAATTCTTCTAGCTGTGTACTGCTATAGCTGCAGTATATTTTGTTCTTCATTTGTGTTGGACATGAAATTGTACAGTTTGGTGTTATGCAGTATGGAGAGGCTGGAAGGGAAGGTTGTTCTATTTGCGCTTGGCCCTGAGGCTTGGCAGCAACACTGCAAAATTACTTTATCCCCAAACCAGATGTTCAAGTTGTTTTAATAATATCTTATGTTTCCTTCACAAAATAAAACAAAAACTCTCTGCATCAGAATGTTCCAGTGTTATAACAATGTGATATTTGCTGTCTGCATTTTGCCCACCAGATGGTAGCACTGAAATGAAATCACAAGTTTTCCTATCAAAGCAATTATCACTCTCATAGGTTGGACAAAATTCCTCCTTTGCAATATTTGTAGGACCTGACTGTAGATAATTCTGTAGGTCACCTGTATCCTATCAGCTACTGTATTATCTGACAGCATACACAATACAAATGTAAGTTAAATCGTGTAAGATGGGCCCTCTTCTTTCATGACATAGGTGTCACCTAGTTCACTTGCAGTTTAGGTCCTCTCTATTTTTCTCCTCCATCTTAATTTTGTTACCCACGATTATAAAAGACACTAGCGGAAGAAAGGGCACTCACAAAATGTGACTGCCACTGCTAGCTGAAAACACAATGAAAACCTTGCTCTGGGTTCAGAGAAGACTAAAGGCAACCAGAACACTACTAAAAATCCACACAGAGAGCAACCAATGTGTTGCCTTATGCAAAGGCCCCATCTTGAGTACTGTGTCCAGTTTTGGGCCCCTTACCACAAGTACCATTGAGGTACTGGAGCTGGTCCAGAGAAGGGCAACAAAGCAGGTGGGGGTCTGGAGAGTAAGCCTTACAAGGAGAGGCTGAGGGAGCTGGGGTTGTTCAGCCCAGAGAAGAGAAGTCTGAGGGGAGATTGTACCACTCTCTCTACAATTTCATGAAAGGAGGTTTTAGAGAGGCAAGGTTCAGTCTCTTCTTCCAAGTCACAGGCAATATGACAGGAGGAAATGGCTTCAGGTTTCACCAGGGGAGGTTCAGATTAGATATCAGAAAAATTTTTACACTGAAAGGGTTATTAAGCATTGGAATGGATTGCCTAGGGAAGTGGTTGAGGCACCATCCCTGGAGGTATTTAAAAGATGGATTGACATAGTGCTCAGTGACACGGCTTAGCGATGGGTTGCTGTTTTTCATCAATTTGGTTGATGGTTGGAGTAGATGAACTCAAAGGTTCCTTCCAACCTAGACAATTATATGATTCTATTCCTGGACTAAAGATACTATCCTGATGAACAATGTTGTCACTACAAATGTGAAAATACCATAACAAGGAACTTTTTGTACTTCACTATGGATAACAGGCAGCACAGGATCCACAGGTACTAGAACTTCCACCCAGAATTCTTCAAGTATGTCTGTGCACACAATATTTTTTGTATTTTTTTTTTTTTTTTAGGAAAGAGCTTTTGATCATGTTTAGTGAATTCGAATTCTTACTTTTTGAATGCTTTGTTGAAGTGCCACCATTGGTAGAGTTTCCCCAAAAGAAAGACTTTACAGAAACAATAGTGAGTTTTTTCACTTGACTTAATTACAAGCTAGTTATTATCAGGATTGGACTTAAGAGTATCGACATACTATGAAGAAAGCATTACACATATTTTCACTGAGATTTGAACCAGGACCTTTTTCTCTTAACAGGTAAGTTTGTTCTTTTCCAGGCCTCTTGCTGTGCTTAAATGGGTGACCTATCATGCTTGCAGATCTTACCATGAAGTTTCAGCAAACACACTTTAGTCCACAGGAAGGAGTACTGCCTTGCATTTCACCAAGAAAATAAGGGCCTCAGAATACCGAAACCGACGTGTCAACTGGTACAAGAACAAGACTTCATGAGTTCTCTCTCTTTCTCTCTACCAAAATAACTGTTTTGCTACATTTCTATAGCCTTGTCATATTAGAGGCACAGGCTAGTGGCTGTCATCAAGGAGAACTCTTGGACTATAATTTAGACCTTAGTATTTTTTCTCCTTTGCTGGAGTGGACCTGCCTGGAAATTAAGTTCTTGAAAATAAAATTCCAAGGAACACTGGAAGTTGTGAATTTTCTGAAAGGATCAACCCAAGTAAAAAAAAAAAAAAAAGAGGAGCTTAGCAAATGGTTTGGTAGAAAAGACTACAAATGTCTGGTAAGTATCTTGCTACTACGCTGTTTTAGGTAGCTGCTGGATTTATGCCAAACTTTAGAAGTGAAATGAACCTAGAGTGAAGCAGGTTTAAAATATTTTGAATCTTTGCCATCAACCTGGAACTTGAGAAGTATTACTCAATTTTCCATACCTTTTTTTTCTGAACCTGGCTGCACAGTAAGAAAGTTTGAGGTGTTTTTCTATAAATCTGGGTGGCTTCATGTTGGTTTTTTTTTTATGTAGAAACCATCTGAAGAGTTGTTTTCACTGAGTTTTTGACCCCAAACCAGGCAAAAACTTGGTCATTTCAGCTGAATTTCCTTTTGAGGTTTTGGATTCGTTCCAACTCCTAAGCTCACACTCAGGCTGCAAAAGGTTCATGTATCATCTTTGTGAACCTGCTGAGTTCACTCATCTCTCATAGTCAGAATTCAGAGGTTCTACCAAGAGGTGAGGGGAAACAATGCCCAAGGGATGAATGGCCTAAGCCCATAGGCCCTCAATGTGCATGGTTTCCATTAATTTTGTTGAGAGAGTTGTGCATGGAGCACACCTAAATCTTCCTACTCCTTTGGCAGGAAGGGTGATGGCACCACAGAGGGACTCAAAAGTTCAGTTCCTGTCTCTCATACAGCCTTCCCCTGCAGTTTCAGGCAAGTCAGCCAGGGAAAAAATCCAGGTCACATGGAAATAAGTGACAAAACTCTCATTGACATGAGGCCAGGACTTCATCTTAATCTGCCTGCATTGTGGCTCTTGATCTTCCACCTGAAGCTGGTTTACTTCATCCTATTTTTGTCATAGCCATTTGGACCATAAACTCTCTGAATCAAGGGCTTAGTCTTAGTATGAGTCACTGTACAGCATCTAGAATCAGCAGAAGCTGATCTAGATGGGGCCTCTAGGTGTTCCTCTCATGCAGATGACAGACAGGAATAGATGAGAAGCATGTGCACTTGACCTGAATAGAACCAGATGGAGAATACAAGTCCAGAAGATTTCATCTAACAAGATCACAGCGCTGCACTCCATTGTTAAACTCTCCAGTGTCCTGCAGAAGTGCAGAATCTTTCTGTAAACTAAGCATGCAGGACAGCGATGCTTCTGGCACAACAGAAGGCAGTATTCATTAACACAGTATTCACATTAAAAGCTGGATTTATGCAATATATTATTTCAGTTGACTGGTTGGATCTAGGTACAAAGGCACAAATGACAAAGCAGTAGAACAAAATAATGTTTTTAATACATAAGTTGATAAAGCATTTTTCACTTTCAGTATTTTGTGGACATTAACATTTGCCAGTGGGAGGTGAAGAGAGACCCGAAAGATAAATACTTGCTTCCAGGTCTAGTTGTACCTAACCTTCAGGTCTCTCCATGAGACCATCTGCCAATTCCCACATTCAGCACTTGTGCAGTTCATACAAGATTCATGTTTACTTCTAGACCGCAAGTCCTGCCCACACCTCCACAACTCACTGCATGTACTTTCATGACCACAGCCATTTGAGAAGAGTCTAAAGAAGTAACACTGCCCCCTTCTATGTATAGTATTCTGCCCTAGTTCCTGTAAGTGTGGGCATGGACAGGACCCCTTAAGTTACCACCTGTAAAATCCAGCACTAATACTTTTCAGCACGGCAGGCAACGGCTTCAGCACATCCAGATATGACTCTATCATCAACCCCTCCCCTGCTTCCCACCCTGATTTATAAAGACACATTTAGAGTTTCACAGTCCCCCATTCCTCCTTTTTATGGAGGTGCTTCTGCCATTCTATGTGTATCTTGCTGCTTTCCCTTCAGAGACTCAGGGCTGTTCCTCCAGCAGCTTTCCAACTCTTTACCTTTTCCTATCTAAAGGAAGCTGCCCTTGTTCTAAGCTAAGGAGTAACTGCATCCTCTCTTTTAAAGAGAGGAAACAATGCACTCCTTGGCTGCATCCATGCTAGTAAACTAAATGTGCTAAGGAATGTTCCCTGGCCCACAGCACATCTGGCACAGAATAGGCTGCCTCAATCCCGTTCACTTCTCTTGCCCGCCAAACTGGGGCGAGTGCATCCAAAGTGCCTACTGGGAACTGCCCTTGGCACATACTAACTCCCAAGCCATACTTGGGAATTGTCTAGGAGAGTGCTATCTGACCCAGGTCAAAGTGTTGCCAGCATCCATGCTAACAATTTAATAGAAAAGAGTGGTCTTCAGCTCTCAGGAACATTCCCTGGCATTGTTTAATTTGCTAGAGTCAGTCTAGGCTTGATTCCTATGCCGTTAGCTCAACACGCATGGTTGACAGTATGTACGGTCATATTCTTCTAGTTTCTATGTACCAAATCCTCCAGCAATGAGTAGGGCTAGCAAACCAGAAAAGTTAAAGGTTCAACAGCATTGACAGAGACAGAAAGATTCCACTGAGGACAAAAACAAACAGCAAGGAAAATAAAAGGGGAATGGGGAGGAGAAAATGGCTTTTTACCCCAAAATATTCCTCCTTACAATTCTTTGCTATATTTCTCTGAGTTCCTGACTCTTTTCTCATCCCCATATGTTTTCTGTATCCCCTGCCACTTCCTCTGTGATCTTTTTTTCTTGCCTTCACACCTACTCAAAGCTATTATTTCTGAATCAACTTTGACACACATTTCTCAAATCATTACTTCTCTTTCCTATGTTATGTTTCTCTATTTTAAATTCTCTCCTACATATTTTTTCCTCCTTCCTCACAACTACAAAAAGCTCTTCTGTTTGATTCTCTTACTCCTTCAAATTGCTTTCTTCCTTTAGCCTTTAATCTTGATCATATATTGTTTAAAATATAGATTCTTTCTTGGATTTCCTCCTAGTCTCACAGTTACTTATTGCCCTCTATTGACATACTTTTCCTCCACCCATTCTTTAAAATTCAGGATACAAAAATGTTTCCTGTTTGTTTCATAACCATAGCCCCATTCCTTTGACTCTTGTCTCTTCATCCCTTGACTTTTCTCCCAGACCTTCCACCATCCATTCTCCAGTGAAAACAGTCATGGAGAACACCAAAGTTGTTCACAGCCAAGTGAAGGGGAAGAGAGTATTTCCATCAGCATCTGTGGGTTTCATCGTGGTGGTCAATGCTTGCCAGCTGTCAGGTTGGAAAACTTGGCAAACCTTGAGAATTGTAGCGAGGCTTCGGTGAGAGCCTGGCACATACAGCCTGACACCTGAGTTGCACTCCAGAAACTCCAGCGGTAATTTGCTGTTCCTTCTTTGGGTGTTCACTTCAGATGTTTCAGTGTGACTTTGCTATTAGTGTGTATGTTTTATTTGCATTCAGTCCATAGATCATACCAGTCTATTGTTTTCCCAGAATCCTAAGTAGTCTGACTGACATTTCTTAACATTTTACTTTAACTGGAGTCAGTAAAATATTTAAGCTTGTGTCTAAAGATACCTCTGTGCAGCAGTAAGAATGGCAATAAAAAAAGACCTGAGGTGCCCCAAGCAGAGTTCATCTGCAGCAGGCTGGAGTTCAGTGCAATGCAACATCTAAGCATTTCATAGAATCATAGAATGTTTAGAGTTGGAAGGGACCTTAAAGATCATCGAGTTTCAACCCCCCCTGCCATGCACAGGGACATCCCACTAGACCAGGTTGCTCAAAGCCCCATCCAGCCTGGCCTTAAATACTTCCAGGGATGGGGCATCCACAACCTCCCTGGGCAGCCTATTCCAGTGCCTCACCACCCTCACAGTAAAGAATTTTTTCCTAATATCCAATCTAAATCTTCCCTCTTCCAGTTTAAAACCATTACCCCTTGTCCTATCACTACACTCCATGACAAAGAGTCCCTCTCCTGCTCTCCTGTAGGCTCCCTTCAGATACTGGAAGGCTGCTACCCATGTCCTTGGGTTTGTTTTGCAGCCAGAAATCATGGTATCAAAGATATGTGTTTCTGAAGGAGCCCAGACATGTCTGTACTGAAGTCCAGCTGCTACTGTGAATGCATTGTAAGATCTGAGGGAAATACATATAGCCTGCCTGTAGCTCTCCAGTCTTTGCTGGCCAATAACAAGATTGGTAGGCAATTTGCAAGTGGCGGTCAACAGCACCAGCCAGCCTTGAAAAACTTACAAACAAAATGGAGGTCCACAAGTAATCCCAGAAGTCCCATGTTAATTGGGCAGGGATACTAAACTCAATTAGGAATAACTAATGACGTGCTATGGCCTGTAATCTACAGGAGAACTGGATAATCTGGTGGTCCTTCTTGACACCGAAGTCTAAGATTCTGGAAAAACAGTCACAGAAGATATTTATACTACTGTATCATATGTGGCTTGAAGTATGAGGTTTTTTGTCTAATTTTAAATTAAATTTCTATTTTTGAGTCTATTAATTTTCTGCAAACAGCATTAATTTTATTCAGCTGAAAATCTGCTACTTGGAAAAGGTTGCAGGGTTACAAATAATATATTCCCCCCCACCTTTTGTTACTCCCTAAAATTTTCAAAGTTAAAAATGTTTTGGAAGGTCACAAATTAAAAAAAAAAAAAAAAAAAAAAAAAGAGAAACCTGA
This sequence comes from Pedionomus torquatus, assembly GCA_013398155.1. Taxonomy (NCBI): domain Eukaryota; kingdom Metazoa; phylum Chordata; class Aves; order Charadriiformes; family Pedionomidae; genus Pedionomus; species Pedionomus torquatus. The sequence goes on along the minus strand of VZRU01006946.1, from coordinate 238,747 downwards.
AAACTTTACAGAAAGTGTTGGGAATAGAGAGTTCCTAAACAGTAGTCTTTATATTGTATTTAGCGTCAAAAGAAAGTAGAGTGCAGGGAGGAAGGAGAAAAGGAGGTGAACAGAAGACCAAAATATTTAGTACCAATAAACCCCAGAAATTTAGAAGAGACTGAAAGCTTTTCCTGAAAGTTTTGGTTTTGGAAAAGAGCAGTTTTATATTGAAATGTTTTACTCAAAGTATTTTTTCAGTTAGCTCTAGATGAAACGGTTCAAGTTGAACTTTTGCTTCATTAGCTGTTTAGTAGTTTCAGGGCAAATCAACAAGTAATAGACAAGTCTTAGTACACTCCCCAAATATTCCTTTGTGGTCCAAACAGTTTAGCATTTTTTTTTTGGTTTGTTTGTTGGGCTTTATCCCTTCTCTCAATTTTAAGAGCACTTCACAGATTTCATTTGATCTTTCTTGTTCTTTGGTCTGTCTGAAAAAATTTTTGTTGAAACTATGTGATAGAAAATTGGGCATTTGGCAAGAAAAAAAGCCTCAAACCAAAATCTTTTTTCAAGGATACTTGCTTTCTGTAGGGGATTTTTTTTATTTTTTTTTTTAAGAAAACTTTGATTAAAAAATACATCCAGTTTTGACTTGTGGCTGAATTTTCTAAGTGAAAAGTATTTCCAACTGAACTATTTAAATAACTTCAGTGGCATGTTCTCCATTACCTTTATCACTTAATGGATGCTTATAGGCAATCACAAATTTGGTTGTAAGTAATTAACACAGTCCTGCAGTGAGCTAGGGAACATTCTCCATTTCAACTTAACTGGGGGACAGTGCTCCGCCATGCAACTACTCCAGGCATGTAGAACAACAGCTACTGGCTTAGCAAAAGCTGTAGTTTCTTTGCAACTGTAGTCATACAAGCATGCAGTGGAGGTGCAAGCAACATATCAGAGCTTATAACTGTCTTGGAACAAGTCCACTGTATCCAAAGTGAAATAACTGGAGAAGAGTAGGCTGAGGGGAGACCTCATTGTCCTCTACAGCTACCTGAAAGGAGGTTGTAGAGAGATGGGTGCTGGCCTCTTCTCTCCAGTGAATAATGACAGGACCAGAGGAAATTGTCTGAAGTCATGGCAGGGAAGGTTTAGATTAGATATTAGGAAGAATTATTTCACTGAGAGTGTGGTCAGGCACTGGGACAGCCTGCCCAGGGCGGTGGTGGAATCACCATCCCTGGAGGTATTTAAGAAACGTGTAGATGCGGCACTTCAGGGCATGCTCTAGTGCCCAAGATTGTTGGGTTGGGTGATTTGTTTTGCAGGGTTCAGTTTTTTGTGGTGGTGGTGGTTTTTTGGGGTTTGTTTTTTGTTTGGATTTTGGGGTTTTTTTTGGTGTGCGTGTGCGTGGTTGGACTCAATGACCTCAGAGGTCCCTTCCAACCATGAAAATTCTGAGATTCTGTAATTTTTGGAATCATGCAAGTTATACAACTTATTGACTGCATACACTGGACACTAATTTTTGGCAGTCATCTCTTACATTCACTTTGTCTTGCACTTGTTCTCCACTGTCATTAAGAATTCTGCCAAAGAAAATTTCCAAGGAAGCTGGGATTCTGGGGACTGTGTGCAATCTGAGGAATTTCAGGGTGGAGTTAAATATCTTACTTATCAGGGTCTAAGATCTTATAGTTTGTTGACTGTTCTTACAGATGAAGTCCTCTACCAGGATGGGGGCTGGTGGGTGGGTTAAAACTATTCTAGATTATTTTTGCCTAGAGCTGGATACAGCTGTAACACCAATGAGGGCAAGAGAAACAGTGGCTCAACCCTTCTTCCCATTTACTTCAAACCAACTACAGCCAGGATGGTAGTAGTAAATGGAACAAAGCATCTCAGTCTTCTCCCTCAGAAAAAGTTATGAGCCTCAGTTTCATCTGCAGGTACACAAAATTTTGAAGAAATAACAGTTCTGTGACTCTCATTTATCTTCTCATTACAGATGCCACATGCTTACGACTTCTTCCCACTTGCTTACAGGTCTTTTGGGATTGTAATTAACCAACAGCATGCTCCAGTACCCAATATGCAAAGGTCTTTTCTTTAAGAGAGAAAGAACTTCCCTCAAACTTGGTGTTACCCTTTTTTCAAGGGCATGGAGTTGCCAAGTCCCATCTTGCCGCTTTCTTCACTTGTGGCTAGAAACCTTTCTTGGCTCCCTACCCAGCCAGCCAGCACTTATTCTCTCAACAGTTATAATCACATCCAAATTAGATTTGCTGTTAAACAACGACTCATTTCTTTCAGAAACAGGAAAAGTGAAAACATGTATAGGAAAGTCTTTATTCTTATTCATAGCAACAGGATGTGGGGTTACAATGGGTCATGAAAGCATATGGTGCAAAAGGTGAATACTTGTTGAGAACCTCCACTCTTGAGATCAGACCCTAGAAACTGCATTTTCTCCGTATGGATTTGAACATTCCTACTGGCAATGATTATTTGTTTCAATTCACACAAAAATTTGATTTTGGGCTGACCGCAAGTACTTATTTATTTTGGGTTCAACCACTGAACCTCCCCCCTCCAGCCCCAAGTAACTGGTTTTCTTTTTTTTTTTTTTTTTTTTTTTTTTTTNTTGTTTTTGTTTTTGTGTTTTGTTTTTTCTTTTTTAAAGAAAAAAAAAAGGCGCAACAACTTCTACAATTCTAATCCAGACTGTATTTCTTAGGCTAGAGTTTCACACTGCTTCCACCCTCTAAGAAGTTCCTGATCCTTTCTATACCAAACCATTGTTGCCCTGAAAAATGCGGGGCTACACAGGAAATGGGGCAAGATAACTGAGATTAGTCTTTGCTGTAGACATTTAACTGGTGAAGAATTACTCTGCTACTAGCTATGATTCTAGTTGTTCAGCTGCTTCTGCGACTGTATAGCTAAACTCTAGGCACTGGGAAGACAGGGTGAATTGTGTGTGGTAACCTTCTCTGAGATACTCCCCTAAGTATCTACTGCCAAAATTGAAACAGAAAACATCACGAAACCATCATGTGAGTGGTTCTGGTAGCTTCGTCTCAAAAAGAATATGCCAGATCTACAAACAGTACAAAAAGAAGTGAGAAGAAGGATGAAAAGCATGGGGTCTTTAATGTTTGAGGAGAAATCAGTCTAGAGCTCTTCAGCACTGAAAAAGACAAATGAGAGCTAAAGACGAGCAAGAACTTATGTAAAGTCACAATTGTCACTGCTCATAATCAAAAAAGCAGAGGTGATCAAAACAGTGTTAAGTTGCTAATGGAAGGAAATGAAAAGAATTTTAATTAAAATAAAAATTTAACTATGGAACTCCCTGTTGCAGGATTTGTAAAAAAGTATACACAAGCTCATGAAAGGTTTTGAAATATTTTTAGAAGAGGCAAAGAAATCATACACAATTAAATACAGAGATACAGCATCTGGTCTTGTAAGCTATCTCAGGGAGTTATATCAATGGAAATATCTATCTGTATACAGCCTTTCTATATTTTTTTCCTAAGTACGTGTCATCAGCCACAGTCAGAAGACTGGGGCTGATGGATTTTTGTCTGACCTGATATAGCAGTACTTACAAAATACTGTCCATTTTTCCTCACCAGTTCACTTACATCCTTAATCTCCTAGGCTACATGCACAATTTCCACTATTTTCTTAAAAGTCTCAGATTGGCAGACAAATAAGTAGTGTTTTGTTTTACCTTTATTTCTAACTGGGATAAAAAAATTTACATTGGTGACTGAACATTGAAATCTATGTTGCTGTAGTGTGCAACAATCTAGGTTAGAGTATATTGTTTTCACATTTATCTGAAAATGAAAATTATCTTCCTTCAGAAAGTTTATTGTCCCTCTTAAAGACACTGTTTTCAGCATTACAGTTGTTAGAGATTACTGCTACTTCATTGATAAATGTAGTTTGCTCCTTTTCAACTTTCCCGAATTCATCAGGACCTGAAATTACTTTTCTTTCCCATGTCTGCAAGGGAAAAACTGCTTCTGTCACCTTTATTTACAAATAAAAAATATCTTCTGATTTATTTTTTTTTTTATTTTCTGGGAATTTAATTACTACTGTTCTTTATTAGAATGTCAGGCTTGAACTTTATTCAATATTAAAGATTTTCAGCTAGGAAGAATGTATACACATGCTGAAGGAATAAAAGTTCAGTGTTCTTCAGTGGACCATGTAGATTAAAGAACATATTGGACAAGGTGGCAGTTGTCTCATAATATTAAAAATACTGATCAATGATGTTGGAATATGTGATATGAGCATAATTATGTCCTAGTATATCTTGGAAAATATTTGACAATATTTCTTGGCATAGTTATTTGTATCTGAGAAGCAGTACAAGCAGAACACCCCCAAAGAGTTAAAACTGGTTGGTTCTTTTCCAGATAGGTACATTGCTTCATTGAAAAGGGGTGTGATGTGCCAGAAGAACTACTAATAACTCAAGAGTTCATCCACATGAATGCTTATGGTTACATGACACCGGTAGTCCTCTGGGCACCAGTAATATTGGAGCAACAATAGATTACCCATTAAAAGAGCTCTACTGTTATGGCTTAGAAGCTGGGCGACGATTCTGAACTGCAAAGTGAGCATCTCAGCCTTTACAGCAGAACAAAAAATTACTGGTTATACAACTTATTTGAGGAGCTGCTGAAAGATGGTTTAATTTAATGAAAGACAATATTCTTTCAGCATATTAGACATTGTAGTGTAACACAAAGGACTGCTGGTATTTCCTGGCATTATCCATAGGATATGGGTTAGGTCATAAGAGACCCAACCACTGCATTTGGTAGCTAAATTATATCCCTTTGCCCTCCAGATATTTTTTAATCTTGGAAAATTAGGTAAGAAAAAAAAAAATGTGTCAACCAAACCCAAACAACTGCCACAAATGAATTCAAGCAATCAGTAAAGCACAAATCAATACCTACAGAAGAGAAGACAGGGTAAACTCTCAGAATTACACACATCCACAACCAGAGTGTACCGATGCCTTTTGAATCTCTGCTAGCAATAATCACCTCCGATCACGGTTTACCACCTCAGTGTCACTACGCACTCTGAAGTTCACAATGCTGCCTAACCAGCTCTGAAAGAGGAAGCACTGCTGGAAGGTCGTATTTACTGTTCCTGTGGCTTTCCATTTCTAATGGGTGCATTGGCTTCTTTACTTTTGTTCTCAAGAAGCAGAAAGCTAGTGACTCTTGATGTTCTCTTGTGAGAGCATTCACCATTATGAATGCTTATATGAAATGGCATTGTTAAGATTGTCAACTTATTCCCTTAGCACAAGTCCCGTTGCTTTGCTTTAAATATTCTCAGACACACTAACAGTAACTATTGTACATTCTTGGAGTAAGTTTTCTGCCTTATTTGTCACTCTTGATGTATAGTTCTTTGGCTAACCACGGTTAACTAACTTCAGTTCAAGAAACCCATTACATTCTGGCACTGAAGCTTTTGTTCTTCTGCCCCTAAGTCTCTAACATCATCTTTGTACAGTGAGATGTATGATATGTTTTGCAATAGTGCTCAATGTGAATAGATTTGTTAAACTCTCCAGAATATATTCTCATAACTGAACTATTTCTGCTAACCCATGCAAATATTCAAAAGAGGTTGGCTGAAAAGAGTAGAAATTTATGGACTGCTGAACACAATCAGTTATTAATTCAGCTGGAATCCTGCATGCAGGGAAAGGGGTGGGGGGTGGTATCATACTTCAAATTTATAAACAGTTGCTTTATGAAATGTAACATACAGCAATTTAAGTTTAACCAAGACTTTTTTCATTATTTAATGTAATCCATACAAATGATGAATCAAATTCAAACAAAAGCAAGCACGTTCTTCCTATTGTTTCAACTTCTTGTTTTTTCCAACATTCTGTTTCTTAGAAATACATTAATGCTTTAATCCTAATAATGTACTTGGGTCTTTGGAATAGACAAAGCTACATATTTTGAGACCTAAAGAGCAGAAAATGATATTTAAAATCCCATTATCACTTCTCCAACAGTCAGCACAGGGACATTTTGACACTACCTAGTGATGCTCTCCCCATCTCAGCATGTTCCATTACACTTCCAACACCTTTGCAAAAATCTATGCTTAGGCAAGGATCTCCCTGAAAAGAGCCCTCATAGACCACTTCATGTTTCCTCTCCTAATCATGGATATTCTAATCATGCCCTTTTCAAGCCAGGATTTCAAATTGAAGGGCTTTTTTTTTCCCCCCTCTCAATTTCACAGACATTTTATGAGTGTCAAAAGGGCTATCTGTAGAGTAGTTTCTATCATATAGATTCCTGTGGCATACGGTCTGTTTTTACCTCAAGTGATTTACAAACATATTAATGAAACCACTCATAAATCAATCCAACACCCAGCAGTTGCATTTCTCAAACTGGGTATAGTTCTACTGCAGTTAAATCTGCATGTTGAAAGGATATGCCCCCAGATTGTCTTCTTTCAGAAGGGCAGTCTCTAATCCACATAAATGTGTATCAACTTGAACCCTTCATTAAACTGAGAAAAACTAGTTTCAGCTCCTCTGTAGCAGTTCCCCAAGTTTTTTGCCTTGTAATCACAACAGTATTGGCTATTGTCCCCTAGCAATATGTACAGTGGAATACATATAATAAATTGGGGAATATGTTTGCTTAGAAATGGTAATGAGTCTGTGAATATCTGGGTGGCATTTTTAATTTGAAGTCTTTCCACTTTTCCAATTACCTTACTTATGTTCAGTCAAATTCCTTGGTTGCAACACACAAATCATAGTACGTTTCCTAAATAACCTGTTTTACTAATCTTAATTGGATATTAGATCTTACTCAATTTAAGTTGTTTTGTTTTTTTGTTTTTGTTTTTTGCTTGACATACAATAGATTTTATAACACATAACAATTTCAGTCCCAAATAAGCACATCAATCATTATTTCCAATTAAGAAGATTTTGGTACATCTTGTGTGTCAGAGGAATCCTACTGAGAAACACTAACTTATCTGCCCAAGAAGATTCTAACTCAAGATACCAAAAATCAAAGGCTGGAGTGAGGGGAAAAAAAATAATAAAATAACCTATATTTGGTCTCCTCAGACTTGCCAGAGGTTAAGAGGTAACTTGACAGCCTGCCTGCTACATACAGGTGCATAGTGGTCATACCGTCGCTTCAGTCAGCTGGCTCCTGATTTCATTCAGTGCATTCTAATTCTGCTGGCTCTCTTCCCCAAGGCACTAAAAGGATTGTTTGCACTGTCTATATGTTTTGGCAGAAAATTAGAATCTGTATTGTTGCTACATTACAACTTTAGACCATTTCTCACCATTAAATCACTCACACAGTTTTTAAGACTATTTACATCCCATTGAGTAGACCTACTAAACATCTCTGGTTTACCAGAATGGCATTAAACTTTCTTTTCGGCTATTTTAAAACCTTAAGTTTAACTTTACTATGTTAGTGTGATTCTTACCACTCCTACTACCTTTGCTGCATAAGAATAGGTTTGTAATTTTAATATTAAGTAGACACTAACCTTTCTATTAACAACTCGATATCTCAATTTCACTGTTTTGAAATGGACTTCCCAGGCACTTGGTATCACAAAACAGTGTTTAGAAGAAAACAGACGTGCCACAGCAGAGAATAATCCCATCCATTGCACCCTACAGCTGCTCCACACCCAAGCTCCCACTATCCTTAGAAACAGGATGAAAGAAACCAATGAAACTCACCTCTCTTTCTTCTGTGCTCTTCCACAATGACTCTTCTTGAATCTTTCATGTGGGAAAGCCATTTTCTCTTGTTCCCTGGTCTATGTGCTTTCTTGGGGCATGCATTCTCAGCAGTTCCAACTTCCTCACAAAAGCATTTTATATTAGGGCAGTCAAGAAACTGACCAGGTGACCTAGGCAGGTTGAAAGCTTTCAAGGTCAGACTGGATAAAGTTCTAAGCAACCTGGTATGACCTCAGACCTGGTCCTGCTCTGAGCCAGAAATCCCTGAATTATTCCATGATTCTACATTTCTAGGTGTGATAAAGTTATAACTCCTTCATTACTAAGGTTAGAGAAAAATCACAAATTTAAATCACAGCAACCCTCCTAAAAAACACCTAGAAGCTTCATCTTCCCAGCATGCCTTGAGGTAGCCGCCTTCATTTTCTTTATTCAGACCTAGCATTGATTGCAATCAGCTGTGGAACTTAGCAATCTGGGTGTCTGTTAAGGATGTGCCAGCTAAAACGTTATTCACAGATGTATCCCCTTTACACAACAAGAGGCATGCAGTATGCTTCCTCTGATTACTGACCCATTATTATGATCATTTAGACAACAGATGAAATAGATATTTACTACTTTTTACATCTTGATTTTAGAGTAGAAATATGCCAGAAAGCAAGGTCTGAAACAAAACAGATTATAGGAAAGCGGTCTGGAAGTTCCCAACAAAACTTAAAAACATATATGTATTCCTTACAGTTTGTGGAAGCTTATATAACATGGACACTAGTGCAAATCCTGCCTCTTCTGGTACCGACGGGAGTTCAATGAGAAATTTAGGTTTTCATCCTTGCCAAGAGAACCAGAACCTTATCCTGTTAATAATGACATATCTTGAAACTTTTGAGATGTGGTGAAATTAAACATGCATTAAGTATTTGCAAGATTAGGGCGTAAGATCTAAACCACGCATTTAGTTCTCAATGGAAAAAGTAATGAAATGAACCAGAGTCTAAAATAAGATCCAGATCTATTAACTGTCTTCTGCAAATTCTGAGACTCATAAATATCTGTCCATATCTGAGCAGTTACACTGAACCTATTACATATGTGAGTAGCTTTAACTTTTGCAACCCTTTTTGGAAATTTGATCAGAAATAAGCAAATCATTTAGTTGATATCCCTTGTAAACAAAATTGTCCAAGTTGCATAATGGAATGTTTGCAGAAATGGGTGTCGTGGTTCTGACCTAATCAGAAAAGACAGATGATGTCCCCTCCTCCTCTCTTTAAGGAAAAAAAAAGGAGAGGAAGAGATTCAGGAGTTTAGAAAAACTAAACTACTTTAATGAAGTATTAATACCAAAATTAAAATAAGAGAAATAATGAAATAGATACAGTATATACAAAACCGTATCAAGCTCCCAGGATGATGACCACGACACCAGCAGGCTTCAGGAAAAGTCCCAGACTGGACTTGGTGATCGATAGGAGCTGGATTCCAGATCTGGAGTCAGGAATGCTCGAATCGGGATCAAAGGTAAATGAACAGGCAGGGTTCTCCTTGGATGTTGGCCATCAAAGAAGGAGAGCTGACCCTTTGATCCCTCAGCTTTTATATGGGGCATGATACAGATGGGATGGAATACCCCTGTTGGTCAGTTTTGGGTCACCTGTCCCATCCATTCCTCCTTGCAGGTGGGACCTCTTTACATTTTTCCACTTCCGACCCTCCAACAGGACAAATAACAAAATTCCCTGACCTTGGTTGTTCTATCAGTAAGTACAAGCAAGGGCCTCTCTGTACACCATTCCTTGGGATAACCAGGTCTTATCACTACAAGACGAAACGGTTCTGACCAACATGCTGTTAATTTCAGAGTTTAGTTAGTTAGAAGAGGCTCAGATAATAAAGTAAAATTGTAAAACAGAAAATTGGTTCATTTTACCTCAAACCAGGACACTGGGGTCTTACACATTGAAATATAGCTACTCAAGCGAGAAAAACTACTCATCAATATTGCAGTGTGAAATCAAGACTGTATTTTCCTACATATCTGCCCAATGTCTAAAATTTTTAAGTTTTCAGCATGAAAGAGTGCAATTACAGACATATTATTTCTGTTTTCATTTTAACTATTATGTGTTTTGTTTATTGGTGTTTTTTTTTTTAAATACAATTTTTAATGTATACGCGAAGGCTTCTTTTTCCATGTATATTCACTAATTCCATGTCATTGACGAATGCATAAATTGTCTTTCTATTTTGTATATGGAATATAAACACCACAGTGATAGGGAGAACATTCAAAAATGAAACTAAGTTAGTAATGTAGCAATAATGTTCTAGAAAAATCTCTTTAGAAAGAAGAAATTCCAGACCTTAGATTCCCAGTAAGTGCCAGGAATAATTCCTCTAACAAACACAGAATCTTAAGGGATGTGATAAAAGACGATTCTAAGCAATAATTTCCTACAAAAAGGAAAGTCTAGCCTACATTATTAGGCTGTGTACTCCTATGTTCTTGAAGTATGAAATATTTCCTGTGTGTAATTTTCATTACCGGTCTACTTCTAGAACTTGTGCTTTTAAATACTGACCATCCAGCTTGATTTTTCCCTTCTAATTCTTATTTTTACTGTCTTAAGACTTTGGTCTGCCTCAGTTGATCATTTTAGAACACCGTTGGAGCTTCATTTGGAGCTACTCTCTTAATTCTTAGATTAATTATTTAACCCATAATATCACTATATGCATTGTTGGAAGGAAGACCACTCTGCAAAGCAATAGTTAAACTGTTAAAAAAATCATGCCTTGGCTGCCCATGTCTTCCTTATGGGAGACTGCTGCCAGAATTATTTTCCCCCCACTCCTTGCAAGCCCCTTCCTGCTGAATAATTACTCCGGATTTTTATTTAGCTTTTACCTACCTACCTTGGACGTGTGAAATATTAGCTGGCCTTGCAAACTGGGTCCTGTTGTATTAAAGGACCCGGTCCTAGTTTTAATTTCTCTACCACTGGAGTATATCAAAGAGAGTCTGCAAGCATAAGCCTATTCAAACCCTACTGTAAGACTGGACTTATAGGAAGGACTACTTCAATGTGAATGGAAATTATGATTCCTCACTATCAATTCAGGGCAAACCTTTTAGAACAGCCCACATCCTCTACCCGCACCCCACCATCCAAACCAGACTTTCAGAAGATTTCAACATTTGGGAATATCTGTTGAATATCTGACTATTGTTTCTCAAAAAAAAAAAAAAAAATCATCAGGAGTTCTACATTTCTGTGAGAAAAGTTCCATGCTCAAAAGTAACCCCATTGTACCAGAAACTGGCAAATGTCACCTTGGCAGATGTTATTTTTAAATAAACGTGCTAGTCTTTTTATGGATATTTCATTTTCTTAAAGTACAATATTAAAAAAGGCTATGGTTTTCTATTTTGAATGGACAGTCTCTTTATATGCAGCACTATTATCTTTCCCTCAGACCAGCATGGAGCAAGGATGAGTGAGCACAGGGAGCAGAGACCAGTCAGTACTGAAATAGCACTACAAAGGTAGCAGATTGCTATAGTCTTACTGGGGCACAACATAATTTTACAAGCATATTTAGGCAACTCTGGCAGCAGGGAAGTGAGAGGTCACTCCAAGCTCTCCCTTTCCTAGTCACTTGTGAGAGAGTCAAGAGTGACATTTTGGTCCTGTCAGTGACCCACACCAAGACCCTAGCCATGACAACCTGGCCATCTCTATTTGTCTGCAAAACTACTAGACAGGGCACAGTCCAGCTCTAACTTATCCCAAACACACCAGAGAGATTAGGGCTCTGTGACTTTTAGCCAACCTTCGGTGTTACTCTTGAACCAGATTTACAGCTGTGGCTCTTAAATTTTTCCAGAAGACTCTAACTGTCCATTATTAACAGCTCATCGAACACAGTATGTCACTAGTGTCACCCTCCTTCCAGTGTGTAATTTCATAATCAGATAAAGTTATATTTCACTTTTATTTTCCATAATCATTACAATCTTTTTTGTCATATGCTGTACTCTTAACATTATTTCTAATCTCCTGGTTTTGTCTCTTATGCATATAGATTGTGAGTAAAGACAGTTGGATAAGGCAGTACAAATATTTTGTCATAGTAATATACTGTTCCTTTCTCTAAAATCACTCCTTTAGAAAGTACTGGGATTCTGGCACTCACTGTGAATTACCCTTTAGTCACATCCACACTACAAAAACAGAGTGTTCCCAAGGATTGCTCTTGTTATGGTATTTGGCTGAAATGCCCCATCTGTCCTCACAGTACAAGCTTTTAATGCACCTTAAATGAAGCCAACTTTAGTCTATGTTTTCACTGACAGGTGGTTTTATGGATACTCTCAAACTTTTGCTATATAACTGACAGTTGTT